>BSQZ01000042.1:3447520-4047520 GCA_033239005.1 Lamellibrachia satsuma | reverse complement strand
AGAAAGATTGCAAAATTTGATCTTGATTGGGTAAGAGGCTGGGAGGTCATTGCTGGGGTCAGAGTGATGTGTCATGAGAGACTGGATTTGACACACATCCTTGGCCAATTTCTGTTTTTTATCTGTCAATTTGTAAACAGTGCTTAGACCCGAGTTTCTAAAACTCCCAGCTTGCTGGCTTGCTCACCCACCCACCCACCCACACACTCAATCAGGTTTATCACTGGGGTCAAACTCTGCCGACTCTAGCCATCTGTCTCTAGACATCTCTATTCTTCATTGCCAAAGCTCTCCAAAACATCATCGGCCTCGTGGTTACTGCCTTCCCCTGCTGCTTAATTTGTGTGTTAGCAATTAAAAAAAATGTATGTCTGCTGAGGAACCCTGGAACAAGGTGGCCCCAGGAGGGATGCTGGAACATGGTGGCCCCAGGGGGTCTCCTGGAATATGGTGGCCCCAGGAGGCACCCTAGAACATGGTGGCCCCAGGAGGGATGCTGGAATATGGTGGCCCCAGGGGTCTCCTGGAACATGGTGGCCCTGGGAACCACTGGCTTAGACCATTCAGGATGAGAGAAACTTCTGATTGGGGTGCCTAGAAGTCCAACATTGTGTTTTCTCTGCGTGACTTACAGATATCTGTAAACATTTGTTACAAACCTAGTCACACAGCAGGTATTTACATAGTTGTAGTTTGTTTAATTCATTTACCTCTTTGAATCTTTTTAACTCACTCAACCTTGGGAGAGGACATTACAAGCTGCAGGATAGTCAATTATTACTTTGTAGCAGTATATACTTGAAGACTTGAAGAATCTACTTTTTCACATCCAGTCACTGTCGACTCTGCCCAATGCCTTTTTACTATTTTGTGCTCTTCTACTTTGTGCTCTTCTACTCGTGTTTTATTAATCATTTCTCACTGCCTTCCAGCTTAGGCTAAGTCTTATTTAACAAGATTTAACAAGGTTTAACAAGATTGCCATCCCAAACAGTTCCAGGTGGCAAGTGGACAAGGAAGCCATTGGCTTATAGAGAGTCCAACAATTTTCTCATCTATGTGTAGCCCGCCCTTATCAAATATTTGTCAGTTCTATTTTTAAACATATTCACACTACTAGCATTAACACAATCATTTGGTAGTTTGTTCCATTCATTTATCACCCTCTGTGAGAAAGAGTACTTTCTCATGCCCAACCTACACTTAACTAATGCTGTTTTGTGTCCTCTGGTTCTACTGCCTTCTTTAAGTTTGAAGAACACATTCCTATCAACATCCTCATAACCATTCACTATTTTAAACACTTCTATTCCTGGTCTCTAGTGTTGTCAAACCACATTGTAATAAGCGACTTTCATAACTAAGGTCTCTCAATTCTGGAATCATTTTAGTTGCTCTTTGTTGTATTCTTTCTAGCTTGTCTTTCTAGCTATCCTTTTTACGACACGGCCTCCATGCTTGAATACAATATTCAAAATGTGGTCTAACTATTGCTTTGTACAGGGGTATAATTAGCTGTTTCTCATTATACATAATAGTTCTCCTAATTAGCCCTATAATTTCCTTTCGAAGCAGCAATAGGGCCTAATACATGTACTGATTCCTGTGGTACCCCACTCGAAACTGATTTCCAGTTTGAAATCTCACCATCTACTATTACTCTCTGTCTTCTGTGTGTAAGCCACTTTTCTATCCAGTTGATTACATCATTACCTATACCATAGGTAATGGTGTAATCAACCCACAGTAACTGTATTAGTAAAGTACTTTTCTACCTGTGTTTTATTAATCATTTCTCACTGCCTTATAGCTTAGGCTGGACTACCCACAGTAACTGTATTATTAAAACACTCTGAACATTTCATATAATGATGAATTTGCAGACCAACACATACACAAACATCAGTTGGTTAGACAGTTGGTTAGCCAGTTGGTTAGCCAGTTGGTTAGACAGTTGGTTAGCCGGTTGGTTAGATGGTTGGTTATACAGTTGGTTAGACGGTTGGTTAGACAGTTGGTTAACCAGTTGGTTAGACGGTTGGTTTGATGGTTGGTTAGCCGGTGAGTTAGCCGGTTTGTTAGACGGTTGGTTAGACAGTTGGTTAGCCAGTCAATTAGATGGTTGGTTAGCCAGCACAGTTTTGCTTTAAGTGTTGAAAATACTTGCTTTCTTAAACAGCTCGTTTGTTTTTGAGATGCCTGTTAATATTAAATTATTTTTAATTCAATAAGACACAGTCACTGTGAAACTGAAATAGCTGATCAAAAACATGAGCTTTTTCAAAAAACAAAGCATCACGTCTTTATATAACTATTAATGCATTAAAAAATCACCCATTTCAGCATAAGGTTTAACATTCAGCATAAGGTTTCTGAGAGTAAATAAATATGTGAAAGGCTGACACATTCCATAAGATCTTACTCCATCTGATGAAGTAATTACTAGCATACTTGGGTGAGTATCAAGAGATTCCTGTCTGTGCCCTAGCTGTCATACAACCATTCCTCCCTTTCCTCCATCACTTGGTTAGGCCGGAAGTGTTAATCTTCTAAACTCTGCTTATCTCAAGGTTTGAGTTAGGAGAGAGCAGCCCTAGCCCATCTGTGGACACCTTAAAGCAGATGGCCGGCCTCACCAACTATTTGGGTGCAGCTAACATTAAGGGTGACATTAAAGAGACACATATATGTAAGTGAAAGTTTTATGTGATTATACTAAGAATTCTTCAAGAAACAAGTTTTGTGTTTAGAAACTTCAGAAAATAGTTTTTTCTGTGAATCCTTATAAAAAAAACAAGGGAAGTTCAAAAGAAACACAAAAACCTGGATTTAAATTTATTCTCCCACCTTATATTATAGTCTATGTACTTAGACTGCCCAACAGTGGTAACTGCCTGTCATATAAGATGTAGATAATAGAGAGTATGTTAATGTCTACTGGCTGGACCTTATCTTGTGCACTCAACAGATGTAGTCTCTACCTGAGAACAGTTATATCCCATCAGTTACCACTGTTTACCTGTCAAGGTGCATATATCTCATGTCAGGGTAACGGCCCTAGAAGCCACAAACTCACAGCTGTTGCTCTGGGTCATTGTCCAGAAGCAGGGATCTGGGGTCACTTCCTGTAGGGTCTCAGTTGATGACCCTGATCCCCCTGGGCCCCCTGGGCCCCCCTGGACCCGGCAGCTGTTCCCTGTAATTTCTTCCAGTTGGATGCAGCCCCAGGCCAGCACCCAATGCAGGCTGAGAGGGAGGGGAGGAGGAAGGGAATGGTGAGTGGGAGGGAGGAGGAAGAGAAGGGTGAGTGGAAGGGGAGGAGGGTGGGAAGGGTGAATGGGAGGGAGTAGGGATGGATAGGTGAATGGAAGGGGAGGAGATAGGGAAGAGTGAGTGGCAGGGGAAGAGGGAGAGAACTGATATCCCAAAAATCTTCCAGTCTTCATATAACTGCGGCAGAAACTTGGTTACCTAAAACTGTTCTGAGTGGGGTACCACAGGGATCAGTATTAGGCCCTATACTGTTCTGAGTGGGGTACCACAGGGATCAGTATTAGGCCCTATACTGTTTTTAATATATATAAATGATTTGGAAGATGACATATCTAGCAAAGTACTGAGATTTGCAGATGATACAAAAGTATTCAGAAAGGTTACTAATGTTACAGATAAACAAAGTTTACAGGATGATCTAGATAAATTAGTTAAATGGTCAGAAAAATGGCAAATTTTATTAAATTTTGGGAAGTGTAAATGTATACACACAGGACATGGAAACGTGAACGAAGAATATAAAATGGGGGATGCTGTACTAGGTAGAACCACACAAGAAAAGGACTTAGGAGTAGCATTTAGTGCTGACATGAAAGTTTCAGAGCAATGTTGGATTGCTGCTACAAAAGGAAATCAAATTCTATGGCTAATTAGGAGAACTATCACGTATAAGGAGAAACAGCTAATTGTACCCCTGTACAAAGCAATAGTTAGACCACATTTGGAATATTGTATTCAAGCATGGAAGCCGTATCGTAAAAAGGACATAGACAAACTAGAAAGAATACAACGAAAGAGCAGCTAAAATGATTCCAGAATTGAGAGACCTTAGTTACGAAAGTCACTTATTACAATGTGGTTTGACAACGCTAGAGACCAGGAGACTAAGAGGAGACCAAATAGAAGTGTTTAAAATAGTGAACAGTTATGAGGATGTTGATAGGAATATGTTCTTCACACTTAAAGAAGGCAGTAGAACCAGAGGACACAAAGCAGCATTAGTTAAGGAACAGTGTAGGTTGGACATGAGAAAGTACTCATTCTCACAGAGGGTGATAAATGAATGGAACAAACTGCCAAATGATTGTGTTAATGCTAGTAGTGTGAATATGTTTTAAAATAGAATAAGGGCGGGCTACACATAGATGATAAAATTGTTGGACTCTGATGAGATAACAGCTGCACTTGCTCACTCTGATTTGAGTTCCTAGAAGTTCCTAGAAACTAACAAACTGGTTTTTTATCACAGAATGAGAAAATTATGGCTGTGCATTTGCTCTCTTGATTCCTTTAGTTTTATGCAAAATGACAACACAAGTCCAGGTTAGAACGAAACAAGCCAAATTCATGACATTTAAGTATGAATTAATGTACCAGCAATGATGCCACAACTATATTACTACTGGCTACTTACTTACTATTTACAGTCACCCGCTACAAGCACTAACTATATGACTACAGGCTACTTACTATTTACAATCACCCGCTACAAGCACTAACTATATGACTACATGCTACTTACTATTTACAATCACCCGCTACAAGCACTAACTATATGACTACATGCTACTTACTATTTACAATCACCCGCTACAAGCATTAACTATATGACTACAGGCTACTTACTATTTACAATCACCCACTGCAAGCACAAACTACATGACTACAAGCTACTTACTATTTACAATCACCCGCTACAAGCACTAACTATATGACTACATGCTACTTACTATTTACAATCACCCGCTACAAGCACTAACTATATGACTACATGCTACTTACTATTTACAATCACCCGCTACAAGCACTAACTATATGACTGCATGCTACTTACTATTTACAATCACCCGCTACAAGCACTAACTATATGACTACATGCTACTTACTATTTACAATCACCCGCTACAAGCACTAACTATATGACTACAGGCTACTTACTATTTACAATCACCCACTGCAAGCACAAACTACATGACTACAAGCTACTTACTATTTACAATCACCCGCTACAAGCACTAACTATATGACTACATGCTACTTACTATTTACAATCACCCGCTACAAGCACTAACTATATGACTACATGCTACTTACTATTTACAATCACCCGCTACAAGCACTAACTATATGACTACATGCTACTTACTATTTACAGTCACCCGCTACAAGCACTAACTATATGACTACATGCTACTTACTATTTACAGTCACCCGCTACAAGCACTAACTATATGACTACAGGCTACTTACTATTTACAGTCACCCGCTACAAGCACTAACTACATGACTACAGGCTACTTACTATTTACAGTCACCCGCTACAAGCACTAACTATATGACTACAGGCTACTTACTATTTACAATCACCCGCTACAAGCACTAACTACATGACTACAGGCTACTTACTATTTACAGTCACCCGCTACAAGCACTAACTACATGACTACATGCTACTTACTATTTACAATCACCCGCTACAAGCACTAACTACATGACTACAGGCTACTTACTATTTACAGTCACCCGCTACAAGCACTAACTATATGACTACAGGCTACTTACTATTTACAGTCACCCGCTACAAGCACTAACTATATGACTACAGGCTACTTACTATTTACAGTCACCCGCTACAAGCACTAACTATATGACTACAGGCTACTTACTATTTACAATCACCCGCTACAAGCACTAACTATATGACTACAGGCTACTTACTATTTACAGTCACCCGCTACAAGCACTAACTATATGACTACAGGCTACTTACTATTTACAATCACCCGCTACAAGCACTAACTATATGACTACAGGCTACTTACTATTTACAATCACCCACTGCAAGCACAAACTACATGACTACAAGCTACTTACTATTTACAATCACCCGCTACAAGCACTAACTATATGACTACAGGCTACTTACTATTTACAATCACCCGCTACAAGCACTAACTATATGACTACATGCTACTTACTATTTACAATCACCCGCTACAAGCACTAACTATATGACTACATGCTACTTACTATTTACAATCACCCGCTACAAGCACTAACTATATGACTACAGGCTACTTACTATTTACAATCACCCACTGCAAGCACAAACTACATGACTACAAGCTACTTACTATTTACAATCACCCGCTACAAGCACTAACTATATGACTACATGCTACTTACTATTTACAATCACCCGCTACAAGCACTAACTATATGACTACATGCTACTTACTATTTACAATCACCCGCTACAAGCACTAACTATATGACTACATGCTACTTACTATTTACAATCACCCGCTACAAGCACTAACTATATGACTACATGCTACTTACTATTTACAATCACCCGCTACAAGCACTAACTATATGACTACATGCTACTTACTATTTACAATCACCCGCTGCAAGCACTAACTATATAACTACATGCTACTTACTATTTACAATCACCCACTGCAAGCACAAACTACATGACTACAAGCTACTTACTATTTACAATCACCCGCTACAAGCACTAACTATATGACTACATGCTACTTACTATTTACAATCACCCGCTACAAGCACTAACTACATGACTACAGGCTACTTACTATTTACAATCACCCGCTACAAGCACTAACTACATGACTACATGCTACTTACTATTTACAGTCACCCGCTACAAGCACTAACTATATGACTACATGCTACTTACTATTTACAGTCACCCGCTACAAGCACTAACTATATGACTACATGCTACTTACTATTTACAATCACCCGCTACAAGCACTAACTACATGACTACAGGCTACTTACTATTTACAATCACCCGCTACAAGCACTAACTACATGACTACATGCTACTTACTATTTACAGTCACCCGCTACAAGCACTAACTACATGACTACATGCTACTTACTATTTACAGTCACCCGCTACAAGCACTAACTATATGACTACATGCTACTTACTATTTACAGTCACCCGCTACAAGCACTAACTATATGACTACAGGCTACTTACTATTTACAGTCACCCGCTACAAGCACTAACTACATGACTACAGGCTACTTACTATTTACAATCACACCACACGAAAGTAATAAAATCTACCACCATAAACCCTGTGTACATGACTGAATGCTCAGTTTTGAGGAAAACACTTTAAACGGAAATTTATAAACCTTGTGTACCAATCTGGAGCAGGGAAATGTGTCATGTGGCATTATTATTGGTGATTTACAATGATCTAATACATTAAAACATCATGCAAAGCTGTGGGACAGTCCTCCACAGGGTTACTTAATAACAATTTAAGCCAATTGTGACTGACTAGCTCACTCGTTGATAAAGGGAGGAGGGTGGGATTAAAAAACCCACTGGAAATAATCCTTATTAACCAATGTAAACAATGCAGCATTGACAGAAGTTATCTACTGTGATAGGCCATCTGCTGGTCTTTGATAAACGTTCATATTCAGCAGTAGCAGCAGCACCACGGGTTGTATCAACATCAAAGGGCGTTAACTTGATGCTTTAGTGCTAAAGGCCATTTGTTTGCCTTACTCAAGGCCAGCATGAGTGGTTGGGGCCGTAAACAAGTTGTAGGATGTCAAAAAGAAGGTACGTGAAATGTGTAATAATAAAAATATTAATTACTAAATAATAATAATTTACTCACCAAAATGCAAAATACAAATGTAAGCACTGAGAACAAATTAGGGTGCATCATTGGAATGAATCATTCGACGTCAAGCCAGTCTATCTAACCAGTCTGTCTGGTCAGTCTGTCTGGCCAGTCTATCTAACCAGTCTGTCTGGTCAGTCTATCTAACCAGTCTGCCTGGTCAGTCTGTCTGGCCAGTCTATCTAACCAGTCTGTCTGGTCAGTCTATCTGGCCAGTCTATCTAACCAGTCTGTCTGGTCAGTCTATCTAACCAGTCTGTCTGGTCAGTCTGTCTGGCCAGTCTGTCTGGCCAGTCTATCTAACCAGTCTGTCTGGTCAGTCTGTCTGGCCAGTCTATCTAACCAGTCTGTCTGGCCAGTCTATCTAACCAGTCTGTCTGGTCAGTCTATCTAACCAGTCTGTCTGGCCAGTCTATCTAACCAGTCTGTATGGCCAGTCTATCTAACCAGTCTGTCTGGCCAGTCTCTCTAACCAGTCTGTCTGGCCAGTCTATCTGACCAGTCTGTCTGACCAGTCTCTCTAACCAGTCTGTCTGGCCAGTCTATCTAACCAGTCTGTCTGGCGAGTCTCTCTAACCAGTCTGTCTAGCCAGTCTATCTAACCAGTCTCTCTGGCCAGTCAGCGTATATGTACTGTTTACATACTTGCATTTTTGCGTTTGCTAAGAATAATAAATCAGGACATGGTATGTCTAAATATGACACCAGTTCAATATCATTTATGTTATAGCAAATAAAGATAAGTAAAAAGGTGTGGCATAGTAGTAATTAGTAGCTTTTGTAAGCGTAGCAAAGTAGCTAACTGTCCATCTGTCAAGTGCACGTAAAATCCATATTTAACATTTAAAACTTATTTGAACTACATGCAACGTATTTATCATTGAAATGAGAATGTAAAAGTGTAAACCTTCCCAAGATTGACACAACATCACAACCACACAAGCAAGTACATCATGTCCTAGGACACGCCAACACACAAGTACATCATGTCCTAGGACACACCAACACACAAACTTCAGCTGTCAATTACTATACAATGCCTGTGCACCGTCAGTGATGTGTCATACTGCTGACTCCTTCCCTCTTCCTTGCCCTAAGTCGGCCACTGATCCTGAGTGGCTCATTCCTAGAAGTCAACCCGCCCGTACACCAGGCAGGTTACGTTACACAGTTCCTGGCTCTATTCCTGGAACAGTGGCCTTTGCCATGGCACCGCTCAGTAGCACTACTTCTTCTTAACAACATTTAGAGGGATTGACACAGACCAGCGTGTGACCAGTGCGTGACTACCCACTTTGACACACATACAAGGTAGTTCTGACTGGCTTGTTTACGGTGGTGCGTTTTTCTCCATGTGTTTTAGTTGAATACTTCCGCATTCTTGGGAAGGAGGAAGGACTTCAAACCCTACTGTGTGTACAAGGAATACTTGGGATCAACTAGGGGAGATATAAGGGATTAATCCCAGGAGTACGGCACCAGACGATATACCCATTGTGCGATGGTGAAACGGACAGTGACCTTTGTTGTGTGAGGTAAACACAATAAACACTGCACTTACAGTAAATTGGACTTGATGTTTGAGTGTTGCTTTAATCTGTTGACCATTTGGTTGAATATGAATGTGAATACTTTTATTTCAGGTTAAAATCCCATATACATTAAAATATAATAAAATAAATAAGTTGTACACAATAAAGTACTCGTGCCCATCTAGACCACATTGGTCTACTAACAATAATGTTGATGCATTTACTCAAATCAAATAATTTTTCAACGTCATATACATTTCTAAAACCATATATATATATTTTTGTGTTATGTGGCAAAAGTTATCAATGTAATTTTTAATAAGCATACATAATGATGGTTTGTTGACAACTTTTGAAACATCGGGATTCTGCTGCTTCCTCGATTTAGTATAGCTATATGTCCGGGCCCGTATTCCCAAACACTTACAAATTTGTAACTCTGTAAGTTTTCTGCAAATGTGGCAGAAAAGCTGCCCCCCCGAGGGGTCTTTCCTGGAATATCTGAAACCAAAATAAAATGGCGAATTTAAGATTATGACGCCAGTCTGCTTGTCTTGGCTGATGTCGAACGTGGATTATGTAAGAGAATTCCATCCTCTTGCCAATCACTTGACAATGTTAAACAATTTCACCAAGGGTAAAATTCATGAGATTTCAGTGCTTCCATTTTCACTTAAATTTAACCAAATATTAAGTAATTTAATCCTGTGTTTTTGGCCAAAAACCTTTGCATTCCCCATTTAGCAGCAGGAGTGCCTGAGAACCAAAGTATGCACTGCGTAGATCTGTTGTAAATGAATCAACCTGCCTTCTGGCATCTGGCACCAATACAAGAATCCTGAAACTGTCATTGTTACTATCCTGAAACTCTCTGTGGGAACAACTTGTTTAGTTGTGTACTCTCATATTATATGTAAACTTGTTTAGCTGTGTATGCTCATATTATATGTCAACTTGTTTAGTTGTGTACGCTCATATTATATGTCAACTTGTTTAGTTGTGTACGCTCATATTATATGTCAACTTGTTTAGTTGTGCATGCTCACATTATATGTCATCTTGTTTAGTTGTGTACGCTCGTATTATATGTCATCTTGTTTAGTTGTGTATGCTCATATTATATGTCATCTTGTTTAGTTGTGTATGCTCATATTATATGTCAACTTGTTTAGTTGTGTATGCTCATATTATATGTCATCTTGTTTAGTTGTCCATGCTCACATTATATGTCATCTTGTTTAGTTGTGTACGCTCATATTATATGTCAACTTGTTTAGTTGTGTACGCTCATATTATATGTCAACTTGTTTAGTTGTGTACGCTCATATTATATGTCATCTTGTTTAGTTGTGTACGCTCATATTATATGTCATCATGTTTAGTTGTGTCCACTGATATAATATGTCATCTTGTTTAGTTGTGTATGCTCACATTATATGTCAATTTGTTTAGTTGTGTCCGCTGATATTATATGTCATCTTGTTTAGTTGTCCATGCTCACATTATATGTCATCTTGTTTAGTTGTGTACGCTCATATTATATGTCATCTTGTTTAGTTGTCCATGCTCACATTATATGTCATCTTGTTAAGTTGTGTACGCTCACATTATTTGTCAACTTGTTTAGTTGTGTATGCTCACATTATATGTCAACTTGTTTAGTTTGTACGCTCACAATATATGTCAATTTGTTTAGTTGTGTCCACCCATATTATATGTCAATTTGTTTAGTTGTGTACGCTCTTATTATATGTCAACTTGTTTAATTGTATATGTTCAAATTATATGTCAACTAGTTTAGTTGTGTACGCTCATACTATATGTCAACTTGTTTGTTGTGTACACTCAAATTATATGTCAGCTTGTTTAGTTGTGTACGCTCTTATTATATGTCAACTTGTTTAATTGTGTACGCTCATACTATATGTCAACTTGTTTGTTGTGTACGCTCACATTATATGTCATCTTGTTTAGTTGTGTACGCTCACATTATATGTCAACTTGTTTAGTTGTGTATGCTCTTATTATATGTCAACTTGTTTAGTTGTGTACGCTCATACTGTATGTCAACTTGTTTGTTGTGTACACTCACATTATATGTCATCTTGTTTGTTGTGTACACTCTTATTATATGTCAACTTGTTTAGTTGTGTACGCTCATACTGTATGTCAACTTGTTTGTTGTGTACACTCACATTATATGTCATCTTGTTTGTTGTGTACGCTCTTATTATATGTCAACTTGTTTAATTGTGTACGCTCGAATTATATGTCAACTTGTTTAGTTGTGTACGCTCATACTATATGTAAACTTGTTTGTTGTGTACACTCAAATTATATGTCATCTTGTTTGTTGTGTACGCTGTTATTATATGTCAACTTGTTTGTTGTGTATGCTCACATTATATGTCATCTAATTCTTTTTATTTTATTGTATTATTGCAACCATTATTTCGAAGAGAAAACTTGATTTGGAAATATAAAAATATATTTATTTATGTTAACCATTTTTAGTTTTCTGCCAATAAACTGAATGTTTTAGATATAACTAAAATAGGGTCTCTAGTCTTGACAATATTTTGCCTGTTTTTTTTTAATTAGATATTTGACCCCCTTATGCTCAGTGAGGAACCGAGGAGCCAATAAGCTCTCTTCGGCAAACAATTAGCACTCCCTCTTCAATTCATTCAGCCCATCGCAAATCAGGTTAGTTCAAATCTGTCATGCCTAAATAGTTGAAGTAATATACACAGTCAGCTTATTAAAAGACTGCACACTTTTGTTAAGATCATCAAAAGAATTGAGTTAGATTGTTTTATCAGGCACCTTGAATGTGTAACCAGTCGTATGTCATAGTATGTCATAGTATGTAAAGGCTGAGCCTCTTCTGCCTTTTCATCGAATATAATTGGGCCGTGTTGAAATAATTTAATAACTTGTCTGACGATTTCATAAAAATTTAATAAGACACTTGCAAAATGAGCCAGTATGTCATAGCTGGTAGGTTTGAGTTTTGTGACATGTTAGTAAAATAGACAAGTGGAGAGATTGAATCAAAGAAGGAGCTTTATGTAATTCTCTGGTTGAACCAATCAGAACAATCACGACTGGTGTGTTTGCAAATACGTGCATGTGTGTGCATGAGTGCGTGCATGCATGTGCGTGCATGCATGTGCGTTCGTCTTCTTATGACATATACTTGTAGATATATGACCTGCTGGTTACACAGTTAGACCACCTGAGCATACCTGCACTGACCAGCCAGGCCTACTCACCTGCCACCTGTCGCCCTGTATCATGTGGCTTATGTCTTGGTTCTACCTGGCTGACTGAGCAAGCTAATGGGTGCCTCTCCCATGGCAGTGATCCTAGGGTGCCTCTCCATGGCAGTGACCCTAGGATGCCTCTCCATGGCAGTGACCCTAGGGTGCCTCTCCATGGCATTGACCCTAGGATGCCTCTCCATGGCAGTGACCCTAGGATGCCTCTCCCATGGCAGTGACCCTAGGATGCCTCTCCATGGCAGTGATCCTAGGATGCCTCTCCGTGGCAGTGACCCTAGGATGCCTCTCCATGGCAGTGACCCTAGGATTCCTCTCCGTGGCAGTGACCCTAGGAAGCCTCTCCATGGCAGTGATCCTAGGATGCCTTTCCGTGGCAGTGACCCTAGGATGCCTCTCCAGGGCAGTGATCCTAGGATGCCTTTCCGTGGCAGTGACCCTAGGATGCCTCTCCATGGCAGTGATCCTAGGATGCCTCTCCATGGCATTGACCCTAGGATGCCTCTCCATGGCAGTGACCCTAGGATGCCTCTCCATGGAAGTGATCATAGGATGCCTCTCCATGGCAGTGACCCTAGGATGCCTCTCCTTGGCAGTGACCCTAGGATGCCTCTCCTTGGCAGTGACCCTAGGATGCCTCTCCATGGCAGTGACCCTAGGATGCCTCTCCAGGGCAGTGACCCTAGGATGCCTCTCCTTGGCAGTGACCCTAGGATTCCTCTCCATGGCAGTGACCCTAGGATGCCTCTCCATGGCAGTGACCCTAGGATGCCTCTCCATGGCAGTGACCCTAGGATGCCTCTCCTTGGCAGTGACCCTAGGATTCCTCTCCATGGCAGTGACCCTAGGATGCCTCTCCATGGCAGTGACCCTAGGATGCCTCTCCATGGCAGTGACCCTAGGATGCCTCTCCATGGCATTGACCCTAGGATGCCTCTCCATGGCAGTGATCCTAGGATTCCTCTCCATGGCAGTGACCCTAGGATGCCTCTCCATGGCAGTGATCCTAGGATGCCTCTCCATGGCAGTGACCCTAGGATGCCTCTCCGTGGCATTGACCCTAGGGTGCCTCTCCATGGCATTGACCCTAGGATGCCTCTCCATGGCAGTGACCCTAGGATGCCTCTCCGTGGCAGTGACCCTAGGATGCCTCTCCATGGCAGTGACCCTAGGATGCCTCTCCGTGGCAGTGACCCTAGGATGCCTCTCCATGGCAGTGACCCTAGGATGCCTCTCCGTGGCAGTGACCCTAGGATGCCTCTCCATGGCAGTGACCCTAGGATGCCTCTTCATGGCAGTGATCCTAGGATGCCTCTCCATGGCAGTGACCCTAGGGACTGCCAAAAAATCCAATAATGTTTCCTTTAGCCTTATTTACTGTCATGTGTGGCACTTTCTGGGAATTCTATGTCAGTTTAAAGCCATTTCTAACATCACAACCACCGAAGTGTGTTTCAGTGAACCACATTTGTTCATATAATTGAACCATTGTTTGGATTCCTTAAAGCGAGGTCATGCTTAACAAATATGTTATGTTTTTTGGAAGAAATCACTAAGTGGATAGACGAGGGATCACCAGTAGATATCATCTACTTAGATTTTCAGAAAGCTATTGACAAAGTGTCACATCAAAGATTACTACTAAATTAAAAGCCCACGGTATTGGGGATGGTGTAATTGACTGGATAGAACAATGGCTGACTGACAGAAGACAGCGTGTTGTAGTAGATGGAGAAGTTTCAAACTGTAAATCAGTTTTGAGTGGGGTACCTGTATTAGGTACCAGGATCAGTATTAGAACCTTTATTATTCTTAATTTATATCAATGACTTGGACGACAATATAACAAGTAATGTACTAAAATTTGCGGATGACACAAAATTGTTTAGAAAGGTTAACACTGATGGTGATAAACAGCATTTACAAAACGATCTAGACAGATTAGTGAAATGGTCTGAGAAATGGCAGATGTTCAATTTTGGGAAATGTAAATGCCTACATACAGGACATGGGAACTTGGATGTAAACTATAAAATGGGAGATACTGTTCTGGGTACTACTGTAAAAGAAAAGGACTTAGGAGTTACAATAAGCGCTGATATGAAAGTTTCAGAGCAGTGTGGTATTGCAGCTTCAAAGGGTAATTAAATTCTTGGATTGATTAGAAGAAACATAACATACAAGGGAAAAAAGTTAATTATACCTCTTTATAAAGCAATAGTTAGACCTCATTTAGAATACTGTATACAAGCATGGAGACCATATCATAAGAAGGATGTAGATACGCTTGAACGCATACAAAGGAGAGCAACTAAAATGATTCCAGAACTGAATTCCAGTTATGAAGAATGCCTGAAAGAATGTGGTTTAACAACTCTATAGACAAGGAGGTTAAGAGGAGATCAGATTGAAGTTTTTAAGATATTGAATGGGTATGAAAATATTGATAAAAATATGCTTTTCTCACTCAAGAAACATAGCAGAACTAGAGGACATGAGGTAAAATTAGTAAAGGATCAGTGTAGATTGGATATCAGGAGGTACTCGTTCTCACAGAGGACAATAAATGAATGGAACAAACTGCCTACGGATTGTATAACTGCCAGCAGCGTGAATATGTTTAAAAACAAGGTGGGCACATCTGAACGGGGCGGGTTACACATCGGAACGGGGCAGGTTGCACATCTGAACGGGGCGGGTTACACATCTGAACGGGGCGAGTTACACGCAGATGAACATTGTTGGATTCTCGATAAGCCAATGACTTCCTTGTCCACTTGCCATCTGGACCTTTGGCTTGGATGGCAAATCTTGTTAAATCATGTTTAATTTGAATGTTTTCACTCGAATATCATGTTTTCATAGCATATATTCATAAACAGATAACTCTTTAAATTGTGTTTCATCAGTGAAATTTACACACTAAATTTCACTTGTGTTGTTTCCAGTTTGGTGACATACCATATGTCACCTGTCATTTGTGGTTTGGTGACATACCATATTTACCTGTGTAATTTGTAATTTAGTGGCACATCATATTTTACCTTTGTCATTTATAGTTTGGTGATGCACTATTTTTCACCTGTGTCATTTGTGGTTTGGCAACACACCATATTTCACCTGTGTCATTTCCATTTTGGTGACACATCGTATTTAACCTGTATTATTTCCAGTTTGGTGACACACCATATTTCACCTGTATTATTTCCAGTTTGGTAATACATCATACATATTTCACCTGTATTATTTCCAATTTGGTAACACACCCTATTTCACCCGTGTCATTTCCAGTTTGGTAACACCATATTTCACCTGTGTCATTTCAAGTTTTGTGACGCACCATGTGGCACCCAGACAAGGATCGTCGACACCCTCTGAAGAGCCTGGCATGGGCTCCCATTGCATTTCCGCGGTACCGGAAGAAGCGGGACATCACTGTTCAGTTCTACCTGAATGGAAACATTCACTCAACGTCTGTGCCAGACATCAGCATCATTCAGGTCAGTGGTCAATCATTCAGGTCAGTGGTCAATCATTCAGGTCAGTGTTCCATCTCTGCAGATATTACATTGTCATCATTGGCAGAAATAGTGTTTGTGTGGCAATGTTTCTTTGTGACAACATCAGTTTCACTTTGTGACAACACCACTTTCACTTTGTGACAACACCAGTCAGGGTTGTTTGATTTAAATCATTTGATTTAAAATCATTGATTTAAATCATGATTTAAATCACTCCAAAAAAATAATTGTAGTACTGGTAGTGGGTAGCTGATAGGCATGATTTACTAATTATGTGTAAACACCTTTTGGGGGCCGGCATGCTTGCTGAGATTATTGGATGTATCTTATTTTGATGGTGTATGCTTGCCTAATTTCATGCTCCTTAATTAATAAATCTAAATGTCATTCTTTGGCCTATTTCAATCTACGCTGGACTTGTGTTGTTATTTTGCATAAAAATAATTGATTCATGATTTTTTATTTATGATTTTTTAATCGCGTATTTATATGAATTTAACACAAATAATTGTTTACAAGCATCGAGATCAACAAAGTTTTGTATGTATTTTAATGCAAAAGCACAATGTGTGCACACTTGTGTAGCTGTATTGTCACCAGATAGCCTGATAGTCAAATATTTTATGACATTGTGTATGTTTGAGCTATTCCCTTTCTGAATGCAATAAAGCCACACAAACTTGTCTTCAAGAGGAAGTATCTTTTCAAGTCAGAAGCCCCGAGTTAAAGTCCACTTAGAGCTTGGTGACAATTGTTTAATACTGTACCGGTTTGCAGTCTCATAGAGTACACAGAGCCTTGGACAGGTGCTAATCCATCATCTCAGCAAATAAAAATTAGCACTGCTACAGCCACAGACACACAACATGCTTTCCTTTCCAAGACAGATTATGCAACTACAGGGGGTGAGGCCTTGTGGATATTGCCTAGGTGTCATCCCAGTAGCCCCCTTGTCTCTAGCCCCCTGTACCAGTAGCCCCCAAGGTGTGAGAATTGAGTGCCAGTAGCCCCCCCAAGGTGTGAGAATTGAGTGCCAATAGCCCCCCCGAGGTGTGAGAATTGAGTGCCAATAGCCCCCCCGAGGTGTGAGAATTGAGTCCCAGTAGCCCCCCCGAGGTGTGAGAATTGAGTGCCAATAGCCCCCCAAGGTGTGAGAATTGAGTGCCAATAGCCCCCCGAGGTGTGAGAATTGAGTGCCAATAGCCCCCCGAGGTGTGAGAATTGAGTGCCACTAGCCCTCCAGTCAGTATGCTGTTGATTTAACACACCCCCTCTTTCTAGATATTTCTAATTGTTAATCAGGGTTGACCATTTGAAGCTCCATGTAACTTTCACACATCAATTGTGTGGTATGAAAAGCTCACTGTCCTAAGAGTTAAAGTAAATCCTCTACATAAAGCTTGTTTGAGGTGAGCAAAACCCAATTTAACTCACACATAGAAGCTAATTGCCCTGATCCATTATTAAAAGTCAATTGCCCAATCAACTTTTAAGTGAATAAACTAATGATTGTGGATTTGTGGTGATCTGTGCCTGTCAGTTCACACATTTCTAGCCAATAAGGAAAGGATATGTTGAGCTGCTCTGCTCTAGCTGGCCTGAGTTTCATGTTGAATTTTATATTTGAGTTTGGAATGACACATGAAACATGGCTGCTAGTGTTGAGTTCATCGAAGGTGCTAGGGGACTTCCTGTTGCTGATTTGAACAGTTATACCTATCACAAATTAAAAGCGTTAACAAATGGCGTAAAGTTCACATGTAGCAAGAAGAAAAGTGTGAAGTGTAAGGTATTTGTGGTGGTCAGCAATGGTGGAACTGTGGTGAAAGCTAACGATAGCCATAGTCACCAACCCAACCCTGACGTACAAGCGCGACAGTTGAGAGGAAACATGAGGAAGCGAACCAGGGATGAAACGACTTCAGTGCAGGCGATTTACGATCAGGAAAAGTTGAAACTGCTTCAACAAAGTGTGACTGCAATGGCTTCACCAGGTGAGACAGCATCTGCTCTGCCTCAACACCAGCGTGTCAAGTCATCACGGTACCGTGAACGGAGGAAACGCTTCCCCCTAATGCCATCCACAAGAGGTGACATTGACCTGGATGGCCAGTGGACAACTACGGTTCAAGGAGATCAGTTCCTGCTTGGCGAGGATAGCGATGGAGCCGACAAGATAATAGCGTTTGCATCCAACTCTGCTCTGCATTCACTAGCGAATGCTGATACCTATCACATGGATGGGATGTTTGCAACAACACCAAGGCTGTTTTATCAAATAGTCACATTGCATGCATTCGTTCTTGGAGTGATGCTGCCACTTGTGTTTAGTCTGCTCCCAACAAAGATGGGAACACCTACATTCGTTCTTGGAGTGATGCTGCCACTTGTGTTTAGTCTGCTCCCAACAAAGATGGGAACACCTACATTCGTTCTTGGGGTGATGCTGCCACTTGTGTTTAGTCTGCTCCCAACAAAGATGGGAACACCTACATTCGTTCTTGGAGTGATGCTGCCACTTGTGTTTAGTCTGCTCCCAACAAAGATGGGAACACCTACATTCGTTCTTGGGGTGATGCTGCCACTTGTGTTTAGTCTGCTCCCAACAAAGATGGGAACACCTACATTCGTTCTTGGGGTGATGCTGCCACTTGTGTTTGGTCTGCTCCCAACAAAGACGGGAACACCTACATTCGTTCTTGGAGTGATGCTGCCACTTGTGTTTGGTCTGCTCCCCAACAAAGACGGGAACACCTACATTCGTTCTTGGGGTGATGCTGCCACTTGTGTTTGGTCTGCTCCCCAACAAAGACGGGAACACCTACATTCGTTCTTGGAGTGATGCTGCCACTTGTGTTTGGTCTGCTCCCCAACAAAGACGGGAACACCTACATTCGTTCTTGGGGTGATGCTGCCACTTGTGTTTGGTCTGCTCCCCAACAAAGACGGGAACACCTACATTCGTTCTTGGAGTGATGCTGCCACTTGTGTTTGGTCTGCTCCCCAACAAAGACGGGAACACCTACATTCGTTCTTGGAGTGATGCTGCCACTTGTGTTTGGTCTGCTCCCAACAAAGACGGGAACACCTACATTCGTTCTTGGAGTGATGCTGCCACTTGTGTTTGGTCTGCTCCCCAACAAAGACGGGAACACCTACATTCGTTCTTGGAGTGATGCTGCCACTTGTGTTTGGTCTGCTCCCAACAAAGACGGGAACACCTACATTCGTTCTTGGAGTGATGCTGCCACTTGTGTTTGGTCTGCTCCCAACAAAGACGGGAACACCTACATTCGTTCTTGGAGTGATGCTGCCACTTGTGTTTGGTCTGCTCCCCAACAAAGACGGGAACACCTACATTCGTTCTTGGGGTGATGCTGCCACTTGTGTTTGGTCTGCTCCCAACAAAGACGGGAACACCTACATTCGTTCTTGGAGTGATGCTGCCACTTGTGTTTGGTCTGCTCCCAACAAAGACGGGAACACCTACATTCGTTTCCTCAGTTTGGTGAAGGAAAAGTCTGAATCAATCGGATTCACCATCAGCCCCTAACGTATCATGCGGGATTTCGAGAAAGGTCTGATGAATGCCTGCGTACACGTGTTCCCCGGAGTGGTTGTCAAGGGGTGCTACTTCCACTACGCCCAGTGTCTGTGTTAGAGAATCCAAGGTATAGGACTATCCGTGAGCTACAGAGAGAACGCTGACCACAGGAATTGGTTTCGTATGCTACTAGCGATGCCATTTGTCCCTGTGCCACATGTGAAAGACGTATTTCAATTTGTCAAGAACACAGCACCAGATGTACCCCGTGTACGAGACTTCAGTGACTACTTCGACAGGACATGGGTGAACGGGCAGTATCCAATCGAAATGTGGAATTTCTTTAAATATGACGGCCCTTGCACCAACAATCACGTTGAAGGGTATCATACATGACTCATGCAGAAGGCAGGCAAGATACACCCCAATATCTTTGAGGTGGTCGAGCTGTTCAGCCAAGAGGAAGCCACATCACTCGTCTCCATCCTCCAGCTACAGTCGGGTCAGCCCGCTCCCAAGCGCGGGAAGAAGTACATCAACGTCAATGCTCGTTTGGACGAACTTGGACTGGAATACATGTTATGTGACCGGGAAATTGAGTCGTATCTCAGTGCCATTGGACACATGATGGACAATTTCACTTAATTTCATTGACTAGTCATACTTGCATATGGATATGGTATTATATGTGCAAACAACTTATTATCAACTTTTATAAGACATTGTAATGTTTTCTCACAACAATGTTTTGATCACAGTATTGTTTTTATGTTACATTTCCATTTACTGTCTATTTCTCTTAATGGTTGATTACCTGTATCTGTGTATGACAAATAAAATAGGGTTTTAATGGTTTCCCTCCAATCAAAAAAGTCTGACATTCCTTGAATATGCACCAGATATATGACTATTTTCTTATTTAAAATCAGGTACCTAAATTTGTTCACCCCTAAAGTTAAGGTGGGATAAAACACTGAATGGAACAGCCAGGGGGCTTTGGCAAAATGATAAGTAGTGCCACTAGCCCCCCCCGTTAGTGCCAGTAGCCCCCGGGGGGCTAGGGGTATTAGACCATTGCCTAATGTCTTTATATAAGCAAAAATCATGTACCATCTGTTAAGACAAGTGCCCAAATCGATTCTACATACCGGATAAAATAAAAATAACAATCTGATTAAAAAAAATTTGATTTTTAAATTTCTTTTTTAAATCATGATTTTTTCAACCCTGACACCAGTTTCACTAGTCTTCTACTGCGTAGGCAATCCAAAGCAGTTTGAAAAAATCCAGTTTTTTTGTTGGGGGAACAAATATTAGTATAAGAACTACTTCACAATACAGTCAGACAAGGCTGAATATTGAATGTCTTACTTAGTTGTCAGATTGGTGCTAAGCACCAGCAGCTGTCAATATACCGTCATTCTTTCGTGTCTGTGAAAAAAGATTAGTACCACTAGTATATGTCTTGATGAGTCCATGCTATGTATGCTCCATTAATCTACCTACTACTAAGTATGCACCCATTAAGTCCTACTACGTGGCCTTTTACTTTATTCATTAATTTATATTTTTAGCTTTGTATTTATTTTTTATGCTCAATTTTTATTTTGATGTTATATAATTATCAGTTATTTTGACAAAAGGTGGCTCCCATGTTAGCGACATGTGTTTGTGTTTGTCTTAATGGGAGTCTGCCTGCCTGCCTGCCTGCCTGCCTGCCTGCCTGCCTGCCTGCCTGCCTGCCTGCCTGCCTGCCTGCCTGCCTGCCTGCCTGCCTGCCTGCCTGCCTGCCTGCCTGCCTGCCTGCCTGCCTGCCTGCCTGCCTGCCTGCCTGCCTGCCTGCCTGCCTGCCTGCCTGCCTGCCTGCCTGCCTGCCTGCCTGCCTGCCTGCCTGCCTGCCTGCCTGCCTGCCTGCCTGCCTGCCTGCCTGCCTGCCTGCCTGCCTGCCTGCCTGCCTGCCTGCCTGCCTGCCTGCCTGCCTGCCTGCCTGCACATCTTGTGCACATGTTTATAACACAAGAAGATTCTATGGCTTGCATGCATCCATTAAGTTACTACGTCTTGTGTGTATGTTTATAACACAGGAGATTCTATGGCTTGCATGCACCCATTAAGTCACTACGTCTTGTGTGTATGTTTATAACACAGCAGGTCAGAGAAGGTAGTGTGGCAGTAATATCTCCAGTGTAGCCAAGAGTCCGCTCACAACATCAGTAGAGAGGTTTGGTACTAATGGATGCAGGCAGCCCTAGAATAGGGTCTGTGTGGTGTTTGAATAGCCTTGTAAAGAATGACTTTGTTGCTAAAATTCAAGGCATGGAAACAGGATTTTGGTGTGTAGTCCGGAATGTTGCGAATCCAGCACAAGTCATTTACAAAATAGTTTGGCAAAAGAACAAAGGAAATTATTAGCAATTAGCAATTAACCAGCAGTTTGGCAGCCATTTGAACTTTTCTTGTCTTTGATAATAATAATAATAATAATAACATATAAAATACTCCTGTTGTATTCTCGGGAGACCCAAGCACCAAAACAAAAAGGATTAAGTGGTTTATAATCGATAAGCAGGTCCAGTTGTAAACTATTGGATTGATACGCTGGGGAGCTATGGTACAGAACTATCACTATAGAACTGGCAATAATTGTATTTTAGCCAATCTGACATTTTCATTATTTGGATCTACATATTAAACATATTGTTGGAATAATAGTGAAAGATAAAAGGAGGGGAACTGGTTTAGGAGGAGGTGGGAGAATGGAGATGTCAAGGATCTTGAAGGTGACATGGAGAGGATAGGGAGTACTATCCAGTGGGAATGTTGGATGTTGAAGATTTACCAACAAACAAACAGAGGATCTGAGGCCTGCACTTAGATTTATTTGTGATACCTACTGTTGTTGCCTGTGCTCACAGAACACACCAGATAGCTCTGCCTCTGTGGATAGTGGTTGTTGCTTGTGCTCACAGAACACACCAGAGTGCTCTGCCTCTGTGGATAGTGGTTGTTGCTTGTGCTCACAGAACACACCAGAGTGCTCTGCCTCTGTGGATAGTGGTTGTTGTTGCTTGTGCTCACAGAACACACCAGAGTGTCTGCTCTGTGGATAGTGGTTGTTGCTTGTGCTCACAGAACACACCAGAGTGCTCTGCCTCTGTGGATAGTGGTTGTTGCTTGTGCTCACAGAACACACCAGAGTGTCTGCTCTGTGGATAGTGGTTGTTGTTGCTTGTGCTCACAGAACACACCAGAGTGTCTGCTCTGTGGATAGTGGTTGTTGTTGCTTGTGCTCACAGAACACACCAGAGAGCTCTGCCTCTGTGGATAGTGGTTGTTGTTGCTTGTGCTCACAGAACACACCAGAATGTCTGCTCTGTGGATAGTGGTTGTTGTTGCTTGTGCTCACAGAACACACCAGAGTGTCTGCTCTGTGGATAGTGGTTGTTGTTGCTTGTGCTCACAGAACACACCAGATAGCTCTGCCTCTGTGGATAGTGGTTGTTGTTGCTTGTGCTCACAGAACACACCAGAGAGCTCTGCCTCTGTGGATAGTGGTTGTGAATATTTGCACATCCTGTTCCCTATCCAGCATGATCAGTCAGTTCCAGAAACTTCCAGGAAATGGTACCTGAGCTGATAACACACATTGTTTCTAGCCCAGGTGATAAAGATAATCACCTGGGGTCATAGCTTGTTATCGTGTCTGAAGAGTAATACTTTTGAAGTGATAAGGATACATCACATGAGGTAATAGCTTGTCATCCTCAAGTCAATATCAGTGCGATCAATTAGCACAGAGGAGGTGGGGAGAGGGAGAGAGGGAGAGGAAGAGAGAGGGGAAGCTTACATTGAAGTGGAATAGGAGGGGAGTGATAGACAGGTCTGTGGGAAAACATTTCCTTGTAGTATTAGTAGGATCACCTAGGGGGAGGGGGAGAGGAAGAGCGAGGGAGAAAGGGAGAGAGAGAGGGGGAGGAAGGGAGAGAGAGAGAGAGGAAAAAGGGACAGGGGTGGGGAGGGATGAGAAGGGAGGGGTGTGGAGATAGGCATTAGCTAAAATGATGGAACCCCATTTGGCTAATAACCCTGATTGCCCAAGTGGTTCTGTGGTGTATGCCTGTACTTATAGGTAAAGGTGGCTGTAGTGGGATTGCTGTGTAATTGACTATGACACATTACAACACCATTTGCTTAAATAGGTGTGGTGTACCACCCAAGGTGTGGTCTACTATCCCAAGGTTACCAAGCCTTGTATCACTACTAATACCAGTGCTTGGCCCTTGTTAAGTGGCCATACCTGTATGTACAGAAATCAGTTCTTGTGCTAGCTCTGTGAGAAAACATTTCCTTGTGGTATTAATAGGATCACCTTTGCATCTTTTGCACATGATCAGTTGATCTATAATCCTTTGACTACACCTCCCCTTAACCAACCCACCCATGCTGGTAGTAAAGGTGTTTTGGTTGCCTTGTAATTGCTTGCATCCATTTACATTTAGTACTTATCCATATTCGATGTTATATACTTTATTCTGATTGCTATGCATTCACTGTTGTCTAATGTGCAATTTGGCATATTGTGGTAAATATGGACAAGTTTAACCATTTTCCAACATACATATTCACGCTCACCAGTACTAAATGTGGTCTGTGCATGTTTTGGAAATTAGTTATTTACTTACTGCAGGCGGCACGAGATGGTTTACTCGACGTTGTTCTCGCCCACCTTAGACTGGGATTATCACACATTTATGACGTTGATGAGGACGGGTATACGGCCCTACACCATGCCTCTCGCTACAACAGAGTCAATGTACTGGAGGCTTTGCTTGAGGCGGGCGCTGGTGAGTAACAGTGCTGACCTCTACTGGATGTGATCTTCCTCGTTGTTCCCTTTAAGGCTAGTTCATATATTGGTGCACTGCCCCAGCTGTTATCCCTTCCCACTTCTCCCTATCGGCAGCCATCTCCCTTCACTTGTTCTCCTCCCTGCCCCGTTGATATGTTACAGAGGAAATAAGTTCTTTAGAAATTTAGTGTTGTATAAATGTATTGTATCATATAGGTATTTCTGATGTGGTAATGTTGTCCTTAATACTTTGTTATGATGTTTTGTATCAGGTAAATTGATGCTGAATTAATATATTTATACATGGACAAGCCAGCAAGTTAGAAAGCAGTCCTCCCTTCTTACCTGCAGTCGTCCCCTTTTCCTATGTCCCAGCTGTTTCATCCAGTCCCTGTCTTCAGGTCGCTCCTCTTCCTTCTATCCACCCTCTGCTCCTCTTTCTCTCCACACCCAGTTGCTCTCTCAAACTGGACACTAGTTCATCTGCATTCTTCATCCACTTCTGTCCTGTATCAACTGTCCTGTATCAACTGTCCTGTATCAACATCTATTCACAGATTAGTGCCTGTTACTTCGCTATGTATAAAGACTCCCATTGAGTTATTCACTCCCTCTTAAGGTTAAGTAAGCAGGAAGTACAATGTGTGAAGACCTACCTTTGGACCTCCCTTCCTCCACAGCTACTGTTAGTGTTAAGTAAGCAGGACGTACAATGAATGAAGACCTATCTTTGGAACCTCCCTTCCTCCACAGCTACTGTTAGTGTTAAGTAAGCAGGACATACAATGAGTGAAGACCTACCTTTGGAACCTCCCTTCCTCCACAGCTACTGTTAGTGTTAAGTAAGCAGGACATACAATGAGTGAAGACCTACTTTTGGAACCTCCCTTCCTCCACAGCTACTGTTAGTGTTAAGTAAGCAGGACGTACAATGAGTGAAGACCTACCTTTGGAACCTCCCTTCCTCCACAGCTACTGTTAGTGTTAAGTAAGCAGGACGTACAATGGGTGAAGACCTACCTTTGGAACCTCCCTTCCTCCATAGCTACTGTTAGTGTTAAGTAAGCAGGACGTACAATGAGTGAAGACCTACCTTCAGAACCTCGCTTCCTCCATAGCTACTGTTAGTGTTAAGTAAGTAGGACGTAGAATGAGTGAAGACCTACCTTCAGAACCTCGCTTCCTCCACAGCTAATTAGCTTCCAAATGTTGATCACTTATGTCGATGCATCTCTGAGCTCAGGCTAAAGAGGAAATAAGCTCGTTAGAAATTTAGTGTTGTAGAAATCTATTGTATCATATAGCTATTATGATAATGTACTTTGTTATGATGTTTTGTATCAGGTAAATTGATGCTGAATTAATATATTTATACTTGAACAAGCCAGCAAGAAATTCAATATACAAATTATGCACATATTTATACATTCCTTACAAATTCTTTCCCTACTTTCACATAGAATAAATTAACATTATCATATACAATGTGTGTGTGTGTGTGTGTGTGTGTGTGTGTGTGTGTTTGTGTGTGTGGGTGTGTGCGTGTGCGTGTGCGTGCTTACGTGCATGCGTGCGTGCATATGTGTGTATTTTGTGGAAATTAATGTGATTAATTGGTTGATTAATTGGTTTGTTTGTTATTTGGTTGGTTGGTAGATAGATTGATGTTATATTGATTTGGTTATTTGACTGGTTGGTTGGTTGATTGATGGATGGTTTGATATATATATATATATATATATATATATGGTTTAATATATATATATATATATATATATATATATATATATTGATTGATTGATTGATTGATTGAAATGTTTTATTGATTGATTGGTTTCTGTGTTCAGATGTGAATGTGCGAGCGGCTCAGGACGAGACGACACCACTACACATGGCCTGTCGCTACAACAGCGGCAACGTCACACAACTGCTGCTGACCCAGGGAGCTGAGGTGAATGTGAGAGACATCAAGGGAAAGACCCCCCTACACTACGCCACACGCAGGGGCAACAATGTACCAACAAAGGTAGACATTATCTGGTCTAGGGTAAAAAATGCTTTAAAAATTATGTGAAAATTGTAGTCTCATTTGCGGTAAGTTTGTTAAAATTATTATAGAATGACTGCAGGTTTGATGTTGGATCGATGACCATATGTTGATGTCATTACGTGCTGTTTGACAGATGACCATATGTTGATGTCATTACGTGCTGTTTGACAGATGACCATATGTTGATGTCATTATGTGCTGTTTGACGGATGACCATATTTTATGTTGATGTCATTACGTGCTTTTTGACAGATGACCATATGTTGATGTCATTACGTGCTGTTTGACAGATGACCATATGTTGATGTCATTACATGCTGTTTGACAGATGACCATATGTTGATGTCATTACGTGCTGTTTGACAGATGACCATATGTTGATGTCATTACGTGCTGTTTGACAGATGACCATATGTTGATGTCATTACGTGCTGTTTGACAGATGACCATATGTTGATGTCATTACGTGCTGTTTGACAGATGACCATATGTTGATGTCATTACGTGCTGTTTGACAGATGCTGCTGAGTGTGAGCAGTTGTGATGTGAACATGTCGGACAATGACCTTACAACCCCTCTAGTGATGGCGGCCATGCAGGGCAACCGAGACATGTGCGAGATACTGGTTAGTAGGGGTTAGACACTGGTTAGGTACTGGTTAGTACTGGTTAAATACTTGGTAAAACTGGTTAGATACTTGTTAATACTGGTTAGATACTTGTTAAAACTGGTTAGATACTTGTTAATACTGGTTAGATACTTGTTAATACTGGTTAGATACTTGTTAAAACTGGTTAGTACTGGTTAGATACTTTTTAATACTGGTTAGTAGTGGTTAAAACTGGTTATATACTGATTAATATTGCTTTGATGCTGGTTACTTTTCAACATTTGTAACTTTCAAATTAACACATTATGGCAGTTACGAAAAGGTCAATGTCACAATCCCCACAGATACCTAAATTTCAACAAATATTTTAAAACATTTTATTGCCTAGTCAGGCACTTGAAACTGGCACGTTCACCATAACATTCTGAAGTACTAATCACTTTCACCATAACATTCTGAAGTACTAATAACTTTCACTATAACATTCTGAAGTACTAATCACTTTCACCATAACATTCTGAAGTACTAATCACTTTCACCATAACATTCTGAAGTACTAATCACTTTCACCATAACATTCTGAAGTACTAATCACTTTCACCATAACATTCTGAAGTACTAATCACTTTCACAATAACATTCTGAAGTACTAATCACCTTCACCATAACATTCTGAAGTACTGATAACTTTCACCATAACATTCTGAAGTACTAATCACCTTCACCATAACATTCTGAAGTACTGATAACTTTCACCATAACATTCTGAAGTACTAATCACCTTCACCATAACATTCTGAAGTACTGATAACTTTCACCATAACATTCTGAAGTGCTAATCACCTTCACCATAACATTCTGAAGTGCTAATCACTTTCACCATAACATTCTGAAGTGCTAATCACTTTCACCATAACATTCTGAAGTGCTAATCACCTTCACCATAACATTCTGAAGTGCTAATCACTTTCACCATAACATTCTGAAGTGCTAATCACTTTCACCATAACATTCTGAAGTACTAATCACTTTCACCATAACATTCTGAAGTGCTAATCACCTTCACCATAACATTCTGAAGTGCTAATCACTTTCACCATAACATTCTGAAGTACTAATCACTTTCACCATAACATTCTGAAGTGCTAATCACCTTCACCATAACATTCTGAAGTACTAATCACTTTCACCATAACATTCTGAAGTACTAATCACTTTCACCATAACATTCTGAAGTGCTAATCACTTTCACCATAACATTCTGAAGTGCTAATCACTTTCACCATAACATTCTGAAGTACTAATCACTTTCACCATAACATTCTGAAGTACTAATCACTTTCACCATAACATTCTGAAGTACTAATCACTTTCACCATAACATTCTGAAGTACTAATCACTTTCACCATAACATTCTGAAGTACTAATCACTTTCACCATAACATTCTGAAGTGTTAATCACTTTCACCATAACATTCTGAAGTACTAATCACTTTCACCATAACATTCTGAAGCACTGATCACTTTCACCATAACATTCTGAAGTACTAATCACCTTCACCATAACATTCTGAAGTACTAATCACTTTCACCATAACATTCTGAAGCACTGATCACCTTCACCATAACATTCTGAAGTACTAATCACTTTCACCATAACATTCTGAAGTACTAATCACCTTCACCATAAAATTCTGAAGTGCTAATCACTTTCTCCATAACATTCTGAAGTGCTAATCACCTTCACCATAACATTCTGAAGTACTAATCATCTTCACCATAACATTCTGAAGTGCTAATCACTTTCACCATAACATTCTGAAGTGCTAATCACCTTCACCATAACATTCTGAAGTGCTAATCACTTTCACCATAACATTCTGAAGTGCTAACCACCTTCACCATAACATTCTGAAGTACTAATCACTTTCACCATAACATTCTGAAGTGCTAATCACTTTCACCATAACATTCTGAAGTACTAATCACTTTCACCATAACATTCTGAAGTACTAATCACCTTCACCATAACATTCTGAAGTACTAATCACCTTCACCATAACATTCTGAAGTACTAATCACTTTCACCATAACATTCTGAAGTACTAATCACCTTCACCATAACATTCTGAAGTACTAATCACTTTCACCATAACATTCTGAAGTACTAATCACCTTCACCATAACATTCTGAAGTACTAATCACTTTCACCATAACATTCTGAAGTACTAATCACCTTCACCATAACATTCTGAAGTACTAATCACTGAGTAATAATAACATAATTTTTTCTTCCTTTCGTACTCGGGAGTGTTGCTTTCAGTTATCGCGGGGTGCTAGACTGGGCCAGTATGACATCAACAACATGACGCCCCTCATGTGGACGGCCGCCGAGGGTCACGTAGCTGTTGCTGAGCTCCTTCTCAGAGCAGGTACAAACCCCTCTCATTCATGCCTTCACACCCTTGTCATCCACCCCTTCACACTGTTGTCGTCCACCCCTTCACACCCTTGTCATCCATCCCTTCACACCCCTGTCATCCACCCCTTCACAACCTTGTAGTTCACCCCTTCACACCCTTGTCATCCACCCCTTCACACCCTTGTCATCGACTCCTTCACACCCTTGTCATCCATCCCTTCACACCCTTGTCGTCCACCCCTTCACACCCTTGTCATCCATCCCTTCACACCCTTGTCGTCCATCCCTTCACACACTTGTCATCCACCCCTTCACACCCTTGTCATCCACCCCTTCACACCCTTGTCATCGACTCCTTCACACCCTTGTCATTCATCCCTTCACACCCTTGTCATCCACTCCTTCACACCCTTGTCATCCACCCCTTCACACCCTTGTCGTCCACCCCTTCACACCCCTTGTCATCCACCCCTTCACACCCCTTCACACCCTTGTCATCCACCCCTTCACACCCTGGTTGTCCACCACTTCACACCCTTGTCGTCCACCCCTTGTCATCCACCCCTTCACACCCTTGTTGCCACCTCTGATGGTTTACCTCATTCACGTGTTGCAGTGTGTTTGGTTGGTTTCTGATGTAGCTGACAACTTTTATGGTTTACCTCATACTCGTGTTGCAGTGTGTTTGGTTGGTTTCTGATGTAGCTGACAACTTTTATGGTTTACCTCATTCTCGTGTTGCAGTGTGTTTGGTTGGTTTCTGATGTAGCTGCCAACTCTTATGGTTTACCTCATTCACGTGTTGCAATGTGTTTGGTTGGTTTCTGATGTAGCTGACAACTTTTATGGTTTACCTCATTCACGTGTTGCAATGTGTTTGGTTGGTTTCTGATGTAGCTGACAACTTTTATGGTTTACCTCATTCTCGTGTTGCAGTGTGTTTGGTTGGTTTCTGATGTAGCTGCCAACTCTTATGGTTTACCTCATTCACGTGTTGCAATGTGTTTGGTTGGTTTCTAATGTAGCTGCCAACTCTGATGGTTTACCTCATACTCGTGTTGCAATGTGTTTGGTTGGTTTCTGATGTAGCTGACAACTCTTATGGTTTACCTCATTCACGTGTTGCAATGTGTTTGGTTGGTTTCTGATTTAGCTGCCAACTCTGACGGTTTACCTCATTCACGTGTTGCAATGTGTTTGGTTGGTTTCTGATGTAGCTGCCAACTCTGATGGTTTACCTCATACTCGTGTTGCAATGTGTTTGGTTGGTTTCTGATGTAGCTGACAGCTCTTATGGTTTACCTCATTCACGTGTTGCAGTGTGTTTGGTTGGTTTCTGATGTAGCTGCCAACTCTTATGGTTTACCTCATTCACGTGTTGCAATGTGTTTGGCTGGTTTCTGATGTAGCTGCCAACTCTGACGGTTTACCTCATTCACGTGTTGCAATGTGTTCCGGAATCTTGGTGCAGCAGCGACTTGAAATTGGTGTAGAGAATTTACAAAAAAAGTGGAATATTGAATAGAATAAATATTACTATTGCTTATATATTATACATAAACATATTGTAGACATATATTAGAAAACCGTTTTTGTTCATTATTAGTCATAGGCAGTATTTTAGAGTAAGTTAGTTCCGGACTCCGACAGGGAAGTCAGTGAGCGTTAATAGGGTTGTTTACCATTTGAAAATTGACATAGCCTAGTGAATAGTCAGAAACAGTGGAATATTGGTTAGAACAAGTATTACTATTACACGTATACTATATACACAAACTTCTTATAGACAAGATTTAACAAGATTTGCCATCCAAGCCAAAGGCCCAGATGGCAAGTGGACAAGGAAGCCATTGGCTTATCTAAAGTCCAACAATGTTCATCTACTTATAACCCGCCCTCCTGAGATATGTGTCAACCTTGTTTTTAAACATATTCATGCTGCTACCAGTTACACAATATGTAGACAATTTGATCCATTCATTTATTGTCCTCTGTGAGAACGAGTGCTTCCTGATGTCCAATCTACATTGATCCTTTACTAATTTTACCTCATGTCCTCTAGTTCTGTTATCCTTCTTGAGTGAGAAAAACATATTTCTATCAATATTTTCATGCCCATTCAATATCTTAACAACTTCAATCTGATCTCCTCTTAACCTCCTTGTCTCTAGAGTTGTTAAACCACATTGTTTCAGGCGTTCTTCATAACTAAGGTCTCTCAGTTCTCTGTCAGTTCTCTGTCAGTTCTCTGTCAGTTCTCTCTCAGTTCTGAAACTTTCATATCTTATTGTAACTCCTAAGTCCTTTTCTTTTACATTAGTACCCAGAACAGTATCTCCCATTTTATAGTTTTACATCCAAATTCCCATGTCCTGTATGTAGGCATTTACATTTCCCAAAATTTAACAACATCTGCCATTTCTCAGACCATTTCACTAATCTGTCTAGATCGTTTTGTAAATGTTGTTTATCACCATCAGTATTAACCTTTCTAAACAGTTTTGTGTCATCCGCAAATTTCAGTACGTTACTTGTTATACTGTCGTCCAAGTCATTGATATATATTAAGAATAATATAGGTCCTAATACTGATCCTTGAGGTACCCCACTCAAAACCGATTTCCAATTTGAAACTTCTCCATCTACTACAACTCGTTGTCTTCTGTCAGTCAGCCACTGTTCTATCCAGTCAGTTATGCTATCCCCGATACCATGGGCTTTTAATTTAAGTAGCAATCTTTGATGTGGCACTTTGTCAAAAGCTTTCTGAAAATCTAAGTAGATAATATCTACTGGCGATCCCATGTCTATCTACTTAGTGATTTCTTCCAAAAAACATAACATATTTGTTAAGCATGACCTCGCTTTAAGGAATCCATGTTGAGATGAATTTAATAAGTTATGCTTAACGAGGAAGTCCACCATATGGCCTTTAATTAACCTTTCTAATAATTTACAAATCACTGACGTTAAACTCACTGGTCTGTAATTCTCTGACTTATTTCTCGAACCCTTTTTAAATAATGGTACGATGTTTGCTTCTTTCCATTCAAACGGAACAACTCCCTCTTTTAATTTTTTCCCGGACTCAAATTCAACGAGCGATAAGGGGAGTTTGTTTACAGGTCGTGAATTAAACTGGTGTACCAAACTATCGTATACATTGTTAAACATATATTAGATAAAGTGATACATTTACATAAATTACATACATAAGGTAATATCTGACATAGTTGTAGTAAACAATTTCGGCAAAAGGAATTAACAGCAGGATTTTAGCATAAGTTCGTTTACACTGACTTTGTTGATTTGTTTACACAGTGTTCTCCATATTCGCTAGGTGGCAGGCTTTTTCTTTGCTTGTGCGAGCTTTGTAGAAAAGACATAGTTATCAAGTATATTAGCCTAAAGTGTGTTTTTTTAACACAAAAACAGCCTTATCCAAGGCTAATGTAGCAATCAGGTTAAGTCAAAATGTTTTGATGGCGCCATGCAAACGGCAGGTAAAGACCACCAGGCATTTGTATATGCAGCAGTTGTAGCAACTGGGTGGACTTCGTCAAGTCTGGGTGTGAGAAGTCCTGGACTGAGTTTCAGGCGGATAGTTTTAGTTTTGAGTGTAGGGGATGTATGAGGATGAAGGAACTTGAGGTGGAGTTAGAACAGCTGAGGCTGCTCGTTGTGGCAGTGGTGGGAAGGGAGCAGGTGGGTTGTTCTAGTGGTTCTGATGGGGGAACAGTTGATAAAATGGGGGAAGACGATGAGAGAGATGCTAGGGAGAGCTCACCTCAGCCTGGGAGGAGGCTGAGAGGAGGTAAGGTGACAGGTCATAAGGAGACGGGATGTAGGGAGACAGGATGAAAGGAGATGAGAAGGAAAGAAATGGGAGGGAAGACAAATGGATCGAAGGAAAGGGGAGTGGGGAGACAGTAGCGAAATAGTCGGGGAGGAAGGAGACGATAGTTAAGGCAATGGGAGTGAAGGAGACGGGAGGGAAGGTGTCAGGAGGGAAGGTGACGGGAGCACAAGTTAGCCAGGCGATGGGAGGGAAAGGTGACAGGTTGATGAGGGAGAGAGAGCCTGATAACAGTCTGCCACCAAGTGACAAGGCTGCAGGACAGAATGTGATGGAGGGGATCCATCGGAAGAGCTATTCCAAGGCAGTGATAGAGGGGGTGAGAAAGAGAGCGAGGGTATTTGTGGGTGACTCAATAGTTAGGAAGACCGATAGAGTCTTAAACAAGGGAGATGACGTGGTAGTTTGCTTGCATGGGGCCAAAATAGAGGCGATAACTGACAGGTTAGAAAACATCTTGGTTTCGGGCAAGGGTGGATCTGTTTTAGTACACGTAGGGACAAATAACGTAGAGAGGGAGGGTACAACTGCCATAGTTAGCAAATACAGGAATTTGGTCAGAACACTAAAGTAGACGCGGGTTGAGCAGGTAATACTGTCAGGGATTTTACCAGTAATAGGAAGGAGGGGTCATAGATATCGAAATTGTCGGGGGATGGCAATTAACATGCTAGGCGAGAAGCTATGTAGGGAAGAGGAAGTTGGTTTTGTGGATTTGTGGGGAAGTTTTGTTGGAAGGGCTGATATGTACATGAAGGACGAGTTTCATCTAAGTGGAAAGGGGGCAGCAGTATTTGTGGATGGACTCTCAGCAGCAGTAGACAGTGGCATGGGTAGCATATCAAATATTTTTGGTAGTCAACACTATTTAAACTAGAAGCACAGGGGGGTTACTTAGAGATGCCTCGAGCAGGACAAGAGGCCACTAGTACAGATAAACCAATAACAGAATGTCCGAAAAACATGTCTGAAGCAGGTTATAGATGCGTATGTTTAAATGCAAGGAGTATATTAAATAAGAAAAATGAATTAAACATTATGTTAGAAGATATTGGCCCTCACATAATTGGTATTACCGAATCATGGGCCAACACAGACATAACAGATACTGAATTACGATTGACAGGATACATAATGTTTAGGAAAGATCAAATAGGAAGACGGGGGGGAGTTATTTTATATGTTAAAGAATCTATTCAGGCTTATGAAATAAATTTAGAAAGGGAAGCAGATTATGATGAAGCTGTTTGGTGCAAAATAGTTTCAGGAAATAAAAAATTAACTATTGGATTAGTTTACCGAAGTCCAAACATAAACAAAGAGGATAACACAAAAATACAAAATGCTATAAAGGAAGTTAGTAAAGGGGAATGTATGATAATGGGAGATTTTAACCATGGACACATACAATGGAAATCTCTAGAGAGTACAGGGGTGAGGACCAACAATTTCTATTTTTAATTCAGGAGAGCTTCCTTACTCAGCACGTGCTAGAACCAACCAGGGGAGAAAATGTATTAGATATAGTTTTATCATCACAAAAAGAATTAGTGGACAATGTAAAAATATTTGAACCATTGGGTAATAGTGACCATAATCAAATACATTTTGACATCAATGTAAAATCAGAAAGTAAAAATAAGAAAACGTACAAGAGAAACTTCCACAAAGGTAACTACAAAGATATGAGAAAATACTTAGCAAAGCTAGATTGGAATAACATGCTGATGAATAAGACCGCAATTGAATGTTGGAATATTCTAAAATATGAAATTGAGAGTATCATTGATAAATTTGTTCCCTTAAAAAAACAAGAAAAACGGTCTAGAAAGAAACACTTGTCAAAAGAAGCTATTAAAAAAATAGTGTTTAAGCAAACTATGTGGAGGGTTTATAGGCATACCAGAAAGGATGAAGACTGCAAATTACAAAGAGGCACTTAACCTAGCTACAACTGAAATTAGAAAATGTAAGAGAACCTTTGAAAAAAAATTGGCATGTAATATAAAAAATAACAGCAAGAGTTTCTATGCTTATGTAAGGAGTAAACAGAAAGTTCGAGATAAGGTCAGACCACTGAAAAACAACAACAGGGGAAACATAATTTCAGACGGGTTTCAAATGGCAGAGGTCCTGAATGAGTATTTCAGCTCAGTTTTTACCACAGAAGATATCAGCTCACTTCCAGTTCCATTTACTAAATTTGAGGGAAATAAATCAGAACATTTAGGGCAGTTATTTGTAACTCCTGAAATGATGGCAAAGAAATTTAAGAAGACGAAAGATAATAAATCACCTGGAGTTGATGGGAAACCACCAAGACTGCTTAAGGAAATTGTTGAGCAAATTAATACACCACTTGCAAAATTGTTTTAACTTGTCACTAGAAGAAGGGATAGTTCCTTCAGAATGGAAAGAGGCAAACATTACGCCGCTATTTAAGAAGGGATCGAGGAACAAGCCAGAAAATTACAGACCAGTGAGTTTAACATCAGTTGTATGTAAATTACTCGAAACATTAATTAGAGACCACATGGTGGAATTCCTTGTAAAACATCAATTAATAAATACATCTCAGTATGGGTTCCTAAAAGCAAGGTCATGTCTAACCAATCTCTTATGTTTTTTGAAGAAATTACAAAGTGGGTAGATGACGGGTCACCAGTGGATGTTGTTTACATAGATTTTCAGAAAGCTTTCAATAAAGTGCCACATCAAAGATTGTTACTTAAACTAAAAGCCCATGGTATAGGTAATGATGTAATCAACTGGATAGAAAAGTGGCTTACACACAGAAGACAGAGAGTAATAGTAGATGGTGAGATTTCAAACTGGAAATCTGTTTTGAGTGGGGTACCACAGGGATCAATATTAGGCCCTATACTGTTTTTAATATATATATATATATATATATATATATATATATATATATATATATATATATATATATATATATATATATATATAAATGATTTGGAAGATGACATATCTAGCAAATTAATTAAATTTGCAGATGACACAAAAGTATTCAGAAAGGTTACTAATGATACAGATAAACAAAGTTTACAGGATGATCTAGATAAATTAGTTAAATGGTCAGAAAAAATGGCAAATGTTATTAAATTTTGGGAAGTGTAAATGTATAAACATAGGACATAGGAAACATGGACGAAGAATATAAAATGGGGGATGCTGTACTAGGTAGAACCACACAAGAAAAGGACTTAGGAGTAACATTTAGTGCTGACATGAAATTTTCAGAGCAATGTAGGATTGCTGCTTCGAAAGGAAATCAAATTCTAGGGCTAATTACGAGAACTGTCATGTATTAGGAGAAACAGCTAATTGTACCCCTGTACAAAGCAATAGTTAGACCACATTTGGAATATTGTATTCAAGCATGGAGGCCATATCGTAAAAATGACATAGACAAGCTAGAAAGAATAAAACGAAGAGTAAATAAAATGATTCCAAAATTGAGAGACCTTAGTTACGAAAGTCACTTATTACAATGTGGTTTGACAACACTAGAGACCAGGAGACTAAGAGGAGACCAAATAGAAGTGTTTAAAATAGTGAATGGTTATGAGGATGTTGATAGGAATATGTTCTTCAAACTTAAAGAAGGCAGTAGAACCAGAGGACACAAAGCAGCATTAGTTAAGGAGCAGTGTAGGTTGGACATCAGAAAGTACTCTTTCTCACAGAGGGTGATAAATGAATGGAACAAACTGCCAAATGGTTGTGTTAATGCTAGTAGTGTGAATATGTTTAAAAATATAATTGACAGATATTTGATAAGGGCAGGCTACACATAGATAAGAAAATTGTTGGACTCTCGATAAGCCAATGGCTTCCTTGTCCACTTGCCATCTGGAACTTGTTGTTTGGGATGGCAATCTTGTTAAATTTTGTTAAAGTATTGTGGATGTTCTAACCTTTGACGATCTTACAGGCTTCGGAGACATTCATTAAACAAATGAATTATTTTTAGACAAAGTTTCATTTATAAAAGATGTGTTGTGTGATATAGAGAATGCATGTGACACTTCTTTGTTAGCCTCTGACCAGCTGACGTCATTACTCTCTGTTTTATGTACATAGTAATTGCACATATAGTTTTTAATGTAATTGTACACCATGTAGTACGAATAAATATATTATTATTATTATTACAGTTTCGTGAGTTTTTAACAAGGCTTGTTTAGTTTTATTGGATATGGCCTTCATTTAAACTTGCTTATCCCCCATAGCTCCTCAGTGTACCAATCCAACTGTTTACAGCCTGAACTGCTTATTGATTAGAAACTGCCTGACCCCTTCTGTTTTGGTGTGCTGCCAAGCTTCGCTTTCCCTAGGATTTTTGTGCAGTAGAAGGATTTTATATTGTATTTGTAAAATGGCGCATGAATACCAGATTGTCAGTGAAAAACACGTCAGAAGAGTGACTTGTGAATATTTCAGCTGTGTGCAGTCAACTGAAGAGTGACTCTTGTGAATATTTGAGCTGTGCAGTCAGCTGAAGAGTGATTCTTGTGTATATTTGAGCTGTGCAGTCAGCTGAAGAGTGACTCTTGTGAATATTTGAGCTGTGCAGTCAGCTGAAGAGTGACTCTTGTGAATATTTGAGCTGTGCAGTCAACTGAAGAGTGAGTGTTGTGAATATTTGAGCTGTGTGCAGTCAGCTGAAGAGTGACTCTTGTGAATATTTGAGCTGTGCAGTCAGCTGAAGAGTGACTCTTGTGAATATTTGAGCTGTGCAGTCAGCTGAAGAGTGACTCTTGTGAATATTTGAGCTGTGCAGTCAGCTGAAGAGTGACTCTTGTGAATAGTTGAGCTGTGCAGTCAGCTGAAGAGTGACTCATGTGAATAGTTGAGCTGTGCAGTCAGGTGAAGAGTGACTCTTGTGAATAGTTGAGCTGTGCAGTCAGCTGAAGAGTGACTCTTGTGAATAGTTGAGCTGTGCAGTCAGGTGAAGAGTGACTCTTGTGAATAGTTGAGCTGTGCAGTCAGCTGAAGAGTGACTCTTGTGAATATTTGAGCTGTGCAGTCAGGTGAAGAGTGACTCTTGTGAATAGTTGAGCTGTGCAGTCAGCTGAAGAGTGACTCTTGTGAATAGTTGAGCTGTGCAGTCAGGTGAAGAGTGACTCTTGTGAATAGTTGAGCTGTGCAGTCAGCTGAAGAGTGACTCTTGTGAATAGTTGAGCTGTGCAGTCAGCTGAAGAGTGACTCATGTGAATAGTTGAGCTGTGCAGTCAGGTGAAGAGTGACTCTTGTGAATAGTTGAGCTGTGCAGTCAGCTGAAGAGTGACTCTTGTGAATAGTTGAGCTGTGCAGTCAGCTGAAGGGTGACTCTTGTGAATAGTTGAGCTGTCAGCTGCACAGAGTCTCATAAGATATATCCCAGTTTGTTTGGCTGAGCTCCGTTTTAATTATTTCAGAGAATAAAAGTAAACGATATTCAGCAGTCTAACGCAAACCACTGCCTTAAATCCTTCCTTCCGTCATCCCTTGACCGGGACGGTCGTAGTGGTGCCATTCTCACACAGTCCTCACCAGCGTTGTCTCTCCTCTACTGTGCATAGTAGGTTCAGTTCGTCTTCATGTGTCTGATCCTTTATGTTGCTAGCCAGTTTTTTCTGTGGCGGCCCCGTCGTCTCTTGCCCTTCAGGGTGCTTGCAGGATGCGATGATGTTGTGTCGAGTGATGTGGCCAAGAACTTGTGTTGTTTCACTGTTGCCAACAAAGGCTCTGGCTTTCCAGTCCACTCGTTGTCTAACATATTCATCTGGTGTTCAGTGTATGAAACGCCTTGAATATGGTTATTAAAATGCATTAAAACAAATAATAAATTAAGCTACTCTATTAAAGATCACTATATGCTAATCTGGTGTCACGTATGTTGTAATGTCTACGTGGAGAGATTCAACCGACAAACCAATTATTATGAAGTCTTATTGATATATTGTCATCAATGTTTTTAGCGTTGAGACATGGAGAGAACTACCAGAGACAGTATATTGAAGCGCAGGACAATGAAGGAAGCACCGCGCTCCTGCTGGCTGTACAGAACGGAAGTCTTCAGGTCTGTTCAATGGTTCCTACTCTGTGTCAACACAGTATGGTTGGTCGTGTCCATATTCATTAGTGTCATGCATTGTAAGCGGTGAAGAGAAGAATAATTGTGTTTTAAAAAAACTTTCATTCTTGGTGATTCATGTTGTTGCAGGTGTGCAAACTTGGTGATTCATGTTGTTGCAGGTGTGCAAACTTGGTGATTCATGTTGTTGCAGGTGTGCAAACTTGGTGATTCATGTTGTTGCAGGTGTGCAAACTTGGTGATTCATGTTGTTGCAGGTGTGCAAACTTGGTGATTCATGTTGTTGCAGGTGTGCAAACTTGGTGATTCATGTTGTTGCAGGTGTGCAAATTTGGTGATTCATGTTGTTGCAGGTGTGCAAACTTGGTGATTCATGTTGTTGCAGGTGTGCAAACTTGGTGATTCATGTTGTTGCAGGTGTGCAAATTTGGTGATTCATGTTGTTGCAGGTGTGCAAACTGCTGCTGAATCACTTTGCAGATGTCAACTGTTACAAGGTGGGTGGGATGATGCTGTAGAATTATTATGATAACTTTTTTACTTGACTCCCACATTATGAATGGATCCAGGGGAGGGCTCAGGCAGACGTTATCAAATAGTAGTAAAGGCAAAAACCAGCATAACGTAAAGAGACCTAGTGAACATTTTCAAAGATAAAACAAAAGTGTTGTATAAGACACATACAGAGTTGTTCCATTGATGCACACAATTGTTCCATGTCATCTTTATTGTGTGAAGTGAATCCCCGACAATGTTTTACTTCCCCTGGCATAGACACCAAGACCTACAGCCTTTAGTGTCTCATCCCAGAGACATACATACTTCCGACTTCCACATTTCAAGTGTTATGCAATTGGCAAATTGTACGAGAAACTGGTAAAAAAAAATTTATAATAAGAAAAACAGCAAAAATAAAAAATAATGTAAACAAAAATAGTTTTTTTTTGGTTTCAGAATAACCTGACGACCCCACTACACATGGCTGCATCTAATGGATACCTCGACATAGCCAAATTACTCATCTTCCGGGGTGCCAATGTGAACCGGAAGGACATAGAACAGATGACCCCTGTCCACAAGTAGGTCATCACATAGGTTAATGTATAGAAAGACGTCACAACAATTGCTCTTTCAAAAATGATCCAATTAATATGTTACTATGGGAGTTTTGTCATTCATAGGTAAGTGATATGTTACTATGGGAGTTTTGTCATTCATAGGTAAGTGATGTGTTACTATGGGAGTTTTGTCATTCATAGGTAAGTGATATGTTACTATGGGAGTTTTGTCATTCATAGGTAAGTGATATGTTACTATGGGAGTTTTGTCATTCATAGGTAAGTGATATGTAATCAAGCTAATGCTTGATTACTATGGGAGTTTTGTCATTCATAGGTAAGTGATATGTAATCAAGCTAATGCTAATTTTTTATTGTAGGTTGTGTCTTGAACATAGATGCATCCTTTGTGTTTGACATGGCAGCTCTGTAAACCAAACTGTTGTGTTTGACAGGGCGGCTCTGTACAATAAAGTGTGTTGTGTTTGAAAGGGCGGCTTTGTACAATAAAGTGTGTTGTGTTTGACAGGGCGGATCTATACAAAATAAAGTGTGTTGTGTTTGACAGGGCGACTCTGTACAATAAAATGTGTTGTGTTTGACAGGGCGGCTCTGTACAATAAAGTGTGTTGTGTTTTACAGGGCCGATCTATACAAAATAAAGTGTGTTGTGTTTGACAGGGCGGCTCTGTACAATAAAGTATGTTGTGTTTCACAAGGTGGCTCTTTGCAATAAAGTGTGTTGTGTTTGAATGAGTGGCTCTGTGCAATGAAGTGTGTTGTATTTGACGGGGTGGCTCTGTACAATAAAGTGTGTTGTGTTTGGCAGGGCGACTCTGTACAATAAAGTGTGTTATGTTTGACAGGACGGCTCTGTACAATAAAGTGTGTTTTATTTGAATGGGTGGCTCTGTACAATAAGGTGTGTTGTATTTGAATGGGCGGTTCTGTACAATAAAGTTTGTTGGGTTTGAATGCGCAGCTCTGTACAATAAAGTGTATTATGTTTGGCAGGGCTGCTCTATACAATAAATGTGTTGTGTTTGAATGGGTGGCTCTGTACAACAAAAAGTGTGTTGTGTTTAAATGGGTGGCTCTGTACAATAAAGTGTGTTGTGTTTGACAGGGCGGCTCTGTACAATAAAGTTGACATCATCAAACTACTTGTTGAATATGTAAGTATACAAATGCAGAATTATGTGCTTCCAATATTACTGGCTTGTAGTAGATTCATTATTACTATTTTATTGATGCATTGATCATATTCTCTGAAGTGTTTGAGCACTGTCTATATCAATAATCTAACTAGCATTATTTCTGCATTGGCTGTAGAACCTTGATATAAGTTCTATAACACCATTGTAATAATATATAATAATGTAATAACTATAGTTGCATGATCCTTCATTACTGCTTCATTGTATTATTGGAACAATGTAATAAATATAATAATCAATCTAATAATGTATTAGCAATGTAATAAATAAATAAAATTATTTTACGCAATCATAATAACCTTCATGAACCCAAAATATGATATATATATATATATATATATATATATATATATATATATATATATATATAGTAATAAATGTTGTAATTGCTGTAACAACAAATGTAATAACATTTGTACTCTCACAACGGTACAAATGTAACAACTAATGTTATAATGTGATAACTGCCCTCTCATGGATGTTCAACGGCAACAATAAATGTAATAACTGTCCTCTCATGGATGTGAAAATGTAATAATAAATGGAATAATGTAATAAATGCTCTCTTGTGACTGCACCAGTATATCAACAAATATAATAATTGCCTTCTCATGGCTGTACAACTGTAACAACACATGTAATAACTGCCTTCTCATGGGTGTACAACTGTAACAACAAATATAATAACTGCCTTCTCATGGCTGTACAACTGTAACAACAAATGTAATAACTGCCCTCTCATGGCTGTACAACTGTAGCAACAAATGTAGTAACTGCCTTCTCATGGCTGTACAACTGTAACGACAAATATAATAACTGCCTTCTCATGGCTGTACAACTGTAACAACAAATATAGTAACTGCCTTCTCATGGCTGTAAAATTGTTACAACAAATATAATAACAGCCTTCTCATGGCTGTACAACTGTAACAACAAATATAATAACTGCCTTCTCATGGCTGTACAACTGTAACAACAAATATAGTAACTGCCTTCTCATGGCTGTACAACCGTAACAACAAATATAGTAACTGCCTTCTCATGGCTGTACAACTGTAACAACAAATATTATAACTGCCTTCTCATGGCTGTACAACTGTAACAACAAATGTAATAACTGCTTTCTCGTGGCTGTACAACTGTAACAACAAATATAGTAACTGCCTTCTCATGGCTGTACAATTGTTACAACAAATATAATAACTGCCTTCTCATGGCTGTACAACTGTAACAACAAATATAATAACTGCCTTCTCATGGCTGTACAATTGTTACAACAAATATAATAACTGCCTTCTCGTGGTTGTACAACTGTAACAACAAATATAATAACTGCCTTCTCATGGCTGTACAACTGTAACAACAAATATAGTAACTGCCTTCTCATGGCTGTACAATTGTTACAACAAATATAATAACTGCCTTCTCATGGCTGTACAACTGTAACAACAAATATAATAACTGCCTTCTCATGGCTGTACAACTGTAACAGCAAATATAGTAACTGCCTTCTCATGGCTGTACAACTGTAACAACAAATATAATAACTGCCTTCTCATGGCTGTACAACTGTAACAACAAATATAGTATCTGCCTTCTAATGGCTGTACAACTGTAACAACAAATATAGTAACTGCCTTCTCATGGCTGTACAACTGTAACAACAAATATAATAATTGCCTTCTCATGGCTGTACAACTGTAACAACAAATGTAGTAACTGCCTTCTCATGGCTGTACAACTGTAACAACAAATGTAGTAACTGCCTACTCATGGCTGTACAACTGTAACAACAAATATAATAACTGCCTTCTCATGGCTGTACAACTGTAGCAACAAATGTAGTAACTGCCTACTCATGGCTGTACAACTGTAACAACAAATGTAATAACTGCCCTCTCATGGCTGTACAACTGTAACGACAAATATAATAACTGCCTTCTCATGGCTGTACAACTGTAACAACAAATGTAGTAACTGCCTTCTCATGGCTGTACAACTGTAACAACAAATATAGTAACTGCCTTCTCATGGCTGTACAACTGTAACAACAAATATAGTAACTGCCTTCTCGTGGTTGTACAACTGTAACAACAAATGTAGTAACTGCCTTCTCCTGGTTGTACAACTGTAACAACAAATGTAGTAACTGCCTTCTCGTGGTTGTACAACTGTAACAACAAATGTAGTAACTGCCTTCTCATGGCTGTACAATTGTTACAACAAATATAATAACTGCCCTCTCTTGGTTGTACAACTGTAACAACAAATGTGATAATGTAACAACTGCCCTCTCACGACTGTACAACTGTAACAACAGATGGCGCTTTCAGGGCTGTGCCTGTTCATTCTCTGCCACTGCCGCTGTAGGGTGCTGATCTGAATGCTACGGACAAGAAGAACATGTCTCCCCTGCAGTGTGCCAGTTGGAAGGGGCAGAAGGACACCGTGCAGTACCTGCTGGAGAATGGCGCCCAGGTCGCAGAGGCCGACAGCTCACTCAAGACTGCCCTTCACTGGACCGTCCAGTTTGGTCACTATGACACACTCAATCTGCTGCTCATGGTACTTGTCATGCTTCAACTCTTGGGGTGGGGCGTTTGTGAGTCTCTGGAATGGGGATAGTTTGAAACAGTTTCTCCAGTTTGTGGAGCTGCTCTTGAAGTAATTGTTTTGTCAGCATGAAACTAATCTCTTTTCCCACAGGCAGTTGGCATCATCGTCAAAATATATCTTTAATCAGATGTATAGTATAAATGCATGTTCAAGACATGGTTGTACGGCAATTGCTGTTTTCTAAACAGGCATAAGTTTGTGTGGGATGCAATAATATGGTGGTTAGCACATTGCCTCACCCCTTACAATAGCATAGTGGTTAGAACATCACCTCACCCCTTACAATAACATAGTGGTTAGAACATCACCTCACCCCTTACAATAACATAGTGGTTAGAACATCACCTCACCCCTTACAATAAAATAGTGGTTAGAACATCACCTCACCCCTTACAATAAAATAGTGGTTAGAACATCACCTCACCCCTTACAATAACATAGTGGTTAGAACATCGCCTCACCCCTTACAATAACATAGTGGTTAGAACATCGCCTCACCCCTTACAATAAATAGTGGTTAGAACATCACCTCACCCCTTACAATAACATAGTGGTTAGAACATCGCCTCACCCCTTACAATAACATAGTGGTTAGAACATCACCTCACCCCTTGCAATAACATAGTGGTTAGAACATCACCTCAGCCCTTACAATAACATAGTGGTTAGAACATCACCTCACCCCTTACAATAACATAGTGGTTAGAACATCACCTCACCCCTTACAATAAAATAGTGGTTAGAACATCACCTCACCCCTTGCAATAACATAGTGGTTAGAACATAGCCTCACCCCTTGCAATAACATAGTGGTTAGAACATTGTCTCACTCCTTGCAATAACATAGTAGTTAGAACATCACTCACCCCTTGCAATAACATAGTGGTTAGCACATAGCCTCACTCCTTACAATAAAATAGTGGTTTGAACATCACTCACCCCTTGCAATAACATAGTGGTTAGCACATAGCCTCACTCCTTACAATAAAATAGTGGTTTGAACATCACTCACCCCTTACAATAGCATAGTGGTTAGAACATCACCTCACCCCTTGCAATAACATAGTGGTTAGCACATAGCCTCACTCCTTACAATAAAATAGTGGTTTGAACATCACTCACCTCTTGCAATAACATAGTGGTTAGCACATAGCCTCACCCCTTACAATAAAATAGTGGTTTGAACATCACTCACCCCTTGCAATAACATAGTTGTTAGAACATCGCCTCAACCCTTGCAATAACATAGTGGTTAGAACATCACCTCACCCCTTGCAATAACATAGTGGTTAGCACATAGCCTCACCCCTTACAATAAAATAGTGGTTTGAACATCACTCACCCCTTGCAATAACATAGTGGTTAGAACATCACCTCACCCGTTGCAATAACATAGTGGTTAGAACATCACCTCACCCCTTGCAATAACATAGTGGTTAGCACATCACCTCACCCCTTGCAATAACATAGTGGTTAGCACATAGCCTCACCCCTTACAATAAAATAGTGGTTTGAATATCACTCACCCCTTGCAATAACATAGTGGTTAGAACATCACCTCACCCGTTGCAATAACATAGTGGTTAGAACATCACCTCACCCCTTGCAATAACATAGTGGTTAGCACATCACCTCGCCCCTTGCAATAACATAGTGGTTAGCACATAGCCTCACCCCTTACAAACAATAAAATAGTGGTTAGAACATCACCTCACCCCTTGCAATAAAATAGTGGTTAGAACATCGCCTCACCCCTTACAATAACATAGTGGTTAGAACATCACCTCACCCCTTACAATAACATAGTTGTTAGAACATCGCCTCAACCCTTGCAATAACATAGTGATTAGAACATCACCTCACCCCTTACAATAACATAGTTGTTAGACCATCGCCCCAACCCTTGCAATAACATAGTGGTTAGAACATCGCCTCAACCCTTGCAATAACATAGTGGTTAGAACATCACCTCACCCCTTGCAATAACACAGTGGTTAGAACATCTCAAGTAGTTATACTCCAAACAGCCCAATCTTGAGCTAACGCAGGAGTTTGGACCAACGGCTTTTAGTGTCTCTTCCGAAAGACACGGGCAAAGTGGGGTGAACGAAATTTCCCAAGCTTCGAAACGGCAGAGGTGGAATCGAACCACCGTCCTCTCAATCGACAGGCGGGTGCTCTAACCATTAGACCACCACTCCCCATCGCCTCACCCCTTGCAATAACATAGTGGTTGGAACATCACCTCACCCCTTGCAATAACATAGTGGTTAGAACATTGCCTCACCCCTTGCAATAACATAGTGGTTAGCACATAGCCTCACCCCTTACAAACAATAAAATAGTGGTTAGAACATCACCTCACCCCTTGCAATAACATAGTGGTTAGAACATCACCTCACCCCTTACAATAACATAGTGGTTAGAACATCGCCTCAACCCTTGCAATAACATAGTGATTAGAACATCACCTCACCCCTTACAATAACATAGTTGTTAGAACATCGCCTCAACCCTTGCAATAACATAGTGGTTAGAACATCACCTCAACCCTTACAATAGCATAGATTTAACAAGATTTAACAAGATTTGCCATCCAAGCCAAAGGCCCAGATGGCAAGTGGACAAGGAGGCCATTGGCTTATCGAGAGTCCAATAATGTTCACCTACTAATAACCCGCCCTCCTGAGATATGTGTCAACCTTGTTTTTAAACATATTCACGCTGCTAGCAGTTACACAATCTGTAGACAATTTGTTCCATTCATTTATTGTCCTCTGTGAGAACGAGTGCTTCCTGATGTCCAATCTACATTGATCCTTTACTAATTTTACCTCATGTCCTCTAGTTCTGCTATCCTTCTTGAGTGAGAAAAACATATTTCTATCAATATTTTCATACCCAATAATTATGTTGTTTATCACCATCAGTATTAACCTTTCTAAACAGTTTTGTGTCATCCGCAAATTTCAGTACGTTACTTGTTATACTGTCGTCCAAGTCATTGATATAAATTAAGAATAATATAGGTCCTAATACTGATCCTTGAGGTACCCCACTCAAAACCGATTTCCAATTTGAAACTTCTCCATCTACTACAACTCGTTGTCTTCTGTCAGTCAGCCATTGTTCTATCCAGTCAGTTATGCTATCCCCGATACCATGGGCTTTTAATTTAAGTAGTAATCTTTGTGGTTAGAACATCACATCACCCCTTACAATAACATAGTTGTTAGAACATCACCTCACCCCTTACAATAACATAGTTGTTAGAACATCGCCTCAACCCTTGCAATAACATAGTGGTTAGAACATCACCTCACCCCTTGCAATAACATAGTGGTTAGAACATCACCTCACCCCTTGCAACAACATAGTGATTAGAACATTACCTCACCCCTTACAATAACATAGTGGTTAGAACATCACCTCAACCCTTACAATAGCATAGTGGTTAGAACATCACCTCACCCCTTACAATAACATAATGGTTAGAACATCACCTCAACCCTTGCAATAACATAGTGGTTAGAACATTGTCTCACTCCTTGCAATAACATAGTGGTTAGAACATCACCTCACCCCTTGCAATAACATAGCTGTTAGAACATCACCTCACCCCTTACAATAACATAGTGGTTAGCACATAGCCTCACCCCTTACAATAACATAGTGGTTAGAACATCGCCTCACCCCTTACAATGACATAGTGGTTAGAACATCACCTCACCCCTTACAATAAAATAGTGGTTAGAACATTGCCTCACCCCTTGCAATAACATAGTGGTTAGAACATCACCTCACCCCTTACAATAGCATAGTGGTTAGAACATCACCTCACCCCTTGCAATAACATAGTCGTTAGAACATTGCCTCACCCTTACAATAACATAGTGGTTAGAACATTGCCTCTCCCCCTATAATAACATAGTGGTTAGAACATTGCCTCACCCCTTATAATAACATAGTGGTTAGAATATCGCCTCACCCCTTACAATAACATAGTGGTTAGAACATCACCTCACCCCTTACAACAACATAGTTGTTAGAACATCGCCTCACCCCTTACAATAACATAGTGGTTAGAACATCGCCTCACCCCTTGCAATAACATAGTGGTTAGGACATCACCTCACCCCTTACAATAAAATAGTGGTTAGAACATTGCCTCACCCCTTGCAATAACATAGTGGTTAGCACATAGCCTCACCCCTTACAAACAATAAAATAGTGGTTAGAACATCACCTCACCCCTTGCAATAACATAGTGGTTAGAACATCGCCTCACCCCTTACAATAACATAGTGGTTAGAACATCACCTCACCCCTTACAATAACATAGTTGTTAGAACATCGTCTCAACCCTTGCAATAACATAGTTGTTAGAACATCGCCTCACCCCTTGCAATAACACAGTTGTTAGAACATTTTCTCACTCCTTGCAATAACATAGTGGTTAGAACATCACCTCACCCCTTGCAATAACATAGTGGCTAGAACATCGCCTCACCCCTTGCAATAACATAATTGTTAGAACATTGCCCCACCCCTTGCAATAACATAGTTGTTAGAACATTGCCTCACCCCTTGCAATAACATAGTGGTTAGAACATAGTCTCACCCCTTACAATAACATAGTGGTTAGAACATCGCCTCACCCCTTACAATAAAGTTAAATTTGACAAAGAACGTATTTTTTTGAAAGTGTTGTCAAATTTGCCCATATGGAAGTAAGCTTACGATTAACTCACACGTATTGAAAATCAATGCGAGAATTTGTGAGATCGCTGCATGTGTAATTGTTGTCTATGATTTCACGGATCATTAATTATATTTATGTGAAATGTAATAAAGTGTTTGTTATTGCAGCATGGAGGCTGCAACCTGCTCGAGGCGACAGATAAGAATGACCAAACCGTCCTCCATTACGCTGCATACATTGGCAATGTCGCGGTGAGACAGTCATATGCACAACCTCAAACAAATTATAGTTGAACTACTTCTAATTAATATATGATTTTATTGGAATATCTTGTCTTATTGGTAATTGTCAGTATAGTTCTGAGCACCAAGCTTTATACAGAGGGGTAACCTATCTTTCTGCTACATACTCGCTTTGCACTATGTACTCAAGACTAGCAATGTTTGTCTTACATAACTTGGAACAATAGTAGAAAACATTCATAGCTTTGCGAACAATCATGCATAACTAAGCCATACCATGAATCATCTGGCATAAAGACCCATGGCAGACGTTTGTGGTCACTGTGACTGGGTACTGACGGCAGTCATGAGCGTCTTGCAGTGGTAGTTTCTCTTTCTCCCCGTGCAATACCAGTCAACATGGCTAAATTGCAAAATTGTTTTAACTTGTCACTAGAAGAAGGGATAGTTCCTTCAGAATGGAAAGAAGCAAACATTACGCCGCTATTTAAGAAGGGATCGAGGAACAAGCCAGAAAATTACAGACCAGTGAGTTTAACATCAGTTGTATGTAAATTACTCGAAACATTAATTAGAGACCACATGGTGGAATTCCTTGTAAAACATCAATTAATAAATACATCTCAATATGGGTTCCTAAAAGCAAGGTCATGTCTAACCAATCTCTTATGTTTTTTGAAGAAATTACAAAGTGGGTAGATGACGGGTCACCTGTGGATGTTTTCTACTTAGATTTTCAGAAAGCTTTCGATAAAGTGCCACATCAAAGATTGTTACTTAAACTAAAAGCCCATCTTATAGGTAATAAACTGGATAGAAGAGTGGCTTACACACAGAATACAGAGAGTAATAGTAGATGGTGAGATTTCAAACTAGAAATCTGTTTCGAGTGGGGTACCACAGGAATCAGTATTATGCCCTATACTGTTTTTAATATATATAGATGATTTGGAAGATGACATATCTAGCAAAGTACTGAAATTTGCAGATGACACAAAAGTATTCAGAAAGGTTACTAATGTTACAGATAAACAAAGTTTACAGGATGATCTAGATAAATTAGTTAAATGGTCAGAAAAATGGCAAATGTTATTAAATTTTGGGAAGTGTAAATGCATACACATAGGACATGGAAACATGGACGAAGAACATAAAATGGGGTATGCTGTACTAGGTAGAACCACACAAAAAAGGACTTAGGAATAACTTTTAGTGCTGACATGGAAGTTTCAAAGCAATGTCGGATTGCTGCTTCGAAAGGAAATAAAATTCTAGGGCTAATTAGGAGAAATATCACGTATAAGGAGAAACAGCTAATTGTACCACTGTACAAAGCAATAGTTAGACCACATTTGGAATATTGTATTCAAGCATGGAGGCCATATCGTAAAAAGGAAATAGACAAGCTAGAAAGAATACAATGAAGAGCAACTAAATGATTCAAGGATTGCGAGACCTTAGTTACAAAAGTCACTTATTACAATGTGGTTTGACAACATTAGAGACCAGGAGACTAAGAGGAGACCAAATAGAAGTGTTTAAAATAGTGAATGGTTATGAGGATGTTGATAGGAATATGTTCTTCAAACTTAAAGAAGGCAGTAGAACCAGAGGACACAAAGCAGCATTAGTTAAGGAGCAGTGTAGGTTGGACATGAGAAAGCACTCTTTCTCACAGAGAAGGAAGGAACAAACTGCCAAACGATTGTGTTAATGCTAGTAGTGTGAATATGTTTACAAATAGAATTGACAGATATTTGGTAAGAGCGGGCTGCATATAGATGAGAAAATTGTTGTGGACTCTCGATGAGCCAATGGCTTCCTTGTCCACTTGCCATCTGGAACTTGTTGTTTGGGATGGCAATCTTGTTAAATCTTGTTAAATCTATTTCTATAAAACATTATAATTGGGTATCCGTTAACAGAATGAAGTAAAATGGTATAAACTGTATCTGTTTTTACCAGTATTGACTGCCCAGATATGTTTCATTGGACCGACAGTTTCTTTATATCATTTGAAATTTGTCTGCCTAGGTCATTCGCGTGCTGCTGGAATCCGGGGCTCGGCCTGATGCGAAGGACCAAGAGGAGAGGACGGCTCTCCACATCTCAGCCGAGTGAGTAGGCTCTTCACATGATCCTCCATATTACCACTACCCCCGGTAGCCCTCACTCAGTCTTTTGGTGCTAGATAAAAAACTGACAGGTTCATACTTGATCAAAAAATAGATAAATTATAATGTAAACTACTGTGGAAATATTAAATTTTGTCATAACATTGTGTCTCATTTAAGCATTATTTTGTATACCTTAATGTATAGCACCAATCAGTTAAGATTGCTCTCATATATTTTTGACAAAAAATATTATTTAAAGCCATATACAAACAACAGTAATTAAAAAAAACCCTGAAAAACCTATTAAAAATACTCCTACCATCAATATTTCATTGTTACTTGCAGGTACAATAATGTGAGTTGCGTCGAGGCACTCATCGAATTTAGTAGTCGTGAAACCAACGATGACGACGTGGATGGCAACACACCGCTGCTGACAGCTTGTTTACACGGCCACACCCAAGTGGTACAAGTGTTGTTGTCACTCAGTGCCGACGTCTCAAAGACGTAAGTCAGTCATCGACACCAAACCTCAAAAATGCAGCAAAACAAAGCATTCGATTGATACTGTGCGTCTCTGCTCGGTGCCTAGGTACTCAGGTGCCTAGGTACTCAGGTGCCTAGGTACTCAGGTGCCTAGGTACTCAGGTGCCTAGGTACTCAGGTGCCTAGGTACTCAGGTGCCTAGGTACTCAGGTGCCTAGGTACTCAGGTGCCTAGGTACTCAACTATACAGCAGAGTTAACTGAGGCAAAGTGGGGGGAATGAAATTGCCCAAGAAGATCTGAAACTGGGTTCTCCTAATTGAGAGTCCGGTGTTCAAATTGCTACACTGCCCCACAACCACCTAAGGGACCTTCTCAAATGTCAATGTTTTGATGTGGCCCCAATGAACTAGTAAAACTATATCTTAATTTTGTGGTGTTCTTAATTCTGAAGTGTATGTTTTGTAAACATCAATGATTTAGGGATTGATGAAAGTGGTCTGATATGTTGTATTAATAACAGGCTCGTTTTTACTTGGAGGTTTCTATGTGTCGTAAGTTTCATCTTATGTGTCTTGTGGCTATTGCCGCTAAGCATGCAGTATTTCTTATGCCACGTCATAGTTTAGTGTAAAATGGTTTCTGGTCTTTCAATTTGTCCTAATTATTTCCTATTTTTTGGTTTGGTTCCTCATAAACATAATGTGTGGAAGTTGGTGATTATGTTTTTTCTGTGTAATGTGTCATTGCATTATATTACATCTTGTAGCAATTAATTACAGTTCAATTAATTAATAGTTCCAAATAATACTCCGTTCTACCGGTCTCGATTATGCATATTTTTCCTGCGCTTATCAGCAAGCTTTGATGTGATATCACTTATGACTGGGACTTTCCATTCATTCACCGTACTGTTGACACCGATAGCAGTTGTTTAGAAGTGAATGTCAGAATACTTTATTGTGTGGCACTTGATTGTAATGCAAACAATAGTAAGAATATAGTAACATGTAGTTGGTTTAAGTTCCCTACAGAGCTAACTTTGTTTAAAAAAAACAAACGTCAAGCCGATGAAGCAGAACCGGCTTTGCTTGCTTTGAGAAAACTTGTTTCGATTGCGATCTGGACCAGAGAAGATTATTAAGGTTATCCGGGATCTTGCGTGTCACCTCAGTCAGCAAAATCACCAAAGTGACAGGATTCATGCACATGGACATGCACAGTTGAGCCGAATTCACCGAGAGCTTAAATCACGACCTGGAGCCACCAAACTTCTCATATATTTACCACATGTCACATGGTCATCAAACAGTACTCTTACTTCAATGTAACAATAACAAATTAGACAAACAAAAGCTAGCTATATCTTCTACTAGCTCTGCAAAGCTAGACATAGGAGAGCTTTCAAACAAAAGCTAGCTATATCTTCTACTAGCTCTGCAAAGCTAGACATAGGAGAGCTTTCTGCTAACTAGACATTGGAGAGCTTGTTGCTAACTAGACATAGGAGAGCTTGCTGCTAACTAGACATAGGAGAGCTTGTTGCTAACTAGACATAGGAGAGCTTGCTGCTAACTAGACATTGGAGAACTTGCTGCTAACTAGACATAGGAGAGCTTGTTGCTAACTAGACATTGGAGAGCTTGCTGCTAACTAGACATAGGAGAGCTTGTTGCTAACTAGACATAGGAGAGCTTTCTGCTAGCTAGACATAGGAGAACTTGCTGCTAACTAGACATAGGAGAGCTTGCTGCTAACTAGACATAGGAGAGCTTGCTGCTAACTAGACATAGGAGAGCTTTCTGCTAGCTAGACATAGGAGAGCTTGCTGCTAACTAGACATAGGAGAGCTTGCTGCTAACTAGACATAGGAGAGCTTGCTGCTAACTAGACATAGGAGAACTTGCTGCTAACTAGACATAGGAGAACTTGCTGCTAACTAGACATAGGAGAGCTTTCTGCTAGCTAGACATAGGAGAGCTTGCTGCTAACTAGACATAGGAGAGCTTTCTGCTAGCTAGACATAGGAGAACTTGCTGCTAACTAGACATAGGAGAACTTGCTGCTAACTAGACATAGGAGAGCTTTCTGCTAGCTAGACATAGGAGAACTTGCTGCTAGCTAGACATAGGAGAGCTTGCTGCTAACTAGACATAGGAGAGCTTGCTGCTAACTAGACATAGGAGAGCTTTCTGCTAACTAGACATAGGAGAGCTTGCTGCTAACTAGACATAGGAGAGCTTGCTGCTAACTAGACATAGGAGAGCTTGCTGCTAACTAGACATAGGAGAGCTTGCTGCTAACTAGACATTGGAGAGCTTGCTGCTAGCTAGACATAGGAGAGCTTGTTGCTAACTAGACATAGGAGAGCTTTCTGCTAGCTAGACATAGGAGAACTTGCTGCTAACTAGACACAGGAGAGCTTGCTGCTAACTAGACATAGGAGAGCTTGCTGCTAACTAGACATAGGAGAGCTTTCTGCTAGCTAGACATAGGAGAACTTGCTGCTAACTAGACATAGGAGAGCTTGCTGCTAACTAGACATAGGAGAGCTTGCTGCTAACTAGACATAGGAGAGCTTTCTGCTAGCTAGACATAGGAGAACTTGCTGCTAACTAGACATAGGAGAACTTGCTGCTAACTAGACATAGGAGAACTTGCTGCTAACTAGACATAGGAGAGCTTTCTGCTAGCTAGACATAGGAGAACTTGCTGCTAACTAGACATAGGAGAGCTTGCTGCTAACTAGACATAGGAGAGCTTGCTGCTAACTAGACATAGGAGAACTTGCTGCTAACTAGACATAGGAGAACTTGCTGCTAACTAGACATAGGAGAGCTTTCTGCTAGCTAGACATAGGAGAACTTGCTGCTAACTAGACATAGGAGAACTTGCTGCTAACTAGACATAGGAGAACTTGCTGCTAACTAGACATAGGAGAGCTTTCTGCTAACTAGACATAGGAGAACTTGCTGCTAACTAGACATAGGAGAACTTGCTGCTAACTGGACATAGGAGAGCTTGCCGCTAACTAAACATAGGAGAGCTTGCCACTAACTAGACATAGGAGAGCTTGCCGCTAACTAGACATAGGAGAGCTTGCCACTAACTAGACATAGGAGAGCTTGCCACTAACTAGACATAGGAGAGCTTGCCACTAACTAGACATAGGAGAGCTTGCCACTAACTAGACATAGGAGAGCTTGCCACTAACTAGACATAGGAGAGCTTGCCACTAATGCTTTCATTATACTTTCTATTCTGGACATCGCCATCACTGGCCATAGTAACGCGAGTGAAACTAAACCGAAGCACTGCAAAGAAATCACTGACTGAATGTAAACCCATGTCACAATATTAAACTTTGTGCACACACAGAAAAAGCATTTTAGCTAGTACCTTGTTGTTATTCCCTTTAATAGACAACTTTATTTTTTAAGTGGTAATCTATTTCTCATGCAGTTCTGTTCCTTTTGCACATTATTTTTTATTGTGCATATTGGTTTCAAATATAAATTGTTCATTTATATTTGTTGTGTTCAAACTTTTCCAAGTTAGAAGAATCTGTTTATTATAAACTCTTGCTCTATGTAATAAGAAGCTTTATTTAATTATCTTTGTAAAGTTAACAGAGACATCAGCAAAGAGATATTTAGAAGACATTGTGTCACAGTTGTGTCTGACAAAGGAACTAAATTAGCAGTAAAAAATGAAGACTGACCAAATGTTCCCCTTTGATTCAGTGATGACGAACATCGAACAGCATTAATGCTGGCGGCCACTAGAGGGCACACACCTGTGATGAAGATACTTCTTGACAACCAGGCGAGTTTGAATGACATCGACAAGATGAAGGTAGGTCATGTGACAGGTGTAATCAGATTACCTGCGATCTATTTATTGGAAGGAAGGGTTATTCTTATGCAACCAACATTTACATGATATTTTTTAAAGGTACAATGTCTTTTTGTTCTATGTTTTAATGAACCACATAAGCATATAGTTTGATCATTATTATCTTTAATTGGAATGTTTTGGCCTGTTTATGTTTACATGGCATGTGGAGATCATTTTACACGTGTTCCTGACATGTCCATCATGTTTACATGGCATGTGGAGATCATTTTACAGGTGTTCCTGACATGTCCATCATGTTTACATGGCATGTGGAGATCATTTTACAGGTGTTCCTGACATGTCCATCATGTTTACATGGCATGTGGAGATCACTTTACTGGTATTCCTGACATGTCCATCATGTTTACATGGCATGTGGAGATCATTTTACTGGTGTTTCTGACATGTCCATCATGTTTACATGGCATGTGGAGATCATTTTACTGGTGTTCCTGACATGTCCATCATGTTTACATGGCATGTGGAGATCATTTTACTGGTGTTTCTGACATGTCCATCATGTTTACATGGCATGTGGAGATCATTTTACTGGTGTTTCTGACATGTCCATCATGTTTACATGGCATGTGGAGATCATTTTACTGGTGTTCCTGACATGTCCATCATTTTTACATGGCATATGGAGATCATTTTACATGTGTTCCTGACATGTCCATCATGTAATCCTGTGAACCCCGGACTGTGATAAAATTTGGTATTGGAATAAAACAGGTGTTGGAAATTGTACACTTAACTGAATATTCCTATGCATGTTGTTTTAATTGACCAGGTACCCACAATGCAGTGCTGCTATGCCCTGACTCTGCCCATGCTTTCAGAATTCGGCGCTGCACTACGCGTGCACCGGCGGTCACATCGAGGCTGTGCAACTGCTGCTGGACAGGAGAGCAGACGTGACGGTCAAGAACACCCGTGACCAGGCCCCGCTTGACCTCGCTATTGACAACCTGCACAGTGAAGTCACCATGACCATGCTTCTCCACAAGAGGTCAGTCTTGACCAATGACACATGGAGAAGTTGGGCATCAGAGGCGGGCTACATGCAGCCTCTTTCCATTTTTTTTCAAATTTTGGTTTGGCCAAACCAAAATGAATTAATAATAGTTTGTCTGATGATTTCATTAGCACTAAATAACACATTTGCACAAATTAGCTGTCGACTGTATGTTGTATGTTGTATGTTGTATGTTGTATGTTGTATGTTTGATTTTGTGTGAAATGAGTCTGAAATGATACGAACAAAAATCAGAGTGCATAGGCAGCCTCAACCATAGGCAGCCTCAACCATAGGCAGCCTCAACCATAGGCAGCCTCAACCATAGGCAGCCTCAACCATAGGCAGCCTCAACCATAGGCAGCCTCAACCATAGGCAGCCTCAACCATAGGCAGCCTCAACCATAGGCAGCATCAACCATAGGCAGCCTCAACCATAGGCAGCCTCAACCATAGGCAGCCTCAACCATAGGCAGCCTCAACCATAGGCAGCCTCAACCATAGGCAGCCTCAACCATAGGCAGCCTCAACCATAGGCAGCCTCAACCATAGGCAGCCTCAACCATAGGCAGCCTCAACCATAGGCAGCCTCAACCATAGGCAGCCTCAACCATAGGCAGCCTCAACCATAGGCAGCCTCAACCATAGGCAGCCTCAACCATAGGCAGCCTCAACCATAGGCAGCCTCAACCATAGGCAGCCTCAACCATAGGCAGCCTCAACCATAGGCAGCCTCAACCATAGGCAGCCTCAACCATAGGCAGCATCAACCATAGGCAGCCTCAACCATAGGCAGCCTCAACCATAGGCAGCATCAACCATAGGCAGCCTCAACCATAGGCAGCCTCAACCATAGGCAGCCTCAACCATAGGCAGCCTCAACCATAGGCAGCCTCAACCATAGGCAGCCTCAACCATAGGCAGCCTCAACCATAGGCAGCCTCAACCATAGGCAGCCTCAACCATAGGCAGCCTCAACCATAGGCAGCCTCAACCATAGGCAGCCTCAACCATAGGCAGCCTCAACCATAGGCAGCCTCAACCATAGGCAGCCTCAACCATAGGCAGCCTCAACCATAGGCAGCCTCAACCATAGGCAGCCTCAACCATAGGCAGCCTCAACCATAGGCAGCCTCAACCATAGGCAGCCTCAACCATAGGCAGCATCAACCATAGGCAGCATCAACCATAGGCAGCATCAACCATAGGCAGCATCAACCATAGGCAGCATCAACCATAGGCAGCCTCAACCATAGGCAGCCTCAACCATAGGCAGCCTCAACCATAGGCAGCCTCAACCATAGGCAGCCTCAACCATAGGCAGCCTCAACCATAGGCAGCCTCAACCATAGGCAGCCTCAACCATAGGCAGCCTCAACCATAGGCAGCCTCAACCATAGCAGCTCAACCATAGGCAGCATCAACCATAGGCAGCCTCAACCATAGGCAGCTCACCATAGGCAGCCTCAACCATAGGCAGCATCACCAGCAGCTCACTGGCAGCTCAACCATAGGCAGCCTCAACCATAGGCAGCTCAACCATAGGCAGCATCAACCATAGGCAGCTCACCATGGCAGCCTCAACCATAGGCAGCCTCAACCATAGGCAGCCTCAACCATAGGCAGCCTCAACCATAGGCAGCATCAACCATAGGCAGCATCAACCATAGGCAGCATCAACCATAGGCAGCATCAACCATAGGCAGCATCAACCATAGGCAGCATCAACCATAGGCAGCATCAGCCATAGGCAGCATCAGCCATAGGCAGCCTCAGCCATAGGCAGCCTCAGCCATAGGCAGCATCAGCCATAGGCAGCATCAGCCATAGGCAGCATCAACCATAGGCAGCATCAACCATAGGCAGCCTCAACCAATGAATCACCCTTAGCAACAAATCTACAGAATTTGCATAGAATATTCTGTTGGATTTGTGTGCAGACAGTTTTGTAGAATTCAGAAAATATTCTATTTTTGCAGAGACATTTCTATAGGATTTGTTGCATTCACCGTTTCCTATGTGACATTGTGTCATGTTCTGTAGAATTCACCATTACATTTTATACAAATCTACTGTTGGAATGTGCAGTAGACATAAACTAGTGGCCTCTAAAATATGTACTAGTTTTCTATGTTTGCATTTATACTATTTCTCAGGTCATTTCTATCATTTGTTCATCTCAGTAGTTTCCTATGTAACATTGTGTTATGTTCTGTAGAATTCTATTAAATTCTATACAAATCTATGAAAAATGGAAGTAGACATAAACTAGTCCTATAAAATATGTACTATTCTATGTTTGTTTTTATATACAGGTCAGGTCAGGTCAGTGTTCACCTGATGATAAGTATGATGTTGTCCAGCTGGCCAGTAAACAAATTATAAATCAAATCTTCCCATTGATAGCTCTAAAGCTCTAATTAAATATCCTTAGCCTGCTGAAAACAGTTGAGTTGCAACTGCGTAATCTTTAGCATCTACACTGACATTTTTCCGTGGCATCTCATATTCTAGAACATCTACAATTTGGCATCTACACTGACATGGTTACTTTGTTGCATTACCGTCTCAGTGACAGTGGCATTCTGAGGTGTTTCACCATTCCATGTTTATACACTGACATCTACAGTGGCATCTACACTGACATCTACAGTGGCATCTACACTGACATCTACAGTGGCATCTACACTGACATCTACAGTGGCATCTACACTGACATCTACAGTGGCATCTACACTGACATCTACAGTGGCATCTACACTGACAATTTTAATACAGCGTCATATAAAATGTTGACAACATAGTGGAATTCACTGCGCATTGTCATGTTCATAGCATTCTATTTTTATATTTGCTACCCCATCATGGAATCAACTTTAAGATGAGCGTGTTTTGTTTCAGTTGGCGAGACATGCTCAATGTGCGTGATAAAAATGGCTTGACCGCTCTTGACCGACTCATTGAGAAACTGCCGGAGTCTGCCCAGGTTAGTAGTAACCAGTGGGGTGAGACCACGGTCACTTCCTCGTTGTACCACTTCTTTTTTTAGGTGAACATACTCATATCTGATACCCCTCAATGTTCACACAGCCTGGTGACTGTTGTTGAAGTGTTGGGATGTTTGGCTTGACAGACCTTGTTGTTTTTCAGGTTGTCCTAGATCACTGCGTGGAGAGATCTTCTCGAGACGATGATGATCCTACTCTTGCTGTAAGTAATCTACCCCAGTGTAATGTGTGCACCCTTGCTGTAAGTAATCTACCCCAGTGTAATGTGTGCACCCTTGCTGTAAGTAATCTACCCCAGTGTAATGTGTGCACCCTTGCTGTAAGTAATCTACCCCAGTGTAATGTGTGCACCCTTGCTGTAAGTAATCTACCCCAGTGTAATGTGTGCACCCTTGCTGTAAGTAATCTACTCCAGTGTAATGTGTGCACCCTTACTGTAAGTAATCTACCCCAGTGTAATGTGTGCACCCTTGCTGTAAGTAATCTACTCCAGTGTAACTTATGCACCCTTGCTGTAAGTAATCTACCCCAGTGTAATGTGTGCACCCTTGCTGTAAGTAATCTACTCCAGTGTAACTTATGCACCTTTGCTGTAAGTAATCTACCCCAGTGTAACTTATGCACCCTTGCTGTATGTAATCTACCCCAGTGTAACTTATGCACCCTTGCTGTAAGTAATCTACACCAGTGTAACTTATGCACCCTTGCTGTAAGTAATCTACCCCAGTGTAATCATGCACCCTTGCGGTAAGTAATCTACCCCAGTGTAACTTATGCACCCTTGCTGTATGTAATCTACCCCAGTGTAATCATGCACCCTTGCTGTAAGTAATCTACCCCAGTGTAACTTATGCACACTTGCTGTAAGTAATCTACCCCAGTGTAACTTATGCACCCTTGCTGTATGTAATCTACCCCAGTGTAACTTATGCACCCTTGCTGTAAGTAATCTACCCCAGTGTAACTTATGCACCCTTGCTGTATGTAATCTACCCCAGTGTAATCATGCACCCTTGCTGTAAGTAATCTACACCAGTGTAACTTATGCACCCTTGCTGTAAGTAATCTACCCCAGTGTAACTTATGCACCCTTGCTGTAAATAATCTACACCAGTGTAACTTATGCACCCTTGCTGTATGTAATCTACCCCAGTGTAACTTATGCACCCTTGCTGTAAGTAATCTACCCCAGTGTAACTTATGCACCCTTGCTGTAAATAATCTACACCAGTGTAACTTATGCACCCTTGCTGTATGTAATCTACCCCAGTGTAACTTATGCACCCTTGCTGTAAGTCATCTACCCCAGTGTAACTTATGCACCCTTGCTGTATATAACCCTAATATATGGCCACACATTTGTTACACTTTGCTATACAAATTATCTAAATTGTAATCCTAATTTATATCCATGCATTTATTTTTCTACTTGTTTTAGGATGGCATCAACATATTATAGTTAAGATATGTGCTTGACTTGCGATTATGTAATAATATGGTTTATATAACGAACAGGTTAACATGCATAATTTTTTTATTTAACCTAAACATATATACTTTAACTTCTCTTACGTATTTATGTTGTTACTAGAATTTGGCCGTGTTATTGGATGGTTGTGTGTTCTACATGATGTGTGAAGACTTAACCTTGCCGTTGCCCCACAGCTACATAATGTGTGAAGACTTAACCTTGCAGTTGCCTTACAGCTACATGATGTGTGAAGACCTAACCTTGCAGTTGCCCCACAGCTACATGATGTGTGAAGACTTAACCTTGCAGTTGCCCCACAGCTACATGATGTGTGAAGACTTAACCTTGCAGTTGCCCCACAGCTACATAATGTGTGAAGACTTAACTTTGCCGTTGCCCCACAGCTACATGATGTGTGAAGACTTAACCTTGCAGTTGCCCCACAGCTACATAATGTGTGAAGACTTAACCTTGCCGTTGCCCCACAGCTACATGATGTGTGAAGACTTAACCTTGCCGTTGCCCCACAGCTACATGATGTGTGAAGACTTAACCTTGCCGATGCCCCACAGCTACATGATGTATGAAGACTTAACCTTGCCATTGCCCCACAGCTACATGATGTGTGAAGACTTAACCTTGCCGTTGCCCCACAGCTACATGATGTATGAAGACTTAACCTTGCAGTTGCCTTACAGCTACATGATGTGTGAAGACTTAACCTTGCAGTTGCCCCACAGCTACATGATGTGTGAAGACTTAACCTTGCAGTTGCCCCACAGCTACATGATGTATGAAGACTTAACCTTGCAGTTGCCTTACAGCTACATGATGTATGAAGACTTAACCTTGCAGTTGCCCCACAGCTACATGATGTGTGAAGACTTAACCTTGCAGTTGCCCCACAGCTACATGATGTGTGAAGACTTAACCTTGCAGTTGCCCCACAGCTACATGATGTATGAAGACTTAACCTTGCCGTTGCCCCACAGCTACATAATGTGTGAAGACTTAACCTTGCCGTTGCCCCACAGCTACATGATGTGTGAAGACTTAACCTTGTCGTTGCCCCACAGCTACATGATGTGTGAAGACTTAACCTTGCCGTTGCCCCACAGCTACATGATGTGTGAAGACTTAACCTTGCCGTTGCCCCACAGATTATACACCGACCATTTACACCGTATGGCGGAATTTTAATTAAAAAATGCCCTGTACACCATAGGGCCAAAGATTATACACCGACCATTTACACCGTATGGCGGAATTTAATAAAAAAATGCCCTGTACACCATAGGGCCAAAGATTATACACCGACCATTTACACCGTATGGCGGAATAAAATGAACAATGCCCTGTACACAATAGGGCCAAAGATTATACACCAACCATATACACGGTATGGCGGAATAAAATAAAAATTGCCCTGTACACCATAGGGCCCTTCCTCTAGTCCGACCATTTACACTGTATGGCGGAATACAGAAATTAAAAATGCCCTGTACACCATAGGGCCAAAGATTATACCCCGACCATTAACACTGTATGGCGGAATAAAATTACAAATGCCCTGTACACCATAGGGCCAAAGATTATACACCGACCATTTACACCGTATGGCAGAATAAAATTAACAATGCCCTGTACACCACAGGGCCAAAGATTATACACCGACCATTTACACCGTATGGCGGAATTTAATTAAAAAATGTCCTGTACACCATAGGGCCATCTCTCTATTCCGACCATTTACACCTTATGGCGGAATACAGAAATTAAAAATGCCCTGTACACCATAGGGCCAAAGATTATACCCCGACCATTAACACTGTATGGCGGAATAAAATTACAAATGCCCTGTACACCATAGGGCCAAAGATTATACACCGACCATTTACACCGTATGGCAGAATAAAATTAACAATGCCATGTACACCACAGGGCCAAAGATTATACACCGACCATTTACACCGTATGGCGGAATTTAATTAAAAAAATGCCCTGTACACCATAGGGGCAAAGATTATACACCGTATGGCGGAATGAAATTAAAAATGCCCTGTACACCATAGGGCCAAAGATTATACACCGACCATTTACACCGTATGGCGGAATTTTAATTAAAAAATGCCCTGTACACCATAGGGTCAAAGATTATACACCGACCATATACACTGTATGGCGGAATGAAATTAAAAATGCCCTGTACACCATAGGGCCATTCCTCTAGTCCGACCATTTACACCGTATGGCGGAATACAAAAATAAAAAATGCCCTGTACACCATAGGGCCAAAATTCATTCACCGACCATTAACACCGTATGGCGGAATAAAGTTAAAAATGACCTGTACACCATAAGGGCCATTCCCCCAATACAGCTGATGTTCGCCGAGAAGGGACTATGCTAACCATCACATAAGATGTGCGCTGGGTGAGGAACGAACGCACAACCTCCGCATATCTCAGTCTGCCACGCCTGTTGCCAGGCGGTACTGTTTATAAGTACGGCGCGCTAACCGACTGTGCCACCGAGGCCAAAACCCGGTTCTGTTCCATAGTGGTAACTGTACCGCCCCGATAGCCTTCGAAAGCGATCCGACAATCCAAACCCTCGCGGAAAGAACCTGGTGCAAAATCTACCTCCGATGCAACAAGACGCTCCAACCAGTAAATGTGCCCAGAACTAAAACCAAAGGTTTAGTAGCCATCGTCAGGATAATAATAACAAATTATGCGTAAACGACTGACGATTACCTTTCGCAGTCCAAGGGTCGGAGGAAACAAAATGGCGGATCAACAGCGTCCGTCTTTGCAACAGAAACTCACCTGAACACACTAGTGAAAAATATCCGATAAGATTGAACACAATAAACCGAACAACAAAACTGATCTTGCAATAAAATCAACAAATTCAGCGATAACGAATAATCAGTAACAATAGAAATTTGGAAATATTTGCAGCGCAAAGGTGTCACGACGACACAAGCTAACTTGGGAATCGAGAGAGGCTGGCTCTAGGTCACGTGGTTGGTGTATCCATACGCGTGAGCGAGTAATTAGGCCAATACTCTCTCTACCATAAAAGGTCTAACCTCAAATCGCCTTCATTGCCCTGTCATCTCGCATAAAATCCTTTATGCGCCGCTGTCACATAAATTCATGTATGTCATGTCTCTCTTGTAGTTGGTCTTTGACTACCAGTACATAGACCCCAGACAGAGGACATGGATGATCTAGAGATGTTGTATATTGTATGTCATGTCTCTCTTGTAGTTGATCTTTGACTACCAGTACATGGACCCCAGACAGAGGACATGGATGATCTAGAGATGTTGTATATTGTATGTCATGTCTCTCTTGTAGTTGATCTTTGACTACCAGTACATAGACCCCAGACAGAGGACATGGATGATCTAGAGATGTTGTATATTGTATGTCATGTCTCTCTTGTAGTTGATCTTTGACTACCAGTACATGGACCCCAGACAGAGGACATGGATGATCTAGAGATGTTGTATATTGTATGTCATGTCTCTCTTGTAGTTGATCTTTGACTACCAGTACATGGACCCCAGACAGAGGACGTGGATGATCTAGAGATGTTGTATATTGTATGTCATGTCTCTCTTGTAGTTGATCTTTGACTACAAGTACATGGACCCCAGACAGAGGACGTGGATGATCTAGAGATGTTGTATATTGTATGTCATGTCTCTCTTGTAGTTGATCTTTGACTACCAGTACATGGACCCCAGACAGAGGACGTGGATGATCTAGAGATGTTGTATATTGTATGTCATGTCTCTCTTGTAGTTGATCTTTGACTACCAGTACATGGACCCCAGACAGAGGACGTGGATGATCTAGAGATGTTGTATATTGTATGTCATGTCTCTCTTGTAGTTGGTCTTTGACTACCAGTACATGGACCCCAGACAGAGGACGTGGATGATCTAGAGATGTTGTATATTGTATGTCATGTCTCTCTTGTAGTTGATCTTTGACTACCAGTACATGGACCCCAGACAGAGGACGTGGATGATGTAGAGATGTTGTATATTGTATGTCATGTCTCTCTTGTAGTTGGTCTTTGACTACCAGTACATGGACCCCAGACAGAGGACATGGATGATCTAGAGATGTTGTATATTGTATGTCATGTCTCTCTTGTAGTTGGTCTTTGACTACCAGTACATGGACCCCAGACAGAGGACATGGATGATCTAGAGATGTTGTGTATTGTATGTCATGTCTCTCTTGTAGTTGGTCTTTGACTACCAGTACATAGACCCCAGACAGAGGACATGGATGATCTAGAGATGTTGTATATTGTATGTCATGTCTCTCTTGTAGTTGATCTTTGACTACCAGTACATAGACCCCGGCCCAGAGGACCAGGCCTGTGAAAAGAAGAGGTACTATGCCCTCAACGTAAGCTGATGAACTCCACAGTGTGTCTTTGCTGAGATTATAAACTCATCGGTTAATGTTGATGCCAAGTTACTATGTGGTAGGAATATATACAGTGAAACCTGTCCATAGCGGACACTGTCGGGACTGTGCATTACGTCTGTTACGGACAGGTGCCTGTTGTGGAGAATTTTATGAATATGACACTCACTAGGTGGTGCCATTATAATTTTATGGTTACCAGTTGGTACTGTCATGAACGGTACAAAGCTACGGTTAATAAAATAATATATGTATATACAATATATGTGGGCCATAAACTTAGTTGGTGAAAATGGCTACTGAATCACATACAAACATGTTTCACACACTTGTGTTCTCTACTGAATCACATACAAACATGTTTCACACACTTGTGTTCTCTACTGAATCACATACAAACATGTTTCACACACTTGTGTTCTCTACTGAATCACATACAAACATGTTTCACACACTTGTGTTCTCTACTGAATCACATACAAACAGGTTTCACACACTTGTGTTCTCTACTGAATCACATACAAACAGGTTTCACACACTTGTGTTCTCTACTGAATCACATACAAACATGTTTCACACACTTGTGTTCTCTACTGAATCACATACAAACATGTTTCACACACTTGTGTTCTCTACTGAATCACATACAAACATGTTTCACACACTTGTGTTCTCTACTGAATCACATACAAACAGGTTTCACACACTTGTGTTCTCTACTGAATCACATACAAACAGGTTTCACACACTTGTGTTCTCTACTGAATCACATACAAACATGTTTCACACACTTGTGTTCTCTACTGAATCACATACAAACAGGTTTCACACACTTGTGTTCTCTACTGAATCACATACAAACATGTTTCACACACTTGTGTTCTCTACTGAATCACATACAAACATGTTTCTCTACTGAATCACATACACACAGGTTTCACACACCTGTTCAATTTAAATGTGTTGGATGTTTACTCTCCCAATCACTGAAGTATGTAGTGTGATTTCAAAAGGAAGCAATTTTGTGCAGACAGTTAATTTGACTGTGTTGAATGTGATGTGTTTGTTTGTAGACAATGGTGGAGCACCACCGAGACACTCTACTCTCTCACCCGCTCTGTCAGAGCATGCTCTCTCAGAAATGGTCAGTTGCAAGTCTACTATTTGTGCAAAAAAATACATCTACATTGTAAAAACTATAAATCTGTAGTGCTTTATTTTCATACTTGCTTTTGTATTTTTAAATGTTACACAGGTTACCAAAATGTGTGTGTGTGTGTGTGTGTGTGTGTGTGTGCGCGCATGCGCGTGCACAATGTGACCTTGGGCGCCTTGTGATAACTACAGCTGTTGGTGAGTGTTTCAGGGTGAGGTTTGGTCGGACGACCTTCATGTGTAACCTCCTCATATACCTCGGCTATCTCCTCTCTCTCACCTTCTATGTGCTGAATGTGGGCAAGACCATCAACACAATGTTAATAGATCACGTCAACCACTGCCCGATTATTCTCAATGACACGGAAAAGGATGATTTAGAACTCATTGAAAAGTACAAGACAGTAGGTGGCTTTTTTGTATTTAAAATAAAACATCGTATTATACCACATTTCCTCTACTATGCAATGTAGAGTGTATTTATAATCTTTGCTGACACGATAATTGTTTTATATTTTTGGACTAGGATCATTGTGCATATTCAACCAGTCTGCAATGGGTTTGTTGACGATTGATTAGCCATCAGAGGTGCACGTGTCATTTCAGGAGGCCTCTATTAATAAAGGTCCACAGTGTGATAATTTTTATCATAAAATCATTTAGTCAGTATAATATAAACTAATAATGATCAAATTATATTAAACAAATTGTGGTTCACTAAAACACATCTAGGTGGCCAAAATGTTAGAATAAATATTATTTATATGGCAAAAATGTTAGAATGAATATTAAAAAAATATATATATTAAAATTAGTTATAAAGCATGTGACAATGTGAAAATTATACATTTATTTTATGTTTACACTACAGTCATAGTGATAGTGATTATCTTGTGTAACAGGTTTCTATAGCTATTGTTGAGCCACACAAGGCGGTAGTCCTGGCAATGGGCATCATGTTAGGTAAAAGGCTGGTAATGTTTACTGAAGCGTATCACTGACTGGTAAACTATATATACACTGGGAACTGATCTAACCATGGTCAGTCAGTGGTATGTCGGGAGAAGGTGACTACTGAAATTGCAATTGTACGGTTTGAACATCGCGAGAAGGCCACTACTGAAATTGTATTTGTACGGTTTGAACATTGCCAGAGTGACTGGTGTGAGTATTCTTTTTATTTTACGTTGCTAGTCAAAAAATCATGTGTTTTACGTTGCTAGTCAATAAATCATGTGTGTGTAAAAGAGAAAAAAGTTGCTCTAATAGGAATGTTGATGCAACTGTGCCTCACAATGTTGATACAACTATGCCTCACAATGTTGATGCAACTGTGCCTCACAATGTTGATGCAACTGTGCCTCACAATGTTGATGCAACTATGCCTCACAATGTTGATGCAACTATGCCTCACAATGTTGATGCAACTGTGCCTCACAATGTTGATGCAACTATGCCTCACAATGTTGATGCAACTGTGCCTTACAATGTCGATGCAACTTTGCCTCACAATGTTGATGCAACTGTGCCTCACAATGTTGATGCAACTGTGCCTCACAATGTTGATGCAACTGTGCCTCACAATGTTGATGCAACTGTGCCTCACAATGTCGATGCAACTATGCCTCACAATGTCGATGCAACTATGCCTCACAATGTCGATGCAACTGTGCCTCACAATGTTGATGCAACTGTGCCTCACAATGTTGATGCAACTGTGCCTCACAATGTTGATGCAACTGTGCCTCACAATGTTGATGCAAGTGTGCCTCACAATGTGTTCGAGCGATAATGTGAATTGTTTTCATTGTTATTTCATGTGTGTTTAAGTTACACTCGCCGTGTAGCGAGGATTTGGTTATTGTTTATTTATTTGTTTTGGTAATTATGTAATTCTATATGTATGTATTGTATATACAGTAATATTCATTCAATAATGGATGTTAATTAAATACGTTAACTGGCTACTGTAGTTTCATTGCTATTATATATACACAACCACTGCGCGACAGTGTCACAATATATAAACAGTATTTATTCTAACATTAGTCCACCCAATTGTTTTCTAGTAAACCACAGTTTTTTAATATAATTTGACCATTATTGAGTTTGAAAAAAATTTCCAGAATTTTTAACGTGAACATGATCTCTCCCCAATGTATACTTTGTGTCCATTGCAGATTGGGAAGATGACGACGGAGGATCGTAAGATCAAGGATCCAAAGGTGTGGGTCGTCAGTTGTATTCTTGTCATATTTGTGGTGATATTCCTTGTGAGGGAAGTGACAAAGCTGATGCATCAGGTGAGTCACTCATGTTATATACTCATTCAGTGATACTGGCTGTTCTGTATGACTTCCTTGAGAATGTAATGAGTGAGCTTGTGAGCCCAATGAGACATTATACAGTTCCTTCAGAATGTAAGGAGCGAGCTTGTGAGCCCAATGAGACATTATACAGTTCCTTCAGAATGTAAGGAGCGAGCTTGTGAGCCCAATGATACATTATACAGTTCCTTCAGAATGTAAGGAGCGAGCTTGTGAGCCCAATGAGACATTATACAGTTCCTTCAGAATGTAAGGAGCGAGCTTGTGAGCCCAATGAGACATTATACAGTTCCTTCAGAATGTAAGGAGCGAGCTTGTGAGCCCAATGAGACATTATACAGTTCCTTCAGAATGTAAGGAGCGAGCTTGTGAGCCCAATGATACATTATACAGTTCCTTCAGAATGTAAGGAGCGAGCTTGTGAGCCCAATGAGACATTATACAGTTCCTTCAGAATGTAAGGAGCGAGCTTGTGAGCCCAATGAGACATTATACAGTTCCTTCAGAATGTAAGGAGCGAGCTTGTGAGCCCAATGAGACATTATACAGTTCCTTCAGAATGTAAGGAGCGAGCTTGTGAGCCCAATGAGACATTATACAGTTCCTTCAGAATGTAAGGAGCGAGCTTGTGAGCCCAATGAGACATTATACAGTTCCTTCAGAATGTAAGGAGCGAGCTTGTGAGCCCAATGAGACATTATACAGTTCCTTCAGAATGTAAGGAGCGAGCTTGTGAGCCCAATGAGACATTATACAGTTCCTTCAGAATGTAAGGAGCGAGCTTGTGAGCCCAATGATACATTATACAGTTCCTTCAGAATGTAAGGAGCGAGCTTGTGAGCCCAATGAGACATTATACAGTTCCTTCAGAATGTAAGGAGCGAGCTTGTGAGCCCAATGAGACATTATACAGTTCCTTCAGAATGTAAGGAGCGAGCTTGTGAGCCCAATGAGACATTATACAGTTCCTTCAGAATGTAAGGAGCGAGCTTGTGAGCCCAATGATACATTATACAGTTCCTTCAGAATGTAAGGAGCGAGCTTGTGAGCCCAATGAGACATTATACAGTTCCTTCAGAATGTAAGGAGCGAGCTTGTGAGCCCAATGAGACATTATACAGTTCCTTCAGAATGTAAGGAGCGAGCTTGTGAGCCCAATGAGACATTATACAGTTCCTTCAGAATGTAAGGAGCGAGCTTGTGAGCCCAATGAGACATTATACAGTTCCTTCAGAATGTAAGGAGCGAGCTTGTGAGCCCAATGAGACATTATACAGTTCCTTCAGAATGTAAGGAGCGAGCTTGTGAGCCCAATGAGACATTATACAGTTCCTTCAGAATGTAAGGAGCGAGCTTGTGAGCCCAATAAGACATTATACACTTCCTTCAGAATGTAATGAGCGAGCTTGTGAGCCCAATAAGACATTATAAAGCTACAAGTGCATAAACCCCTTATTGTTTGATAAGGTATTTATTATATATATATTCATAACTAACATTTAAACCACGCGTGCCATTATAATTAATTGTTCAGCATGCGTGCATAACAGTATGATATTGGTTTAATTGTACTGGACGACACACTGTGCAGGACAGTGTCTATCTCCATAGACAGCACGTTATCAGTGGCAATTACCCATGTAGTAAATTGTTGTGTCAAATTTTAAGTTGTTTGCCAGCTTTTTGTAAAAATATGTACTGTGTAAAAATATATTGTTTATGAAAGGTTAAGTAGTAATATTATTAACCTATGCATACAGAATGTATATTTGACATTTCAGCTATATGACCATTCAGTCATTTTGTTATTTAGTCATTCAGCCTCTATAAGTTAATTCCACATCCTGTTATTTTCTAAACTCTGTTTGCCTGGTGTTTCACTCATTCGTCCTTCTTACTGCTTGTCTGTTTGGTCTCAGTTGGACATTTCACTCATTCATCCTTCTCATTGAGTGTCTGTTCAGTCTCAGTCAGGTGTTTCACTCATTTTTACTTCTCATTGAGTGTCTGTTCAGTCTCAGTCAGGTGTTTCACTCATGTGTACTTCTCATTGAGTGTCTGTTCAGTCTCAGTCAGGTGTTTCACTCATTTGTACTTCTCATTGAGTGTCTGTTAAGTCTCAGTCAGGTGTTTCACTCATTCGTCCTTCCCACTGCTTGTCTGTTCAGTCAGTTGCTTCATGCAAGGCTGTTTACAGTGTGAGTTCATATGACGGTTATGTAATGTTACGTAATGTTACGTAATGTTACGTAATGTTACGTAATGTTATGTAATGTTATGTAATGTTATGTAATGTTATGTAATGTTATGTAATGTTATGTCTTGCAGAGACTCCGCTACTTGTTCAACTTCTTCAACTTCATCCCGTGGGTGATGATGATAGCAACGTTTATTTTCATCTACCCCTTCCAGAAGCCCTGTCTCCTGCAGTGGCGGGGTGCATGGATCGCCCTCTTTCTAGCCTGGATCAACTTTATTATGTACCTGCGCAGGTGAGGTCGAAGGTCACACCCTGTAAGGTCGGGAAGCGGTAGTACAATGCTTAGAACTCAATCTAGAGGACCAGGACCAGGACCAATTGTTATGGTAAACTATATATATTACATATTTTAAACATATTAGACATTTCATATTATAAATATATTATAATAAATAACATTGTGTAGAAAACTATGTAAGATGACCTTGAATTGATCATCATAAATATCTGAACTTAGGACGTGATGATGTTGAGTTACATGTTTCTTTGTTTCCTCAGGATTGACTTTATTGGAATCTACGTCATTATGTTTGTAGCTGTGCTCACCAGTTTATTGAAGGTATGTCCTCGCATATTTAATACCATTAACTTACAGCAAGGGTGCATAAGTTACACTGGGGTAGATTACATACAGCAAGGGTGCATACGTTACACTGGGGTAGATTACTTACAGCAAGGGTGTATAAGTTACACTGGGGTAGATTACATACAGCAAGGGTGCATAAGTTACACTGGGGTAGATTATATACAGCAAGGGTGCATAAGTTACACTGGGGTAGATTACATACAGCAAGCGTGCATAAGTTACACTGGGGTAGAATCTTTCTAACGCAGTGTATGTTTTGCAGAATTAATGTTTGCATGTGATAAGTACTTCTCATTTTCTATACAAACATGATGCAGTAAGGAATTATCTTGGAATATCAAAGTTGGCTTATGCTTTGGTTTCGCATGAATTTAGTGATTACATTTTCGTCAGGTTTCAAGAGAGCATGTACGTCAGGTTTCAAGAGAGCATGTACGTCAGGTTTCAAGAGAGCATGTACGTCAGGTTTCAAGAGAGCATGTATGTCAGGTTTCAAGAGAGCATGTACGTCAGGTTTCAAGGGAGCATGTACGTCAGGTTTCAAGAGAGCATGTATGTCAGGTTTCAAGGGAGCATGTACGTCAGGTTTCAAGGGAGCATGTACGTCAGGTTTCAAGGGAGCATGTACGTCAGGTTTCAAGAGAGCATGTACAAGCCAAAGATACTGGGTTTAACCACAAGTCAGAAATGTCTTGGGAAAGTATTTAACGTAAGAGTTTAGGGTAGCAACATGTTTTGGTTAAGTGTGCTACAGATGTGATCACAGGTGTCTTCTTGTAGGCTGTCTTCATGTTCCTGCTCTTCATCTGTGCCTTCACTGGCTCTTTCTACATCATTCTATCCACCAAGGTAAGTCTTAAGTTCTTGCTCTTCATCTGTGCCTTCACTAGCTCCGTCTACACCGTTCTATCCACCAAGGTAAGTTTTAAGTTCCTGCTCTTCATCTGTGCCTTCACTAGCTCCGTCTACACCGTTCTATCCACCAAGGTAAGTCTTAAGTTCTTGCTCTTCATCTATGCCTTCACTGGCTCCTTCTACACTGTTCTATCCACCAAAGTAAGTCTTAAGTTCTTAAAGTTCCTGCTCTTCATCTGTGCCTTCACTAGCTCCTGCATCATTCTATCCACCAAGGTAAGTCTTAAGCTCTTAAGTTCCTGCTCTTCATCTGTGCCTTGACTGGCTCCTACATCATTCTATCCACCAAGATAAGTCTTAAGTTCTTGCTCTTCATCTGTGCCTTGACTGGCTCCTACATCATTCTATCCACCAAGATAACTCTTAAGTTTCTGCTCTTCATCTGTGCCTTGACTGGCTCCTACATCATTCTATCCACCAAGGTAACTCTTAAGTTCCTGCTCTTCATCTGTGCCTTGACTGGCTCCTACATCATTCTATCCACCAAGATAAGTCTTAAATTCTTGCTCTTCATCTGTGCCTTGACTGGCTCCTACATCATTCTATCCACCAAGATAAGTCTTAAATTCTTGCTCTTCATCTGTGCCTTGACTGGCTCCTACATCATTCTATCCACCAAGATAACTCTTAAGTTCCTGCTCTTCATCTGTGCCTTGACTGGCTCCTACATCATTCTATCTACCAAGGTAAGAAACAAATTTTGGTGTATACTTTTAAGAACAGATTCCTTAAAAAAAATTTTAAGCATACAATACCATTATTAGATTGAATACGGTAGTTACAGTGTCTTGTGTTGACTGTCCGTGCTCCCTGTTGCAGCCAGTCTTCAGGAACCTGTGGTCAGCCATGCTCAACATCTTTGTGATGACCTTGGGAGAGATCCAGTACACAGAGGAGTACGTGAAGATGCAACACGAGGAACCCTTCTCCACTGACATCAACTTCCTACTGCTCGTCTTCCTTTTCCTCATGCCAATTGTCCTCATGAACCTCATGGTAATCACCGGTATCATGGCTGTATTAAGGGGCATGTGGGGTCAAGTTAGGGGGCATGGGGTCAAGTTAGGAGGCACATAGGGTCAAGTTAGGGGGCACATGGGGTCAAGTTAGGGGGCACATGGGGGTCAAGTTAGGGGGCACATGTGGTCAAGTTAGGAGGCACATGGGGTCAAGTTAGGGGGCACATGTGGTCAAGTTACGGGACACGTGTGGGTCACGTTTTGGGGCAACATTTTAATTACATGTACAGAATCTATCATTGTACATAAATTGTGTTGATTAACAAAGAGCATTTTTAGTGACATATTTGTGGCAGTAAGCAGTGTTTAAAGGTTTGACAATTATTAAATCCTTTGCTGTATGACATATTTGTGGCAGTAAGCAGTGTTTAAAGGTTTGACAATTATTAAATCCTTTGCTGTATGACATATTTGTGGCAGTAAGCAGTGTTTAAAGGTTTGACAATTATTTAATCCTTTGCTGTATGACATATTTGTGGCAGTAAGCAGTGTTTAAAGGTTTGACAATTATTAAATCCTTTGCTGTATGACATATTTGTGGCAGTAAGCAGTGTTTAAAGGTTTGACAATTATTAAATCCTTTGCTGTATGACATATTTGTGGCAGTAAGCAGTGTTTAAAGGTTTGACAATTATTAAATCCTTTGCTGTATGACATATTTGTGGCAGTAAGCAGTGTTTAAAGGTTTGAAAATTATTAAATCCTTTGCTGTATGACATATTTGTGGCAGTAAGCAGTGTTTACAGGTTTGACAATTATTAAATCCTTTGCTGTATGACATATTTGTGGCAGTAAGCAGTGTTTAAAGGTTTGACAATTATTAAATCCTTTGCTGTATGACATATTTGTGGCAGTAAGCAGTGTTTAAAGGTTTGACAATTATTAAATCCTTTGCTGTATGACATATTTGTGGCAGTAAGCAGTGTTTAAAGGTTTGAAAATTATTAAATCCTTTGCTGTATGACATATTTGTGGCAGTAAGCAGTGTTTAAAGGTTTGACAATTATTAAATCCTTTGCTGTATGACATATTTGTGGCAGTAAGCAGTGTTTAAAGGTTTGACAATTATTAAATCCTTTGCTGTATGACATATTTGTGGCAGTAAGCAGTGTTTAAAGGTTTGACAATTATTAAATCCTTTGCTGTATGACATATTTGTGGCAGTAAGCAGTGTTTAAAGGTTTGACAATTATTAAATCCTTTGCTGTATGACATATTTGTGGCAGTAAGCAGTGTTTAAAGGTTTGACAATTATTAAATCCTTTGCTATATGCAGCTTTAACTTGGCTGTTTCTACTTGCAGATTGGTATCGCGGTGGGCGATATTGAGAAGATTCAACACAACGCATACTTGAAACGCATTGCCTTGCAGGTTTGTTCTTCTGTTCTGTAGTGACAACAGTTATATTAACACTAATCCATATGCACAACTATTTTAACGTTTGTATGTTTAACAAAGTAACTATACCACAGTACTTCATTAAATTTAATCACAATGCACAACATTTAAGATGTTGAAACATTACCATACTAAATGTATGACACATTCTGAACAGACACGACCTGTAAAATTAACGGTTGTGAGATTGTTGTTTTATGTATAGAATTAACAGTTAATTTGTGAACATTACCCAACATGATTTATTATGACATCAAAATATGATCAGATGTTATTATAAGTAAGCAGAAAATATCTTACTTGTTAAATGTCTCATGACAATTTTTATGATAACTTCATGTTACAGTACAAATTTATAGTACAAACAATATCTGTTCTAATAACTTCACTGTCCAAATAAGTCTTAATGAATCTATTAAATGACAGTTATCTTTTTTGTTGTAATGTTCGAACTGAATATCATGTTTACATTGCTGTATGTTTACATTGCTGTTTGTTTACATTGCTGTGTGTTTACATTGCTGTTTGTTTACATTGCTATGTGTTTACATTGCTATGTGTTTACATTGCTGTTTGTTTACATTGCTGTTTGTTTACATTGCTGTTTGTTTACATTGCTGTTTATTTACATTGCTGTGTGTTTACACACTGAACTGCAAGGTTGATATTCATAGACAGATAATGGTAAAATTATATTTAAAAACTATTCATTAAAATACGTTTGGATGGTCGAGATATTAGAACACCCCTGGTAGATATAGCTTCCATTTTGATCTGCACCACATGGTTGGTTGGATATGTGTCTGTTAGACTAACTTCTTACAAACGGAAATGAACTTTCACTGTTTAGATTCTTCAACAACCTCTGTTGAGGAATCAAAATAGTAAACGTCTATTCTCGTGTGTTAGAAGTTAGTGTAGCAGACACATATCCAACCAACTACGTGGTGCAGAGCACAATGGACTTCAGTTGTTTAAATCTTCAACACCATTATGCTATGTAGGTTGATTTGATGATAAATACAATGAGACGTTATACTTCAACATGGAGTTATTGTCTGCCGCGTTTGGCTGCAGGTTGAGTTGATGTACTAGGAGTTGTTGTCTGCCATGCTTGGCTGCAGGTTGAGTTGATGTACTAGGAGTTGTTGTCTGCCATGCTTGGCTGCAGGTTGAGTTGATGTACTAGGAGTTGTTGTCTGCCATGCTTGGCTGCAGGTTGAGTTGATGTACATGGAGTTATTGTCTGCCATGCTTGGCTGCAGGTTGAGTTGATGTACATGGAGTTATTGTCTGCCATGTTTGGCTGCAGGTTGAGTTGATGTACATGGAGTTATTGTCTGCCATGCTTGGCTGCAGGTTGAGTTGATGTACATGGAGTTATTGGCTGCAGGTTGAGTTGATGTACATGGAGTTGTTGTCTGCCATGCTTGGCTGCAGGTTGAGTTGATGTACTAGGAGTTATTGTCTGCCATGCTTGGCTGCAGGTTGAGTTGATGTACATGGAGTTATTGTCTGCCATGCTTGGCTGCAGGTTGAGTTGATGTACATGAAGTTATCGTCTGCCATGCTTGGATGCAGGTTGAATTGATGTACATGGAGTTATTGTCTGCTGTGCTTGGCTGCAGGTTGAGTTGATGTACATGGAGTTATTGTCTGCTGTGCTTGGCTGCAGGTTGAGTTGATGTACATGGAGTTATTGTCTGCTGTGCTTGGCTGCAGGTTGAGTTGATGTACATGGAGTTATTGTCTGCTGTGCTTGGCTGCAGGTTGAGTTGATGTACATGGAGTTATTGTCTGCTGTGCTTGGCTGCAGGTTGAGTTGATGTACATGGAGTTATTGTCTGCTGTGCTTGGCTGCAGGTTGAGTTGATGTACATGGAGTTATTGTCTGCCATGCTTGGCTGCAGGTTGAGTTGATGTACATGGAGTTATTGTCTGCCATGCTTGGCTGCAGGTTGAGTTGATGTACATGGAGTTATTGTCTGCCATGCTTGGCTGCATGTTGAGTTGATGTACATGACGTTATTGTCTGCCATGCTTGGATGCAGGTTGAGTAGATGTACATGGAGTTATTGTCTGCCATGCTTGGCTGCAGGTTGAGTTGATGTACATGGAGTTGTTTTCTGCCATGTTTGGCTGCAGGTTGAGTAGATGTACATGGAGTTATTGTCTGCTGTGCTTGGCTGCAGGTTGAGTTGATGTACATGAAGTTATTGTCTGCCATGCTTGGATGCAGGTTGAGTTGATGTACATGGAGTTATTGCCTGCTGTGCTTGGCTGCAGGTTGAGTTGATGTACATGGAGTTATTGTCTGCTGTGCTTGGCTGCAGGTTGAGTTGATGTACATGGAGTTATTGTCTGCTGTGCTTGGCTGCAGGTTGAGTTGATGTACATGGAGTTATTGTCTGCCATGCTTGGATGCAGGTTGAGTTGATGTACATGGAGTTATTGTCTGCTGTGCTTGGCTGCAGGTTGAGTTGATGTACATGAAGTTATTGTCTGCCATGCTTGGATGCAGGTTGAGTTGATGTACATGGAGTTATTGCCTGCTGTGCTTGGCTGCAGGTTGAGTTGATGTACATGGAGTTATTGTCTGCTGTGCTTGGCTGCAGGTTGAGTTGATGTACATGGAGTTATTGTCTGCAGGTTGAGTTGATGTACATGGAGTTATTGTCTGCTGTGCTTGGCTGCAGGTTGAGTTGATGTACATGGAGTTATTGTCTGCTGTGCTTGGCTGCAGGTTGAGTTGATGTACATGGAGTTATTGTCTGCCATGCTTGGCTGCAGGTTGAGTTGATGTACATGGAGTTATTGTCTGCTGTGCTTGGCTGCAGGTTGAGTTGATGTACATGGAGTTATTGTCTGCTGTGCTTGGCTGCAGGTTGAGTTGATGTATATGGAGTTATTGTCTGCCGTGCTTGGCTGCAGGTTGAGTTGATGTACATGGAGTTATTGTCTGCTGTGCTTGGCTGCAGGTTGAGTTGATGTACATGGAGTTATTGTCTGCTGTGCTTGGTTGCAGGTTGAGTTGATGTACATGGAGTTGTTGTCTGCCGTGCTTGGCTGCAGGTTGAATTGATGTACATGGAGTTGTTGTCTGCCATGCTTGGCTGCAGGTTGAGTTGATGTACATGGAGTTGTTGTCTGCCGTGCTTGGCTGCAGGTTGAATTGATGTACATGGAGTTATTGTCTGCTGTGCTTGGATGCAGGTTGAGTTGATGTACATGGAGTTATTGTCTGCTGTGCTTGGCTGCAGGTTGAGTTGATGTACATGGAGTTATTGTCTGCCATGCTTGGCTGCAGGTTGAGTTGATGTACATGGAGTTATTGTCTGCTATGCTTGGCTGCAGGTTGAGTTGATGTACATGGAGTTATTGTCTGCTGTGCTTGGCTGCAGGTTGAGTTGATGTACATGGAGTTATTGTCTGCTGTGCTTGGCTGCAGGTTGAGTTGATGTACATGGAGTTATTGTCTGCCATGCTTGGATGCAGGTTGAGTTGATGTACATGGAGTTATTGTCTGCTGTGCTTGGCTGCAGGTTGAGTTGATGTACATGAAGTTGTTGTCTGCCATGCTTGGCTGCAGGTTGAGTTGATGTACATGGAGTTGTTGTCTGCCGTGCTTGGCTGCAGGTTGAATTGATGTACATGGAGTTATTGTCTGCCATGCTTGGCTGCAGGTTGAGTTGATGTACATGGAGTTGTTGTCTGCCATGCTTGGCTGCAGGTTGAATTGATGTACATGGAGTTATTGTCTGCTGTGCTTGGCTGCAGGTTGAGTTGATGTACATGGAGTTATTGTCTGCTGTGCTTGGCTGCAGGTTGAATTGATGTACATGGAGTTATTGTCTGCCATGCTTGGCTGCAGGTTGAGTTGATGTACATGGAGTTGTTGTCTGCCATGCTTGGCTGCAGGTTGAATTGATGTACATGGAGTTATTGTCTGCTGTGCTTGGCTGCAGGTTGAGTTGATGTATATGCTGGAGAGCAGCATGCCCAAGTTCCTACAGAAGAAGGCCTACATCCGCAGAGTGACCATCAAGCCAAATGATGGTGGCGGTCAGACAGACTGCTGTCAGAAGGTACTGACCACTCTAGTGGGTTTAACAATACTGACCACACCTTAGCATACGTACAGAGGATGTTGCAGTCAGTGGAGGTTGTAAGATTGACGTATGATGCTTGGGATATTAATATGAGACTACAAAGAGACATGGCTAAGAATTACATGACTAAAACTAACATACTCCATAATTTCCACCCTCTAGTGACAACATCTCCATTGTGTGTTTCAGTTGTGGAGAAAGTTACTTGGTAGTTCTCGAAGTGTTCAGTTCATCGACGCTGAGCGCAAGGATCATGTGACAGGCTCGCTCGACAAACTCCGGGAGCAGATGTCTCAGCAACAACAACGGTAACTATGATGATAATGATATGCTGTAATGTGAATAATAATAGTAGTTATTATTTTTTAGGTGCCAATACAAAGATAATTTAAGGGTGGCTCTCTGGAATAAATCATTACTTGTCAAGCTAATGACCCGACATGTACACATTTAGAGTAATAATTTTCATATGCAAATTTGATTTGATTTTTATGTTTTATCTGTGATGTTATCGTGAATCCATAGTTTAAAAGTTCACATACACCACACCATCTTTATCACTATTCACATCACCCATGCCAGTGACATCACATCACCCATGCCAGTAACATCACATCACCCATGCCACTGACATCACATCACCCATGCCAGTGACACCACACCACCCATGCCAGTGACACCACATCACCCATGCCAGTGACATCACATCACCCATGCCAGTGACACCACATCACCCATGCCAGTGACATCACATCACACATGCCAGTGACACCACATCACCCATGCCAGTGACATCACATCACCCATGCCAGTGACATCACCTTATGGCCAAGGGTGACCAAGCCTCAAACAAGCAGAATTAAGATTAGTAATTTAATAAAATAAATAGAAAATGATTAAATTATGATCAGCACATGTTGAATACCAGGTTACAGGATTAACTTGATTCAGTTAATACTAAAAACATACATTCTAAAATGTTTGGTTCCCCCATAATATATGGGACAAGTGAGTGTCATCTCACTCAAAGTAATAATATTGAAATTTGTCAATTAAAATAGTCTTGAAATATATCCTAAAACTGTATGATCCATCAAGGAACACAGAAGATGTTCTTTTGGGTAGGCCAACTAACACTGCCTCCTCCAGAAGGTGTTCTCTTGGGTAGGCCAACAAACACTGCCTCCTCCAGAAGATGTTCTCTTGGGTAGGCGAACAAACACTGCCTCCTCCAGAAAATTTTCTCTTGGGTAGGCGAACAAACACTGCCTCCTCCAGAAGATGTTCTCTTGGGTAGGTCAACAAACACTGCCTCCTCCAGAAAATGTTCTCTTGGGTAGGCGAACAAACACTGCCTCCTCCAGAAAATGTTCTCTTGGGTAGGCCAACAAACACTGCCTCCTCCAGAAGATGTTCTCTTGGGTAGGCCAACAAACACTGCCTCCTCCAGAAGATGTTCTCTTGGGTAGGCGAACAAACACTGCCTCCTCCAGAAAATGTTCTCTTGGGTAGGCCAACAAACACTGCCTCCTCCAGAAGATGTTCTCTTGGGTAGACCAACAAACACTGCCTCCTCCAGAAGATGTTCTCTTGGGTAGGCGAACAAACACTGCCTCCTCCAGAAGATGTTCTCCTAGGTAGGCCAACAAACACTGCCTCCTCCAGAAGATGTTCTCTTGGGTAGGTGAACAAACCCTGCATCCTCCAGAAGATGTTCTCTTGGGTAGGCAAACAAACACTGCCTACTCCAGAAGATGTTCTCTTGGGTAGACCAACAAACACTGCCTCCTCCAGAAGATGTTCTCCTAGGTAGGCCAACAAACACTGCCTCCTCCAGAAGATGTTCTCTTGGGTAGGCAAACAAACACTGCCTCCTCCAGAAGATGTTCTCTTGGGTAGGCAAACAAACACTGCCTCCTCCAGAAGATGTTCTCCTAGGTAGGCCAACAAACACTGCCTCCTCCAGAAGATGTTCTCCTGGGTTGGCGAACAAACACGGCCTCCTCCAGAAGCTGTTCTCCTGGGTAGGTGAACAAACACTGCCTCCTCCAGAGGATGCTAATAACCTACTGTGTTTTAACCTAATGCTAATAACCTACTGTATTTAATAAGTGATTAATTGTACTTTTACAGGATTCGTTCAATGCAGGTGTGCATACAACAACAGGCGGGTCTACTGCAGAAGATCGCCTCCAAGTTAGATGTCAACAACGCCGACGAACCGATGGTGGAGCCCCCTGGTATCGTGTACCCGCACAGTGACGTTGGCTCCATCTATGATGGGCTAGAGGGTGGCTCACAAGTCGGGCCAATCGTTTCATCTCCGGGACCCATGAACGTGGAACAGATGAGGCAGAAATCAATACGAATTTCAGCCGAGAGGCCTCGCTCGATTATCATATAGTGGTAGATGTACCCTTGTATGACTAGTGCTGTCTGTATCAACCACTCAGTGACACTCCACAAATACAAAATATATGTATTTTATATAATTAACCAGTTTAGCTGATTAGAACATCAGTACAGATGAATGTCAGGTTTTTAAATAAATATCCAATATGTTTGTATTCAAAGCATCAAGAATGTGATATGTAAACAACAGATAAGTCAAAGCAAGCTACGTTTACTGAACGTAACTAGCCCAGGCCCAATATTTAATAATAATTATAAAACAATATGTTTTGAAGTATTGCTTATTTTTTATTCAACACATATATTTTAATGGTATAATATATTTTAATGGTATTATATGGATTCTTGGGGGAACAAAGCAGAGAACACACTTTTAAGATGTTGATAGCATAAACAAACATCATTATACTGGAATGCTTTAAAATTATTGCAAAAGTATTGTGAGTATATGCAATACTTTTGGAAGTATTTCACATACAATGTACTCGTAATACTGTATTGCAAATTTCAATAATGATTGCGCCCATCCCTGCTGTAATCTGTAGGAGTGAAATTTAGAAAACGTGCTACTTTAGTGAAGAATCACTAAACTGCTACACTTTGATGTGAACCAGTCATTGATTGAATGATTCCTGGGTGCTACACTTTGATGTGAACCAGTCGTTGATTGAATGAATCCTGGGTGCTACACTTTGATGTGAACCAGTCGTTGATTGAATGATTCCTGGGTGCTACACTTTGATGTGAACCAGTCGTTGATTGAATGATTCCTGGGTGCTACACTTTGATGTGAACCAGTCGTTGATTGAATGATTCCTGGGTGCTACACTTTGATGTATAATTTTATGTCTCACAGTATTTTGTCATATATTTGTTTGTATTTTTTCACAGTGCCATAATAATTAAGTGCAATGATAGTTATATTTGTACATGAGCGTTTGAAGCCTGTTTGAATAAATAATGTGTCTGGTGATGTCGTCCTCCGTCCAATGAACCACGCAAGTGATGATTTAGTCTGGTCTTGGAGTGTCGTAGAGTATAAAACACACCTACTTTGATCATTTCATGTAAGTAGTGGTTACTATTTTGTTGCATGTGTCACAGAATATGACAACGGATCTACATGTTGCTAGATCCTGCATCTCCAGAAGGATTCCGTTGCGTCAGAATCTGTTGTGTTTGTTGGGTTATAATAATAATATTGTAAATAGATTTGAAAATCTTCATATTTTATTAGTGTTTACCCTAAATTATGATGTTTTATACATCGTACTTATTTGGCCAGTAGGTGGCACTGTGTGAAGTCGTGACATTGACCAATCACTGACACACAATGTTCCACGCCAGACGATTAATTATTGTTGTAAGCATTGAAACCATGTGACAAAGTTCAAAGTTTGTTTCAAGTTATAATTAATTGGTGGTAAAGTTGATATGTGTTTATGACACGGTTACATAGTTTAGTCATAACACTAACATGGCTACATAGTTTAGTCATAACACTAACACGGTTACATAGTTTAATCATAACACTAAGCTAAATCTGGGGATGTGTTATTTAGGATTTAAACCTAGACACCTGAGAATTGAAGTGGAACATGAGAAACTGTTCAGTGCTCACCACTTAAACCTCCTTCGACTGATTCAGTTAATTGTGAATCAGGTTCATCGATGTTCTTATCTCTAGTGTGTAAATAGTTCACATGTAATGTAATGTAGTGTGACAATACATTGTAGTTCACATGTAATGTAGTGTAGCGTGTCAGTAGTTTACCTGTAATGTAATATAACAAGTCAATAGTTTACATGTAATGTAATGTAGCATGTCAATAGTTTACCTGTGATATAATGTAGAATGTCAATAGTTTACCTGTATTGTAATATAATATGTCAATAGTTTACATGTAATGTAATGTAGTGTGGCAATAGTTCACATGTAATGTAGTGAGCTCTTCCTCCTTGTTCCCTGCTGTACAGGGGTGATGGTCAGGTACAGTCTCTTCCGCCTTGTTCCCTGCTGTACAGGGGGTGAGGGTCAGGTACAGTCTCTTCCTCCTTGTTCCCTGCTGTACAGGGGTGAGGGTCAGGTACAGTCTCTTCCTCCTTGTTCCCTGCTGTACAGGGGTGAGGGTCAGGTACAGTCTCTTCCTCCTTGTTGCCTGCTGTACAGGGGGTGAGGGTCAGGTACAGTCTCTTCCTCCTTGTTCCCTGCTGTACAGGGGTGAGGGTCAGGTACAGTCTCTTCCTCCTTGTTGCCTGCTGTACAGGGGGTGAGGGTCAGGTACAGTCTCTTCCTCCTTGTTCCCTGCTGTACAGGGGTGAGGGTCAGGTACAGTCTCTTCCTCCTTGTTCCCTGCTGTACAGGGGTGAGGGTCAGGTACAGTCTCTTCCTCCTTGTTGCCTGCTGTACAGGGGTGAGGGTCAGGTACAGTCTCTTCCTCCTTGTTCCCTGCTGTACAGGGGTGAGGGTCAGGGGTGAGGGTCAGGTAAAGTACTGTTGAGCCACTCTTTCTGTTCTTTCTTTCCATAGTTTTCTATCGGCCGCTCCCTCTCTCCATCTTTCATCCTCCCCCGATCTTCTCATGTCCCTCCTCACGCAATCCTCCCATCTCAGCTGTGGCCTTCCCCTTTTCCTGCGTCCTTGATGTTTTTCCACCTCTGCTCTCTTTGCTAGTTTGCTTACATCCATCCTTACCAAGTGGCCTGCCCATCTCATCCTGCTTCTCACCAATCTTCCTGTTAGGCTGCATTGCATCCCAACCTCTTTCCTCAGGTCATAGTGTAGCGTGTCAATAGTTTACATGTAATGTAGTGTGTCAATATTTTACATGTAATGAAGTGTGTCAATAGTTTACATGTAATGTAGCGTGTCAATAGTTTACATGAAATGTGCAGTTGGTTTAATAAAAAGGAGAGTATATTTTTTAAACTCAACTTGCAAATTGGAATAACCTTAAGTTAATTATTTTTAGGTAGAGCAACTTTTGCCATTTTTCACCAATTTGTTAATAGATGCAATGAAAAACAGTGATAGTCTGTCCAATGATTTCATCAAAACAAAATAACAGGTTTGCACAAATGAGCTGACATGTTGTAGTTAATACTAGATCAGATAAATTTTTTTTGCGAAATGAGATGACAAAAAAATTGAGTTGAGGAGGAACTTTAACGTCACCAGATACTAATAGTGTCCTGGTGTCAGTCACATATACTACTAGTGTCCTGGTGTCAGTCACATATACTACTAGTGCCCTGGTGTCAGCCACCAGATACTACTAGTGCCCTGGTGTCAGCCACCAGATACTACTAGTGCCCTGGTGTCAGTTACCAGATACTACTAGTACCCTGGTGTCAGTCACCAGATACTAATAGTGTCCTGGTGTCAGTCACAGATACTACTAGTGCCCTGGTGTCAGGCACAGATACTATTGATACCCTGGTGTCAGTCACCAGATACTACTAGTACCCTGGCATCAGTCACTAGATCTCTGTGTTAGTTGTCTATAACAAGCATTGCACAAAACTACTAATGTAACTCTGTAGCTGTGGTAGTGTGGTAGAAATATGACGTATATAATGTTAAGTGAAATATTTATTACAAGAATTGTACATAATGTATACCTTTACATAATACTATATTTATTACAAGAATGTACATGATGTATACCTATTATGCAATATGTTGTAATGGAAATCAGTTGGATCACGATGTTAAATAATGTTCATTAAATGTACCACACATTGCTGCGTTTATATGTTCATATCAAAGTGGCAGGTGGAAACGATTTCCTTAATAAAACTTCTTACTACCTGGTACTTTTGTAAGTTAAGTAGATGCACTAACGATATAATGCACTGAGCCATTAGGAGTATCTAATGGATAATCTTGACACTACATGAACTTGGTTTCATGTGGAAACAGGGTTTAGTAGCTGTTTTATAACAATTATGGTCACCATGCAAATAGGGCTGTGGTGCCATTGATGTTTAGTTGATGTCTAGGTGATGTTTAGATGACCTTTAGTTGATGTTTAGTTGATGTCTAGGTGATGTTTAGTTGATGTCTAGTTGATGTTTAGTTGATGTCTAGGTGATGTTTAGTTGATGTTTATTTGATGTCTAGTTGATGTCTAGGTGACATCTAGTTGATGTTTAGTTGATGTTTAGTTGATGTCTAGTTGATGTCTAGGTGATGTCTAGTTGATGTTTAGTTGATGTCTAGTTGATGTATAGGTGATGTCTAGGTGATGTCTAGTTGATGTTTAGTTGATGTCTAGTTGATGTTTAATTGATGTCTAGTTGATGTTTAGTTGATGTCTAATTGATGTTTAGATGATGTCTAGGTGATGTCTAGTTGATGTCTAGTGATTCTAGATACCAACAGTTTCTGGGATATCCAAAAAGCACTGACAGTTTGAGGGTGATCAGTGGGTGGTCAGTGGGTGGTCAGAGGGTGATCAGTGGGTGATCAGAGGGTGATCAGTGGGTGATCAGAGGGTGATCAGTGGGTGATCAGCTAAAATAGAATTGTTCTTTGCATGTATTTTGAACTGATGGCCCGTTATTGCCTGTTAATGCCTGTTATTGCCATGTCACAAACACATGCTGTACACACAACACAAAATAACCTTCATCAAAATGCACTGGGCTGACACAAAGGGAATGTCGCCTGCACCCATTATGGGGATAAACTTTAAGATTTGGCACATGTAACCACTGTGTCACATGTGACCACTGTGTCACGTGACCACTGTGTCACATGTGACCACTGTGTCACAGTTGAGCAGCTGATGTTGGAATACAGCTACTCACATCACAGTAGCTGTGCAGAGCAAATACTGATTTTATGGTTCACATGACAGTAAAACACAATGTGGATTTAACACACTTTATTGATTCATGCCATTGTACACAAGAAATTCAGTGTTTCAAACACAGTTTGCAGTGTATCAAACTCAAACAGTCATTTGCTGAGTACTATTTGCATAGTAATATTTGCTTTAGTGCATCAAACATGTGGCATATGATAAAAGTATTTTTCAGTGTATCAACCAATACTCCAGTGTATCATGCAGTATATTTCAGTGTATCAAACAATATGCCAGTGTATCATACAGTGTATCAAACAATATTCCAGTGTGTCACACATGCACTTCAAGAATCAACAATAATGTTCATGTATTAGACACAGCTGTACAATTATCTGAATTGTATAACTTTTTTTAAATTTAACAAAACATTTAATGTACCTTTCAGGTACAAAGTCTGGTAATTTTTATTGTAAAATCATATTACACAGTATAAATGTCCTAACATTGTGACCAACCAAATGTCTGTAATATAATGTGATTGTTCTCTGTTTATCTGTTTATGAATATCAACCATACTGTTCAGCATGCAATACAAACATATATTTTAGTCAAACCTTTCAAATTAAACAGATACATTTTATTAACAAATGCTGGTTCATTAGGACACACCTGGCCCATCAGGATGCTAGAATATAGTTTATACTGCATACAAGGGAAAATTATTTTATAGTAAAGTGATTAGACTTTGTACCTATAATCATTGATTTACCAGAGCTAAACTTGTCACCAGTCACAGTTAACAGTTCATGGGATAGTGAAAAAAATTTGGGGTAACATATCCAAACGTTTATGATAGTTTTAACTATGTGAAGTTATGAATGATATGATACAATTTCAGGTCATAGAATGGATGAATCAATTACATTTTAAACTGCTTTAAAACATCAACTAAGTTATGTAAGTGAGTATACAGGAAGGAGTGATATTTTGGGGGTAAATCTAGAGGTAGCGTGGCAGAGACTGAAATATTATCATGACAAGAAACTGTACACAAAAAATATGAAGGTTCATAGGACAAATTAAACTACTTAAAAGCATAGAAACATAAGGTAGATTAATAGATTATCAGGCACCATGGGAAGACGTGGCCAACATATTCAGCCAATCCAATCCAATACATATACATATATATATATATATATATATGTATATATGTGTTATATCCCGAGATTGTTTCAGTGTAGATTGTTTTAATTTCAGACCAGTTTGTTATGTCACGTCAGTCAAAGGTTTTAGTCATTGGCCCTTTTAATTGGGGCTGTTTATGTTCGCGATTACACAAAGATCTACACAGCAACTGATAACTAAATAAGACCATTCTTCAATAAACCTTAATTTGACAAGTTTATATTTACACATAATTAGAATTAAACCAAATATTACCATAGTTCACACTGTACGTTGTACATTACATATTGCCACGTCTCACTACATAAGATTGCCACACAATTGTAAACTAACAGCAATATACAAAATTACTACAGACAATAAGCATGATTCATGGGAAACCACCATAAAACTCTGGCTGCTTGATGCTGTTTTTAACAACTACAGCAGCCAGGCAAAATGGATAAAAATTGGTCTTATAAATGCGTGTGCTTATAGTACCAAGTAGCATAGCAATAAAATCAGATCACTGAATAATATTTTACTGAATAATATTTTGTAGATATTAAAGTAATAATCAATGCTTTGATAAACTTAAATTGCATCAGACAGAATGGCTGCTTATGGAATAAACATAGACCATAATATATAGCATTTCATTCAGACCTCTGTGTTATCTTCAGCTTTATCAGATCTATCAGTCAAGGGTATAATAAAACAAGTGCTGAACCCTGACGCCCTTCAAGGACTTGAAGGTAAACATGTCAGATATAGTGTGTGCAGGTCGTAGAAGTCACAAGCATTTACCAAGAATAAAATGCATCTTCGGAGATTAAAGTGATAACAGTCATTAGGACTGAATCTCATCTGTCTGATTTGCTCCAAAACATGATCAATGTCTGTGGGAAGGAAGCATTCAGCCATACTGCTATTACAAGACCTGGACCCCGGTGCCTCTGAGTGGAAGCAAACACCAACCTTTCTACCACCCAATCAGGACATAACTAGATACAACTTCTGAAAATCTGATAAATTTGTACAATCACTGATTTTTGGTCTTTCATACAAGACTAATCTAACACGAAACAATTGTCAACATACATAATTGTGGTTCCAACTGAACCTTGTATCAAAGCCAACCCTGCACTCAACACGAGATGCTGAAATCGGTGAATTAATCGTAATAGTAAAGGACTTGGTAACAGTCTACATCAATAACCTCCTTTTAACTGTGTAGGTATGTTAAGTTTTAACTGTGTAGGTACGTTAAGTTTTAACTGTGTAGGTACGTTAAGTCTTAACTGTGTAGGTACGTTAAGTTTTAACTGTGTAGGTACGTTAAGTTTTAACTGTGTAGGTACGTTAAGTTTTAACTGTGTAGGTACGTTAAGTTTTAACTGTGTAGGTACGTTAAGTTTTAACTGTGTAGGTACGTTAAGTTTTAACTGTGTAGGTACGTTAAGTTTTAACTGTGTAGGTACGTTAAGTTTTGCAGGAACAACAAAAGTACAAGGACCCATTCAACACCAACATTGTTTAACACCAACATTGTTCAACACCAACATTGTTCAACACCATCATTGTTCAACACCATCATTGCATAACTAGTTGACTATAAAATGGACACACTGGTCTATTTCAACAGCTGTCAGAATTAACCTTTATCGCCAAATTCAAGAGTATGATATCTGTATGGGCAGACAGTCGTGCATTTATACCACTCTCCAAGTCCACCCTCCATGTCTGTCCTCCATTCCACACTCCAAATCTGCCCTCCGAATCTACCCTCTAAGTCCACCCTTCATGTCTGTCCTCCAAGCCCACCCTCCAAGTCTGCCCTCCAAATCCACCCTCCACGTCTGTCCTCAAATCCACCCTCCATGTCTGCCCTCCAAGTCCACCCTCCATGTATGTCCTCCAAATCCACCCTCCATGTCTGCCCTCCAAGCCCACCCTCCAAGTCTGCCCTCCAAATCCACCCTCCATGTCTGTCCTCCAAGTCCACCCTTCAAGTCTGCCTTCCAAATCCACCCTCCATGTCTGCCCTCCAAGTCCACTCTCCATGTTTGTCCTCCAAGTCTGCCCTCCGAATCCACCCTCCAAGTCCACGCTCCCAGTCTGCCTTCCAAATCCACTTCCAAGTCCACCCTCCATGTTTGTCCTCCAAGTCTGCCCTCCAAATCTACCCTCCAAGTTTGCCCTCCAAATCCACCCTCCAAGTTTGCCCTCCAAATCCACCCTCCAAGTCCACGCTCGCAGTCTGCCCTCCAAATCCACCCTCCAAGTCTCCCCTCTATCTACCAACTTTTCTTCCTCCTTGTTTTACGTCTCCCCTCTATCTACCAACTTTTCTTCCTCCTTGTTTTACGCAGGTTCAACCCTTTTCCAAACCATCCTGGGGAGTTGGCAGTGATGGTGGTTCTCCCAGTATCAGGGATCTGGGTTGACTTGACATCACTGCTTCCCATCATCCCAGGTTCCCAGTCTTTCTCCCTAAAAACCCCGCTAGAGGAGTCACTACTGGGAGTCCCGCCTGACCTCCCTGTGATGTGGCTTGCGCTAGGCTCCTGAGAGACACCTGCATACTGCATTGCTACACTTCCTGAAGGTTTCACCTCGAGTTCGCTAGTTTGAGTTACGTAAATTTCATAATTAACAGTGGCGCCATCTGGCACCGAGGATGCTGGGTGTTCAGATTTAATTTCTTTGCACTCGTAAGTTGGTGTGCACGATATCAGTTCAGAGTGAGGCTCTGGTGATGGTGTAACCTCAGCGCTGGGGTCAGTATCACCCTGCTTGACTGGCCCATCAGTGGACTGTTGATGACCAGCTTGTAATGCTTTAATGATGGTTGAAAATTGCTTACCACCTGAAGCCTTGGAGACATCTGAGACAGCCGACTCTGGTAAGTTGCACGAGGTAGGAATGGTCAAGTTTTGAGCAGGACAAAAGGTTTTTGTAAACGTACATGTGCTTCTGTTCTCAACAGCCATGGTGGACGATGAGTGTGAAATACCTGAGGAAGTGGTCATAGTTGCATCTGGACATTCTGGCAGAAGTTCACCACAAACTACACTAATGCCTTGAGCAGGAGGGATGACAGAATCCAGACCAGAATTGCATTCTGGCTTGGGTGACTCGACATTTGTGCCGCAGTGACAGCATCCGATAGTGCTGCACCCTGGTGACCGTACAGCATAAGTCCTGATGTGTGTAAAAGGTGGTGCATTTGTGGTGGAGGGGGTGTCGGTAATTGCTGGAACAGCCACAGTGGCAGCAACTGATGAAACAGCCACATTCCCATGAAGCAGCGTTGGCAGCCGTTCCTGACAGGACCTGAGAATCCCTGATCCATGAGAAAGGCCAACTTTGTTATTGCCATGTTGACCGTCATTGTTAATGCACCCTATAACAGGTGGACTCAGATGGCCACGCATGGGATGTTTCATACCTGACCCACTGCTTGGAGCGCAAGAGCGACAGTATGAATGTTCCAATATACATACTGAAGTCTTCCCTGAGAGAATTCCAAATTTGTCACAATTTGCCACGGGATTGTCAAGAGCCATCCCAATTTCATCACACAAATTGTCACCTGTTGTCCCTGAATTGTTGTCAGCTGAAATATCACAAACTCTGTCTGAATTGTCACACTGATGTGACACCAGTGCAGCGGCTGACCTGCTGCTCTGAGAATGACGTTTCTTGGCAGAATCTGAAAGTACAACGGCTGTATCTGACTTTGACACTGTTACGCCAAGTCCTGTGCAGTCAGCATGATGCACCCCATCTTGTGTTGTCATGGCAACATCAAGGGAATGCTCATCGCACAGTTCAGACTCCGAAGCACTCCTCATCCACGTGTTCTTCTTGCACCTCTTGCTGTTTGGTGACTCATTCATGACGTCTGTCTCGGGTCTCATTCTGTCCCTTTCTTCCTTCTTGTTCTGTCTAGAACTCTCCTGCTGCTCTGTTGCTGTCCTAGTCTTTCTACTGCAGCTGTCTGATTGTTTCTTTCTCTTTTGCGTCTTACTTCTCCCTACAAGTTTCTGTGATGCTGCGATGTTGCTTAACAAGATGGCTTCCATTTTGCCTCGCTCGTACCCTGGCGGCTCCACCAGTTTCTTGGTTGATGTTGTCTCCAGTTCATGTGGGGCTAGTCGGGTCGCCATCACAAAGATAGGATCTTCCTCCCTAAAAATATAATATCACAAGGTTTTTAATGACGGAAGACCTAAACGGATACTTCAGTTCAGTGTTTACCAGAGAGGATATTAGTTCATTACCAGTTCCAGATGCTAAATTACAGGAGGCTAAATCGGACTATTTAGGGCAGTTAATTGTAACTCCAGAGATGATAGCTAAGAATATAAAGGCAATGAAGGACAATAAATCACCTGGAGTGGATGGAATTCATCCAAAACTACTAATGGAAACAGTAGAACAAATCAGTATACCACTTGCAAGAGTATTCAACTTGTCATTAAAAGAGGGAGTGGTTCCTGCTGAATGGAAAGAAGCAAACATCATACCATTATTTAAAAAGGGTTCGAGAAACAAGTCAGAGAATTGCAGACCATTGAGTTTATCAGAAGGGCTAATCAAAGACCACGTGGTGGACTTCCTTGTTAGGCATAAATTATTAAATCCATCTCAACGTGGATTCCTAAAAGCAAGGTCATGCTTAACAAATATGTTGTTTTTTTGGAAGAAATCACTAAGTGGATAGACGAGGGTTTATCAGTAGATATTACATATTTAGATTTTCAGAAAGCTTTTGACAAAGTGCCACATCAAAGATTATTACTTAAATTAAAAGGCCATGGTATCTGACTGAGAGAAAACAGCGTGTTGTAGTAGATGGGGAAGTTCCAAACTGGAAATCAGTTTTGAGTGGGGCACCATAAGGATCAGTATTAGGACCTATATCATTCTTAACACACATCAATTACTTGGACGATAATATAACAAGCAATCTACTGAAATTTGTGGATGACAAAAAAGTGTTTAGAAGGGTTAACAATGATGGTGATAAACAACATTTACAAAACAATCTAGACAAATTAGTGAAATGGTCTGAGAAACTGCAGATGTTGTTCAATTTTGGGAAATGTAAATGCCTACATACAGGACACAGGAACTTGGATTTAAACATTAAAATGGGAAATACTGTTCTAGGTACGACTGTAAAAGAAAAGAACTTCGGGGTTACAATAAGCACTGATATGAAAGTTTCAGAGCAGTGTGGTATTGCAGCTTCAAAGGGTAATCAAATTCTTGGGTTGATTAGGAGAAATATAACATAAAAGGAGAAAAAACTAAATACACATCTGTATAAAGCAATAGTGAGGCCTCATTTAGAATACTGTATACAAGCTTGGAGACCATATCGTGAGAAGGATATAGATACGCTTGAAAGAATATAGAGGAGAGCAACTTAGATGATTCCAGAACTGAGACCTTAGTTATGAAGAACGACTGAAAGAATGTGGTTTAACAACCCAAGAGACAAGGAGGTTATGAAGAGATCAAATTGAAGTTTTATAAGATATTAAATGTGTATGAAAATATTGACAGAAATATTTTTGTCTCACTCAAGAAAGATAATAGAACTAGAGGACATGAGGTAAAATTAGAAAAGGAAGTACTCGTTCTCACAGAGGACAATCAATGAATGGAACAAATCATCTACATATGAAATAATTGCTAGCAGCGTGAATATGTTTAAAAACAAGGTTGACACATATCTAAGGAGGGTGGATTACACATAGATTAAAAATGTTGGACTCTCGATAAGCCATTGGCTTCCTTGTCCACTTGCCATCTGGGCCTTTGCCATGGATGGCAATCTTGTTAAATCTTGTTAAAAAGGGAACAATTAGTAGGTGTAAAACTTTTCACTTTATACATGTAACATCGGAAAAAATCTGTGATGATAGTCACTCGTGTAAACACATACATTAATTAAAATAATTAATAAACATAGAATTAATAAACATAGACAATTGCATTGTGCGTTGTCATGTTGTACATTGTTTACAGAAATATTGGGGCCAAAATCATTCATGTAAACCAGCCTGATGTGTTAACTACACCTACGAAATAAAACACCATTGCAAGAGTCAAATGAATGTTACCTGACATATGGCTTGACAGGAAGGTTCAGGTGCGTTGTTACAAACTTCATCACTTCATCGCTTCTACCTGCAGAAACAATGAACACGTTTGACCTCAATTACAAAACTATCTCATTTATCTTATTCTGAGAGAATCATATGTAGTGAGTGAGCAGTGGCAATACCAGACAATGTATGTGGTGAGTGAGCAGTGGCAATACCAGACAATGTACGTGGTGAGTGAGCAGTGGCATTACCAAACAATGTACGTGGTGAGTGAGCAGTGGCAATACCAGACAATGTATGTGGTGAGTGAGCAGTGGCAATACCAGACAATGTATGTGGTGAGTGAGCAGTGGCATTACCAAACAATGTACGTGGTGAGTGAGCAGTGGCATTACCAAACAATGTACGTGGTGAGTGAGCAGTGGCATTACCAAACAATGTACGTGGTGAGTGAACAGTGGCAATACCAGACAATGTACGTGGTGAGTGAGCAGTGGCAATACCAGACAATGTACGTGGTGAGTGAGCAGCGGCATTACCAAGCAATGTATGTGGTGAGTGAACAGTGGCAATACCAGACAATTTACATGGTGAGTGAGCATTGGCAATACTAGACCAGACAATGTATGTGGTGAGTGAGCAGTGGCAATACCAGACAATATACGTGGTGAGTGAGCAGGGGGATACCAGACAAACACTGCCTCGGCCTTCCACCAAGAGAAGCACTCGGAATTTAATTATGACACCCCTGGTGGATAGGGGAAGGCAGTGTTAGTTGAGCCACTGGGTTAGTTGAGCCACCCATGTTTCCCAGGAAACTAGAGCAGCGACAGTTACATGGTACCACCCTGTGATTGAACATGTTATTAGACCACCATTGATGCATAATAGGTTATATTTGCTACAGCGGCCAGAACATGTGAGCTAAAAGTATATTTTTTTAAGTTTTTCTAAACTTTTGGTAACTGTGATTAATGTCTCCTGGTGTGTAAACTATCAACGCATGTGACCAGACTTTTTTGTGTGTGCACTTACAAATTGTTTAACTATGCACAAAGAAGAAAATTGTTTACATCACTTCGCGCATTAATGAGTAGTTAATTAAATAAGCTTAATTGTCAAAACGTGGCTAGTTGAGCCAACCACGGCCCAACGGAGGCTGAGCAGTCGTTAAAGAACGAAGACAAGTGTTCTTTTCCCTAAAATGCATCATGGAATTAATTTTTTCAAGCAAATTGGGATATCGGAGACAACATATTAGCAGTTTGTTACACTGGTTGCGATTGGTCTATAAGTCTATTTTAATTAAGTGTGTCGAATGATTAATTAAGTGTGTAGACTTGTCAGCTTACCAACCGTATTTGAATCAGATATATATAATTATCTATGCATGCTATATATATAGTATCTTGGTATAAAATTATTTACTAATAATCTTAGTTTATGTGGGTAAAATAATTTTTTACTTATGACCATGATTGCACCCTAGACATCAAAAAGAATGAAAAATGGCTCAACTAACACTGCCTTCCCCTGCTCATGCAATCATTTGTTGGCTGATGAACAGCAGAATAATCAAGACTGAGAGATCTTAGTCATGAACAACACAAGAATGTGGTTTAACAACCCTACAGACAACGAGGTTACAAGGAGATAAATAGACATTTTTTAAGATGTTAAATGGGTATGAAAATATTAATAGAAGATTTGTTTATCACTTAAGGGAGATAGTAGAACTAGAGGAAATGATGTAATGTAAGTGAAGGAATGTAGATTTTCTATCAGAAAATAGTCATTCTCACAGAGGACAATAAATGAATGAAACACATTATCTACAGATTGTGTAAATGAATGAAACATATTATCTACAGATTGTGTAAATGAATGAAACATATTATCTACAGATTGTGTAAATGCTAGCAGCGTGAATATGTTTAAAAACAAAACCGAAAAATATTTCAGGAGGGTGGGTTACACACAGTTGAAAAATTGTTGGACTCTTGATAAGCCAATGGCTTTCTTGTCCACTTGCCATCTGGGCCTTTGCCTTGGATGGCAATCTGGTTAAATCTTGTTAACAGAATGAGCCTTTGGAAGAATCAAATATATCGGCCGAGATGGGATCATTCCCTATTCCTGCTGTATTAAAATGTGCTGCTTAAGTGAATAAGCTGCTTAATTGTATCAAATTGCTTTGGCCCAAAGTGATTTCATTAAGCGGCAGCCACTGTATTATCATAGATCAATAACAGAGTTACTCAACAGCTAGTTGGCCTGCCACCTACCGTTGATCTTAAGAGCAGCCACATCATCCTTGGGTGTCCACTGCAAATTGACGATGTAGAGCTTAGGCCGGTCAGCAGGAGGCTTGTGCATTGACCACAGACACGGATACTTCCTGAGCACCTGATGGATTGTATCACAGTAATTAGCAACATGCATGTCTAACTACGACATAGCTAATTGTAAAATTTGTACATTTTATTATATAATTATATTCCAAACAACATCGCAAAATCCTTTAACATCTGAAAATGGTCTTGCATGACAAAGCATGCATACTATGAGATTAGAAATGATAATATTGGTGGTTCATTGAGAGAGCTTTCTCCATTCATTTAGAAATGATAATACTGGTGGCTCACTGAAAGAGCTTTCTCCATTTAGAAATGACAATACTGGTGGTTCACTGAAAGAGCTTTCTCCATTCATTTAGAAATGACAATACTGGTGGTTCACTGAAAGAGCTTTCTCCATTTAGAAATGACAATATTGGTGGTTCACTGAAAGAGCTTTCTCCATTTAGAAATGACAATATTGGTGGTTCACTGAAAGAGCTTTCTCCATCCATTTAACAAGATTTAACAAGATTTGCCATCCAAGCCAAAGGCCCAGATGGCAAGTGGACAAGGAAGCCATTGGCTTATCGAGAGTCCAACAATGTTCATCTACTTATAGCCCGCCCTCCTGAGATATGTGTCAACCTTTTTTTAAACATATTCACGCTGCTAGCAGTTACACAATCTGTAGACAATTTGTTCCATTCATTTATTGTCCTCTGTGAGAACGAGTGCTTCCTGATGTCCAATCTACATCCTTTACTAATTTTACATCATGTCCTCTAGTTCTGCTATCCTTCTTGAGTGAGAAAAACATATTTCTATCAATATTTTCATACCCATTCAATATCTTAAAAACTTCAATCTGATCCCCTCTTAACCTCCTTGTTTCTAGAGTTGTTATACCACATTCTTTCAGGCGTTCTTCATAACTAAGGTCTCTCAGTTCTGGAATCATTTTAGTTGCTCTCCTTTGTATGCGTTCAAGCGTATCTATATCCTTCTTACGATATGGTCTCCATGCTTGTATACAGTATTCTAAATGAGGTCTAACTATTGCTTTATAAAGAGGTATAATTAACTTTTTTTCCCTTGTATGTTATGTTTCTTCTAATCAATCCAAGAATTTAATTACCCTTTGAAGCTGCAATAACACACTGCTCTGAAACTTTCATATCAGCGCTTATTGTAACTCCTAAGTCATTTTCTTTTACAGTAGTACCCAGAACAGTATCTCCCATTTTATAGTTTACATTCAAGTTCCCATGTCCTGTATGTAGGCATTTACATTTCCCAAAATTGAACAGCATCTGCCATTTCTCAGACCATTTCACTAATCTGTCTAGATCGTTTTGTAAATGTTGTTTATCACCATCAGTATTAACCTTTCTAAACAGTTTTGTGTCATCCGCAAATTTCAGTATGTTACTTGCTATACTGTCGTCCAAGTCATTGATATAAATTAAGAATAATATAGGTCCTAATACTGATCCTTGAGGTACCCCACTCAAAACCGATTTCCAATTTGAAACTTCTCCATCTACTACAACTCGTTGTCTTCTGTCAGTCAGCCATTGTTCTATCCAGTCAGTTATGCTATCCCCGATACCATGGGCTTTTAATTTAAGTAGTAATCTTTGATGTGGCAGTTTGTCAAAAGCTTTCTGAAAATCTAAGTAGATAATATCTACTGGCGATCCCACGTCTATCCACTTAGTGATTTCTTCCAAAAAACATAACATATTTGTTAAGCATGACCTCGCTTTAAGGAATCCATGTTGAGATGAATTTAATAATTTATGCTTAATGAGGAAGTCCACCATATGGTCTTTAATTAACCTTTCTAATAATTTACAAATCACTGACGTTAAACTCACTGGTCTGTAATTCTCTGACTTATTTCTCGAACCCTTTTTAAATAATGGTATGATGTTTGCTTCTTTCCATTCAAACGGAACAACTCCCTCTTTTAATGACAAGTTGAATACTCTTGCAAGTGGTATACTGATTTGTTCTACTGTTTCCATTAGTAATTTTGGAGGAATCCCATCCACTCCCGGTGATTTGTTATCCTTCATTGCCTTTATCTTCTTAGCTACCAATTCTGGAGTTACAACTAACGGACCTAAATAGTCAGATTCAGCCCCCTGAAATTTAGCATCAGCAACTGGTAATGAACTAATATCTTCTTTGGTAAACACTGAACTGAAGTAACCATTTAGGTCTTCTGCCATTAAAAACCCCTGTGATATTATATTTCCAGCTCTGTCTTCTAGAGGTCCAACCTTGTCTTGTACGTTTTGTTTACTCCTGACATATGCATAAAAACTCTTGCTGTCATTTTTTATGTTACATGCTAGTTTTTGCTCATAGCTTCTTTTAGATTGTCTGATTTCAGTTGTAGCTGCATTAAGTGCCTCTTTGTATTTTGCATAGTATTCGTCCTTTCTGGTAGGCCTATAAACCCTCCACATAGTTTGTTTTAGCATTATTTTTTATAGCCTCTTTTGACAAGTGTTTCTTTCTACACCGTTTTCCTTGTTTTTGGAAGGGAACAAATTTATCGATGATACTCTCAATTTCATATTTTAGAATATTCCAACATTCAATTGCAGTCTTATTCATCAGCATGTTATTCCAATCTAGCTTTGCTAAGTATATCTTTGTAGTTACCTTTGTGGAAGTTTCTCTTGTACGTTTTCTTATTTTTACTTTCTGATTTCACATTGATGTCAAAATGTATTTGATTATGGTCACTATTACCCAATGGTTCAAATATTTTTACATTGTCCACTAATTCTTTTTGTGATGAAAAAACTATATCCAATACATTTTCTCCCCTGGTTGGTTCTAGTACGTGCTGAGTAAGAAAGCTATCCTGGATTAAAAATAGAAATTGTTGGTCCTCAATCCCTGTGCTCTCTAGAGAATTCCATTGTATGTGTCCATGGTTAAAATCTCCCATTATGATACAATCCCCTTTACTAACTTCCTTTATAGCGTTTTTATTTTTGTGTTGTCCTCTTCGTTTATGTTTGGACTTCGGTAAACTAATCCAATGGTTAATTTTGAATTTCCTGAAACAATTTTGCACCAACAGCTTCATCGCAATCTGCTTCCCTTTCTAGTTTTATTTCATAAGCCTGAATAGATTCTTTAACATATAAAATAACTCCCCCGCCCCTTCTTCCTATTCGATCTTTCCTAAACATTACATAACCTGTCAGTCCTAATTCAGCATCTGTTATATCTATGTTGGCCCATGATTCAGTTATACCAATTATGTGAGGGTCAATATCTTCTACCATAATGTTTAATTCGTTTTTCTTATTTACTATGCTCCTTGCATTTAAACATACGCATCTATAACCTTTTTCAGATATGTTTTTCGGATGACTTGATATTGGTTTAACTGTGCTAGTGGCCTTTTGTTCTGCTTGAGACACCTCTAGGTAACCCCCCTGCACTTCTAGTTTAAAGAATGTTTACTTCCAAAAATATTTGTCATTGTACCCAAGTCACTATCTACTGCTGCTGAAAGTTTGCCGCGAATACTGCCGCCCCCTTTCCACTTAAATGAAGCCCATCCTTCATGTACATATCAGCCCTCCCAACAAAACTTCCCCATAAATCCACAAATCCAACTTCCTCTTCCCTACATAACTTCTGGACTAACATGTTAATTGCCATCCCCCGACAATTTCGATATTTGTGACCCCTCCTGCCCATTACAGGTAAAATCCCTGACTGTATTACCTTAGTGTTCTGACCAACTGCCTATATTTCCTAACTATGGCAGTTGTACCCTCCCTCTCTACGTTATTTGTCCGTACGTGTACTAAAACAGATCCACCCTTACCCGAGCCTACGATGTTTTTTACCCTCTCAGTTATCGCCTCTATTTTGGCTCCAGGCAAGCAGACCACCACATCATCTCCCTTGTTTAAGACTCTGTCGGTCTTCCTAACTATCGAATCCCCCACAAACACCCTCGCTCTCTTCCTCACCCCCTCTATCACTGCTGCAGAATAACTCTTCCGTTCGATCCCCTCCATCACATTCTGTCCTGACCCCTTCCCTCCTGTCTCCTTCGCTCCTGTCTCCCCCACTTCCCACTCCTTTGCTCTTGTCTCTCCCACTCCCCTCTCCTTCACTCCGGTTGTTTTCCCTCCCGTCTCCCCCACTCCCTTCTCCTTCCCTCTTGTCTCTCCCACTCCCCTCTCCTTCACTCCGGTTGTTTTCCCTCCCATCTCCCCCACTCCCTTCTCCTTCCCTCCTGTCTCCCCTACTCCCCTCTCCTTCACACCGGTTGTTTTCCCTCCCGTCTCCCCCACTCCCTTCTCCTTCCCTCCTGTCTCCCCTACTCCCCTCTCCTTCACTCCGGTTGTCTTCCCTCCCATTCCTTTCCTTCCCGTCTCCTTACGTCCTGTCTCCCTATGACCTGTCACCTTCCCTCCTCTCAGCTTCCTCCCAGGCTGCAGTGAGCTCTCCCTAGCATCTCTTGTGTCTTTCCCCACTTTATCATCTACTGTTCCCCCACCGGAACTACTGGCAGAACCCCCCTGTTTCCTTCCCACCATTGCCACAACGAGCAGCCTCAGCTCTTCCAACTCCACCTCTAGTTCCTTCGACAACACTGGTGGCTCACTGAAAGAGCCTTCTCCATTCATCTAGATATGACAACACTGGTGGTTCACTGAAAGAGCCTTCTCCATTCATCTAGAAATGATCACACTGGTGGCTCACTGAAAGAGCCTTCTCCATTCATCTAGATATGATAACACTGGTGGCTCACTGAAAGAGCCTTCTCCATTCATCTAGATATGATAACACTGGTGGCTCACTGAAAGAGCCTTCTCCATTCATCTAGATATGATAACACTGGTGGCTCACTGAAAGAGCTTTCTCCATTCATTTAGAAATGATAACACTGGTGGCTCACTGAAAGAGCTTTCCCCATTCATTTAGAAATTATAACACTGGTGGCTCACTGAAAGAGCTTTCCCCATTCATTTAGAAATGATAACACTGGTGGCTCACTGAAAGAGCCTTCTCCATTCATCTAGAAATGATAACACTGGTGGCTCACTGAAAGAGCTTTCCCCATTCATCTAGAAATGATAACACTGGTGGCTCACTGAAAGAGCTTTCTCCATTCATCTAGAAATGATAACACTGGTGGTTCACTGAAACAGCTTTCCCCATTCATTTAGAAATTATAACACTGGTGGTTCACTGAAAGAGCTTTCTCCATTCATTTACAAATGATAACACTGGTGGTTCACTGAAAGAGCTTTCTCCATTCATTTAGAAATGATAACACTGGTGGCTCACTGAAAGAGCTTTCTCCATTCATCTAGAAATGATAACACTGGTGGTTCACTGAAACAGCTTTCTCCATTCATCTAGAAATGACAATACTGGTGGTTCACTGAAAGAGCTTTCTCCATTCATTTACAAATGACAATACCGGTGGCTCACTGAAAGAGCTTTCTCCATTCATTTACAAATGATAATACTGGTGGCTCACTGAAAGAGCTGTTTCCATTCATTTACAAATGATAATACTGGTTGTTCACTGAAAGAGCTTTCTCCATTCATTTACAAATGATAAAACTGGTGGCTCACTGAAAGAGCTTTCTCCATTCATTTACAAATGATAATACTGGTGGTTCACTGAAAGAGCTTTCTCCATTCATTTACAAATTATAATACTGGTGGCTCACTGAAAGAGCTTTCTCCATTCATTTACAAATGATAATACTGGTGGTTCACTGAAAGAGCTTTCTCCATTCATTTACAAATTATAATACTGGTGGCTCACTGAAAGAGCTTTCTCCATTCATTTACAAATTATAATACTGGTGGTTCACTGAAAGAGCTTTCTCCATTCATTTACAAATTATAATACTGGTGGCTCACTGAAAGAGCTTTCTCCATTCATTTACAAATTATAATACTGGTGGCTCACTGAAAGAGCTTTCTCCATTCATTTACAAATTATAATACTGGTGGTTCACTGAAAGAGCTTTCTCCATTCATTTACAAATTATAATACTGGTGGCTCACTGAAAGAGCTTTCTCCATTCATTTACAAATGATAATACTGGTGTTCACTGAAAGAGCTTTCTCCATTCATTTACAAATTATAATACTGGTGGTTCACTGAAAGAGCTTTCTCCATTCATTTACAAATTATAATACTGGTGGCTCACTGAAAGAGCTTTCTCCATTCATTTACAAATGATAATACTGGTGTTCACTGAAAGAGCTTTCTCCATTCATTTACAAATTATAATACTGGTGGTTCACTGAAAGAGCTTTCTCCATTCATTTACAAATTATAATACTGGTGGCTCACTGAAAGAGCTTTCTCCATTCATTTACAAATTATAATACTGGTGGCTCACTGAAAGAGCTTTCTCATTCATTTACAAATTATAATACTGGTGGTTCACTGAAAGAGCTTTCTCCATTCATTTACAAATTATAATACTGGTGGCTCACTGAAAGAGCTTTCTCCATTCATTTACAAATTATAATACTGGTGGCTCACTGAAAGAGCTTTCTCCATTCATTTACAAATTATAATACTGGTGGTTCACTGAAAGAGCTTTCTCCATTCATTTACAAATTATAATACTGGTGGCTCACTGAAAGAGCTTTCTCCATTCATTTACAAATGATAATACTGGTGGTTCACTGAAAGAGCTTTCTCCATTCATTTACAAATTATAATACTGGTGGTTCACTGAAAGAGCTTTCTCCATTCATTTACAAATTATAATACTGGTGGCTCACTGAAAGAGCTTTCTCCATTCATTTACAAATGATAATACTGGTGGTTCACTGAAAGAGCTTTCTCCATTCATTTACAAATTATAATACTGGTGGTTCACTGAAAGAGCTTTCTCCATTCATTTACAAATTATAATACTGGTGGCTCACTGAAAGAGCTTTCTCCATTCATTTACAAATTATAATACTGGTGGCTCACTGAAAGAGCTTTCTCCATTCATTTACAAATGATAATACTGGTGGTTCACTGAAAGAGCTTTCTCCATTCATTTACAAATTATAATACTGGTGGTTCACTGAAAGAGCTTTCTCCATTCATTTACAAATTATAATACTGGTGGCTCACTGAAAGAGCTTTCTCCATTCATTTACAAATTATAATACTGGTGGTTCACTGAAAGAGCTTTCTCCATTCATTTACAAATTATAATACTGGTGGTTCACTGAAAGAGCTTTCTCCATTCATTTACAAATTATAATACTGGTGGTTCACTGAAAGAGCTTTCTCCATTCATTTACAAATTATAATACTGGTGGTTCACTGAAAGAGCTTTCTCCATTCATTTACAAATTATAATACTGGTGGTTCACTGAAACAGCTTTCTCCATTCATTTAGCCCATCATGAACCAGGTTCAATGATGTTGAAATATATTACATGTGAAAAGTTTAAGTAATATGCGGAATTAGTTTAATAAAAACAAATTTTTGTTGAAATCATTGAAAGACTTGACCTTAATTGTTAGATTAGGAAACTCGTGAAAGTTAGTTTATCCTCGAGTCACATTTGCAACTACTTTGCAGTTTGCCACTTTTGTCCTTGTGCAGTTCAGTCAGAGCAAAGTTAATTTAATAGTTTGTCTGATAATTTTGTCAACGTTAAATAAAAAATTTGTGCAAGCGAGATTGCCTGTTGAAGTCGATACTAGATAAGTTTTATTTTTTAAAATGAGAGTAGCGAAAATTTGAATTGGGAATGACTGGGATGATTCTACAGACCTGAGAATGACTGGGACGACTCTACAGATTTTCACCTGAGAATGACTGGGACGACTCTACAAATTCTCACTTGAGAATGACTGGGACGACTCTACAGACCTGAAAATGACTGGGATGACTACAGATTGTCACCTGAGAATGACAGGGATCACTCTACAGATTGCTACCTGAGAATGACAGGGACGACTCTACAGATTGCTACCTGAGAATGACTTGGATGACTCTACAGATTCTCACCTGAGAATGACTGGGATGACTCTACAGACCTGAGAATGACTGGAACGACTCTACAGATTGTCACATGAGAATGACTGGGATGACTCTACAGATTGTCACCCGAAAATGACAGGGACGACTCTATAGATTGTCACCCGCGAATGACTGGGACGACTCTACAGATTCTCACCAGAGAATGACTGGGATGACTCTACACATTCTCACCTGAGAATGACTGGGACGACTCTACACATTCTCACCTGAGAAAATGCTGAATAACAAGTAGAGAACAACACAATTACATGTTATGACCTTGGTGACATGGTATGACCTTGGTGACATGGCATGACCTTCACCTTGAGACTGGTGCCGAGACAGAGGATGAGGTCGGCGTGGTCCGCCATCTGAGCCGCCTCCTTCCAGTTGTAGGGCGATGTCAATCGCCCTTTTTCACCAAAGTGCACGATGGTGTCATGCAGTTGTGCCCCGCAGTGTGAACACTGTCGCCCAGTCTGATGTCGCCGCACCCCCGTCCTCTCAGTCAGGTCAAACAGACGAATGTATTCTCTCGGATGTTCACATGTGTTACAAACCTGTGCAGGTGAAGTCAGATTTGGCTGTGCATTTATTTAACAGAGTAGAATTTGCCAGTTGCCCAAATGTTTTGACAATAAAAATGTTGCTAAAACGCTGGCCTTTTTAGATTAATCTTTCCAAGATGGATTCATTGATTGACAACATCGACTTTGTGAGTCAACAATCTACTTTGTGATCGATATATACAAAAACCATGCCATGACCATTTCCTATCAAGAATAACAATCATGTAATGTGAAGACAATAACTGAATTATGAAGTTATATAACGATCTACAGTTTCACAGAAACTACCTGTGCATTTTGTCACACATTGATGCCTTCTGGCAAGCACAGCAATTAATTGCAGCCTTTTACAAAGATACTGATAGTTCTAAACAGTGTTAACTGTCTAAATAGCCAAATCCTCATAATTTCCAAAAATACATTATGAAACTTAATGTTCAAGACACACTGACACTGCCAGTGTTAATTGGGGATGTTTTGACAATATGTTCGAATATCTTACCAGTTTCTCATTAAACACTGGTAGTTGTAAAATATAAATGTTAAATAATTGTGTTGCCATGACAACTCTAGAGATTCCTACCTCTATGTACATGTTGCCATGGCAGCTCTAGAGATTCCTACCTCTATATACATGTTGCCATGGCAGCTCTAGAGATTCCTACCTCTATGTACATGTTGCCATGGCAACTCTAGAGATTCCTACCTCTATGTACATGTTGCCATGGAGCTCAGACAGTGCGTGTCTCGGGAGACCACTACGTAGGTGTAGTGCATCACAGTTCTGTGATACCACGTGCTTCACCTGTAATATGGAAACACATATGCAGCTCACACACACCATAGCAATATAAATAATCCACTAGCGTGTTAAAAACAAACATACAGCTTTGACCCTTTTGACTGTTATACGTATGTAAACATTAGGCGTTATACTTGTGTGAATACAAGAAAATATATACTTCATCACCTTTTTGCCATTTTAAACCAATCCACTTCAGAACAGGATGTGGTGATGTAAATCCCAAAAATCTGTATAGCAAGTAGGAAATCTGCACAATGTCGCAGGTCTTTCAGCCCATACAGGAACAGTGGACTGTCATATGAGCAAAACATGATGAAGGATAAACAAATTGTTAGTCAGTAAATATCACATATAAATCTAATAGGGGCACAGTTTAATTTCAAATGGGCAATTTGCATACATTATTTAGAGCGTCTTAAAACATAAATACACTACATAAAAATGCAGGTCAACTAGACCTTGTAATGAGACAAACATTTAAAATGGAAAGTGGAAATAAATAACATAAAAGTACACTAAACACGTTCATAATACAGTGTTTCAAAATTAAGTATGGAACATTTAAAAAATAATTACTGCCGATGTAGTAGCAATCTGCAGAAATTCCAAACAGCGCTTACCAGATGATGTCTGCAGAGGTACGCGATGCACATGTGTGTATAGGTCGGCTCAGCATCACTCAACTGTGGAGCCCTACCAACAGTACAACACTTGTCAACCAAATTCATACTTTCAACATGTAACACAGTCAAAACAAAATGCTAAACCGAAACATTGATTCACTTAAGAGAAGTATTTCATATTAATTTATGAGCTATATATCATCAACAGCTGCTCAGTGCACATAAGTAATAACACAGGTACTCATACAAGCCCATTTCAATCTAGCCGTTGATTGGTCAGTTTTTAAAACAGTGGGTTTTGATTGGCTAAAATGGTGCCATGTGACAATCTCGATAACGGACTGTGAAATCCCAGCAGGACTAATTGTGTTTCTGAATGATGATGTTGCCAACCATGTGTGTGTGTGTTTAGCACACACAAGTGAAAGTATTCGATGAAAGAGAAGCCACATACATGACTTCTTTTCCCTGTTGCAGCAGAGTCCACACCCCATTGGGCCCACGGTAGTCGGGGATTGACGCTGCCTGTCAACAGAGCAGCATGTGCAGCCATCATGTGACGGTCTAAACCTAACCCTTTCATTTTGATGCATCTGTCAGCTCTCATTTTCGAGGATTTAGGCGCAGCAGAAGACTTCATATTATTATTATCTGCTAAAAGGCCACGAGGGCGGAGGTGGGTGTGGCTGAGTTCGTGGAGGGAGTAGGTCAGTGACAGAGCACTTGCACTCTGATGATGCAAAATACAAGTGCACACAGTCGCAGCTGTCAAAGCAAACCCAATTTTAGAGCAGATACCATTACAGAAACCTGAAACAGATCAGTTTTCTGGCTAAATCACCACTTTTTTACAGGTTTCTCTACTTATATTCTATTCAATCTATGATAATAGACAGGCCTAAAGTATTTACCATATTGTATAGCGTACTGTATATAATTTACTTGCTCATTCATAGGTCCATTTAGTATGCACAAGAGTATTACATCCGTTGTAAACATAATAAGCTAACTATCAAAAGTATCACATCCATTGTAAACATAGTAAGCTAACTATCATTGGAGCTGTTACTCTACTTCTAAATAAGTAAGTCATTAACAAATCATTTTAGCTAAACTCTGTCGTGCAAGTTGAGTATTGTTAGCCACAGAAGGGGCTTCATGAGCATAGCAACTGTAGACTGAAGATTAGCAAAAGGAATTTTTTTTACGGACACAAAATCTGTCAAGCAGTACTTGTACGTACAGTACTGATGCCAGCGCCTGTGTAGATAACGACATGCCGCGCATCACGAATAGCTTCAGCCAACTTGACACATTTCTCTCTCAGAACGTCCTCAGAGTCTTCAATCTGTAAACGCATCAATGTCACAGTTGTGATGATCTGTGACATATCAAGAACCATGGCAGAGTGGGCAGCAGTCCTAGGCCTATTACACAAAATGAACTCAGTTACACTTGACAGCTGTGTCACATGATTTCCAAGGTCACATGAATATCACGTAACAAAGTGAGTCCGCCAATTAAATTTCTTCAGAGGTAAATAACATGTAAAGTGCAATAATCCAAGAGACCAGGTCATCCATCCATTCAAATTACTGTTTATTTCGATAACGCTTTCAATAAAACGTTCAAGTCAATTACACCATTTTACTTACAAGTACAGTTTCACTTACAAGTATGGATGGTTATTCCAAAAGTTTGTGCAGTATATGTTAATTATATATGGGATGTAAATGTTGTGGTATGAAAACATACGTTGCTTAACTGTAATTGTAATTTATGTAATTGTTGCAACTACATTAAGTCAACTGATTATAATTATGGCATTATTTCAAAATCAAAATAAACTACAACAACAACATTCTGTTTGTAATCAATTACAATTACATAATTGGATGGCGCCCCGGAGGGCAGTGACTGTGTGGATAGCTCATAGTATTGTACTGTGCAGACTTCTACCATTCAAACTCTCAGCCAAAGGGAGCAGGGCCAAGTGACAATAATCCCCTCCCAAATATGCCACTGGTGCTGGCTGATCTAGTATAGTCCAAATGAAAGCTGGAACATTAGTATAAATTAAGTGATATATTTGTCCGTTTATTTATTGATTCTTACTTTTAAATGACACATAATTCCAAATAGCAAGGGTAGTCAATTATAAAGAACCGCAATTAATTTTAAGAGTTAACTAACCCTCAGTATTTAATATATTTTGATGTTGATGTGGGTTCCTTTCAGGGTATATTACTAAACACTAAAACACAACATGTAATAATATATTGAGTAAGCCTGAGGAGAATTTTCTAAACAATGTATATTTTAATAACAGTTCCAAGAGACACAAACTTCAAGTAGTCGTTGTTTTGTGAGCATGCGGGTATTTGCTCTCTTCTCTATGTTGAGAACAATATCTACAGAGTTGAGGAGAAGCAGTTTCTCCTCATCACTGCGATCATGTTCACTCTTCTTCAGTATGTGTGTGACCTGCAGTAGTACAATAAACAAGTATTACGCTTTAATAAATTGTACTACATGGTTCATTTATAGTATCTAATGTTCCCATATTATACAAATCTATATTTAAAACAATAAACAAATACACACCAAATTATGCTTATAAACGAACAATCAAAATGTCCTTAGCTATCAATAATTATATTACGTTTGCTTGCGCATTCTCCATTTTTGTAAACAGTGGTTACGTGGTAAACAGTGGTTACATAACCTATTATCGCCCACCAGGAAACGACACGCCTTCATAAGATGGCAAGTTTGACACTAAGCATTTGATTGATATCAACAGAAAAGTTGATAGTCTGTATGTTGCCTGGCTCAGTTTGTTGTTAACGAAGTAGATCTCTAAATATAAATAGCAGCTTATTCAGTAATTTACGCCTTGTGCTGAACACTGAATAACTGCCCCGCATTCCATTTTCGCGGGCTGCATTTACGATATAACTGCATCTTTAGGAATGTGGACATTCTCATTTCTTTAAACAACTAAAACGATGGTAAATTATTGCTATAGTAACTAAGTCAAGTACGTTGTAAACACCTGATCTATTTTTAGAGTCAATTAGCTGTCACACCTATATGCGATGGCATGTCAATGGAAAGCGAGTATATCCACTCATGTTTCGTATTCCGTAAACGAAATGCACGTGCAGCTGAAACAAGATAACAATCTCACCCGTCGAACGTGTGATCTTGATTCTTCCTTCTCTAGTATTCGACTAATTTCAGCACATTTTCTGGCTGTCCTCGTCGAAAACACGTCTTTCTCCATCGCTTACCCCTGCTCACACAACGGCGCCACCTGCCGGACAAATGTCTAAATTTGCTGGTTCCCTGCATTTACGCTAGGTGCTAAAGTAACACGTACGTCTTTTGGCGAGTTGTTGAGGCGTGCTGACAAACCTGTAAAATGAGTAAATATCGAGTTTGTTTTGGTGTGCAGAACATGGTGAATACTCACATTTCCAAAGAATGACCTGTGTTCTATTCACAAACACATGTTGTGTAGCTTTATTTGGAATTATTTATGACGATTGGAGTTTATAAGCTTTAGACCAACGAGGCTAGCAACCAGAACGCTGATTTTCGAAGCTGAGAAAAAAAACTGGAGAGGCGGAACGCAGGTTGTATGGTTGTTATTTTGGCCAGGCTTATTGCTGGTTACCCTATCCCATAAAGGCCTGATGAAAAAAACCCAGAACAAAATAGTGCTAGCACAAAGCCCAAACAACAACAAATTTCAACCCGATCGGCAGCACCAGATCAAAACAAACATGGCCGAAACGGCGGGAGATCCGAAAGCAGAGCTGGCAGAAACAAGGAAGACCCAGCATCTCCGGTAAGGCAAGCAGGTGACAGGGCTAGTGCTTCAGACAGCATGAATAATACAAGTGAATATGTAACAGATAAAGATGACAATTGTGTATCATGCGGGAAAGTTGTCATAGTCATACAGGCGGACAACGTCAACGGTGCCGAATGGCATGCCAGAGTGGTGTAGCCGGTGGGAGCACAGGGTATGCGCGGGCCTAAACACAACCGAATACAACATATTATCAGGATCATCTCCCAAAATAATGTTTTTTGGCGCAAAGTGTCAGCCTAAAGTCAACATGACTCTGAGATTATTTAATGTTGTGCGGGAAAAGCAGAAACAAATTGAGACTAGACTGAAATTAGTAGAACACAAACTGGAAGTGGTGGAAGAAAATATAGAAGCCAAAATAGACGCCAGCTGTTGTGCTTTAGAGGCGAGAGTAGATGAAAAGCTTGCCGAACTCACATCAAACGTTGAAGGCAAAATCAAACCACTCAGTGAATTAACTCACAACAGCATTGTAGAAGCAGTGGACACCTACTTGGGAGAAGCAGTGGACACCTACACGGGAGAAGAGAAGGACAAAGAGAAAAGGCGTCTCAATGTGATAGTCTACAATGTACCCGAATCCACATGTGACGAAAGCCAAGAAAGGAAGCAACAAGACACTGATGAGGTGAACTCTATCTTCCAACAATACCTGGGGGTGACGGTGAATATCACACATGCAGTGAGGTTGGGCAAGAAAGGAACCCGACCAAGGCTGTTGATGGTGCAGACAGGTAACAAACAAGAGAAGGCAACTATCATGACAAATTGCGTTAAACTCAGAAATGAGAACAATCCAGACAAAATCATGAGAGTATTTATCACGCCTGACTTAACACCAAAGGAGAGAGAACAAGACAAGGCTCTCCGGGCAGAGCTATCCGAAAGACACACTACATAATGGAACAGCAGATACATAATAAAAAACGGGAGGATAGTGCAGAGGGAACACACTCGTAAACCCCCCCAAGGCAGTGAGGCACACAAACCCCCCAAGCCAGTGAGGCACACAAACCCCCCAAGCCCGCGAGGCTCACAAACCCGATCACGGACAATGTAAATAAACAGGCGCAAACACAGTGTTACATGTTCAACTGTTATCAAACAAATGCACAGAGTATGAAAAACAACTTTCATGAGTCTCAAGCAGAAGTTGAGAGTTTTAAACCCAAGATTATAGGAATCACTGAATCATGGTGCAATTCTGACATAGGTGATGGTGACATTAATTTGTACTCTTACGATTATGTTCAGGAGTGATAGAAGAGAAAGTATTGGGGGTGGGGTATTGATGTACATACATGAAGATCTTCCAGCTATCCCATGTCAAGACATGATTGACCTGGAAACAGAGAACTCGATGTGGGTTTCAGTCAAGCTGAATGATAAAGATATGATGTTAGCAGGAATTGTAAACAGGACACAGAAATCTAGCGATGCGAGCAATATAAAAATAATCGACGCAGTGAAACACCTCCAAGAAATGCAGGGCTATACCCATATCCTGTTGATGGGAGATTATAACTTCCAAGAACACAGTAAGTGGAAGTGAACAATCTACAGCAGCCAAGTTTTTTATGCAACGCAAGATGCTTACCTGTATCAACACATCATCAAACCGACCGGGCAGAGATCGGGCCAGCAACTTTCTATACTTGACCTGGTGTTTTCAAATGAACAATACATGGTTGACAATGTGACACATCTAGCAGCACTGGGATACAGTGACCACGAGTCCCTACGGTGGTCCTACATGGTTGACAATGTGACACATCTAGCACCACTGGGATACAGTGACCACGAGTCCCTGCAGTGGTCCTACATGGTTGACAATGTGACACATCTAGCACCACTGGGATACAGTGACCACGAGTCCCTGCGGTGGTCCTACATGGTTGACAATGTGACACATCTAGCACCACTGGGATACAGTGACCACGAGTCCCTGCGGTGGTCCTACATGGTTGACAATGTGACACATCTAGCACCACTGGGATACAGTGACCACGAGTCCCTGCGGTGGTCCTACATGGTTGACAATGTGACACATCTAGCACCACTGGGATACAGTGACCACGAGTCCCTGCGGTGGTCCTACATGGTTGACAATGTGACACATCTAGCACCACTGGGATACAGTGACCACGAGTCCCTGCGGTGGTCCTACATGGTTGACAATGTGACACATCTAGCACCACTGGGATACAGTGACCACGAGTCCCTATGGGGGTCCTACATGGTTGACAATGTGACACATCTAGCACCACTGGGATACAGTGACCACGAGTCCCTGCGGTGGTCCTACATGGTTGACAATGTGACACATCTAGCACCACTGGGATACAGTGACCACGAGTCCCTGCGGGGGTCCTACATGGTTGACAATGTGACACATCTAGCAGCACTGGGATACAGTGACCACGAGTCCCTACGAGGGTCCTACATGGTTGACAATGTGACACATCTAGCACCACTGGGATACAGTGACCACGAGTCCCTACGGTGGTCCTACATGGTTGACAATGTGACACATCTAGCACCACTGGGATACAGTGATGCTAGTCCCTACGGTGGTCCTACATGGTTGACAATGTGACACATCTAGCACCACTGGGATACAGCGACCACGAGTCCCTACGGGGGTCCTACATGGTTGACAATGTGACACATCTAGCAGCACTGGGATACAGTGACCACGAGTCCCTACGGTGGTCCTACATGGTTGACAATGTGACACATCTAGCACCACTGGGATACAGTGATGCTAGTCCCTACGGTGGTCCTACATGGTTGACAATGTGACACATCTAGCACCACTGGGATACAGTGACCACGAGTCCCTGCGGTGGTCCTACATGGTTGACAATGTGACACATCTAGCAGCACTGGGATACAGTGACCACGAGTCCCTACGGGGGTCCTACATGGTTGACAATGTGACACATCTAGCAGCACTGGGATACAGTGACCACGAGTCCCTGCGGTGGTCCTACATGGTTGACAATGTGACACATCTAGCAGCACTGGGATACAGTGATGCTAGTCCCTACGGTGGTCCTACATGGTTGACAATGTGACACATCTAGCACCACTGGGATACAGTGATGCTAGTCCCTATGGGGGTCCTACGTGGTTGACAATGTGACACATCTAGCACCACTGGGATACAGTGACCACGAGTCCCTGCGGTGGTCCTACATGGTTGACAATGTGACACATCTAGCACCACTGGGATACAGTGATGCTAGTCCCTACGGTGGTCCTACATGGTTGACAATGTGACACATCTAGCACCACTGGGATACAGTGATGCTAGTCCCTATGGGGGTCCTACGTGGTTGACAATGTGACACATCTAGCACCACTGGGATACAGTGACCACGAGTCCCTGCGGTGGTCCTACATGGTTGACAATGTGACACATCTAGCAGCACTGGGATACAGTGATGCTAGTCCCTATGGGGGTCCTACGTGGTTGACAATGTGACACATCTAGCACCACTGGGATACAGTGACCACGAGTCCCTGCGGTGGTCCTACATGGTTGACAATGTGACACATCTAGCAGCACTGGGATACAGTGATGCTAGTCCCTATGGGGGTCCTACATGGTTGACAATGTGACACATCTAGCACCACTGGGATACAGTGATGCTAGTCCCTATGGGGGTCCTACGTGGTTGACAATGTGACACATCTAGCACCACTGGGATACAGTGACCACGAGTCCCTACGGTGGTCCTACATGGTTGACAATGTGACACATCTAGCACCTCTGGGATACAGTGACCACGAGTCCCTGCGGTGGTCCTACATGGTTGACAATGTGACACATCTAGCACCACTGGGATACAGTGATGCTAGTCCCTATGGGGGTCCTACGTGGTTGACAATGTGACACATCTAGCACCACTGGGATACAGTGACCACGAGTCCCTGCGGTGGTCCTACATGGTTGACAATGTGACACATCTAGCACCACTGGGATACAGTGACCACAAGTCCCTATGGGGGTCCTACATGGTTGACAATGTGACACATCTAGCACCACTGGGATACAGTGACCACGAGTCCCTGCGGTGGTCCTACATGGTTGACAATGTGACACATCTAGCACCACTGGGATACAGTGACCACGAGTCCCTGCGGGGGTCCTACATGGTTGACAATGTGACACATCTAGCACCACTGGGATACAATGATGCTAGTCCCTACGGTGGTCCTACATGGTTGACAATGTGACACATCTAGCACCACTGGGATACAGTGACCACGAGTCCCTACGGTGGTCCTACATGGTTGACAATGTGACACATCTAGCACCACTGGGATACAGTGATGCTAGTCCCTATGGGGGTCCTACGTGGTTGACAATGTGACACATCTAGCACCACTGGGATACAGTGACCACGAGTCCCTGCGGTGGTCCTACATGGTTGACAATGTGACACATCTAGCACCACTGGGATACAGTGATGCTAGTCCCTATGGGGGTCCTACGTGGTTGACAATGTGACACATCTAGCACCACTGGGATACAGTGACCACGAGTCCCTATGGGGGTCCTACATGGTTGACAATGTGACACATCTAGCACCACTGGGATACAGTGACCACGAGTCCCTGCGGTGGTCCTACATGGTTGACAATGTGACACATCTAGCACCACTGGGATACAGTGACCATGAGTCGCTGCGGGGGTCCTACATGGTTGACAATGTGACACATCTAGCAGCACTGGGATACAGTGACCACGAGTCCCTACGAGGGTCCTACATGGTTGACAATGTGACACATCTAGCACCACTGGGATACAGTGACCACGAGTCCCTATGGGGGTCCTACATGGTTGACAATGTGACACATCTAGCACCACTGGGATACAGTGATGCTAGTCCCTACGGTGGTCCTACATGGTTGACAATGTGACACATCTAGCACCACTGGGATACAGCGACCACGAGTCCCTACGGTGGTCCTACATGGTTGACAATGTGACACATCTAGCACCACTGGGATACAATGATGCTAGTCCCTACGGTGGTCCTACATGGTTGACAATGTGACACATCTAGCACCACTGGGATACAGTGACCACGAGTCCCTACGGTGGTCCTACATGGTTGACAATGTGACACATCTAGCAGCACTGGGATACAGTGACCACGAGTCCCTATGGGGGTCCTACATGGTTGACAATGTGACACATCTATCACCACTGGGATACAGTGACCACGAGTCCCTGCGGTGGTCCTACATGGTTGACAATGTGACACATCTAGCACCACTGGGATACAGTGACCACGAGTCCCTATGGGGGTCCTACATGGTTGACAATGTGACACATCTAGCACCACTGGGATACAGTGACCACGAGTCCCTGCGGTGGTCCTACATGGTTGACAATGTGACACATCTAGCACCACTGGGATACAGTGACCACGAGTCCCTATGGGGGTCCTACATGGTTGACAATGTGACACATCTAGCACCACTGGGATACAGTGACCACGAGTCCCTGCGGTGGTCCTACATGGTTGACAATGTGACACATCTAGCACCACTGGGATACAGTGACCACGAGTCCCTGCGGTGGTCCTACATGGTTGACAATGTGACACATCTAGCACCACTGGGATACAGTGACCACGAGTCCCTGCGGTTGTCCTACATGGTTGACAATGTGACACATCTAGCACCACTGGGATACAGTGACCACGAGTCCCTGCGGTGGTCCTACATGGTTGACAATGTGACACATCTAGCACCACTGGGATACAGTGACCACGAGTCCCTACGAGGGTCCTACATGGTTGACAATGTGACACATCTAGCACCACTGGGATACAGTGACCACGAGTCCCTGCGGTGGTCCTACATGGTTGACAATGTGACACATCTAGCACCACTGGGATACAGTGACCACGAGTCCCTGCGGTGGTCCTACATGGTTGACAATGTGACACATCTAGCACCACTGGGATACAGTGACCACGAGTCCCTATGGGGGTCCTACATGGTTGACAATGTGACACATCTAGCACCACTGGGATACAGTGACCACGAGTCCCTGCGGTGGTCCTACATGGTTGACAATGTGACACATCTAGCACCACTGGGATACAGTGACCACGAGTCCCTGCGGGGGTCCTACATGGTTGACAATGTGACACATCTAGCACCACTGGGATACAGTGACCACGAGTCCCTGCGGTGGTCCTACATGGTTGACAATGTGACACATCTAGCACCACTGGGATACAGTGACCACGAGTCCCTATGGGGGTCCTACATGGTTGACAATGTGACACATCTAGCACCACTGGGATACAGTGACCACGAGTCCCTGCGGTGGTCCTACATGGTTGACAATGTGACACATCTAGCAGCACTGGGATACAGTGACCACGAGTCCCTATGGGGGTCCTACATGGTTGACAATGTGACACATCTATCACCACTGGGATACAGTGACCACGAGTCCCTGCGGTGGTCCTACATGGTTGACAATGTGACACATCTAGCAGCACTGGGATACAGTGACCACGAGTCCCTACGGTGGTCCTACATGGTTGACAATGTGACACATCTAGCACCACTGGGATACAGCGACCACGAGTCCCTACAGTGGTCCTACATATGCTATGCACAAACACCGGCCAACAAAACACTGAGTGGATCCAGAAACTACCCTAAAGGTGATTATGATGTGATCAACGAATCCCTGAGCAAGACAGACTGGGAGAGTAAGTTCCATGGTAACAGTGTGAACACAAATTGGACTGAACTCAAGAAAGATATCTCAAAGGCAGTAAGAGAAAACGTTCCTCTCAGGAACGTGAAACACAAGATGAACAACAAATCTCCGTGGTGGAGTAAACAAATGCTGAGAACAGTGAAGAGAAAGTACAACTTGTACAACGCTACAAAAGTTCTGGGCTAGACAGAGACTACAGTGCTTATGTCAAACAGAGAAATGAGACAAACGCTAAGATTAGACAAGCACAGAAGAACTATGAAGGAAAACTAATCAACAATTTCAAGAAGGAACCTAAGAAATTATACGGATATCTGAGATTAAAACGGAAGGTTAAGGTGACAGTAACCCAGCTGGAGAAAGAAGACGGCTGTCTAACAGAAAATGACCAGGAGAAAGCAAATGTATTGAGCGACTTTTTCAATTCAGTGTTTGTACACGAAGATAAGTCCACCATCCCAGAATTCCGCCAAAGAACTAATGAATGTGTAACTGATATCACATTTACAGAAGAGACTGTCCGAAAGAAACTACAAAGTATCCAACCAGGCAAGGCACCAGGCCCAGATGGGCTGCACACAAGGGTCCTAAAAGAGTGAAGCAGCAGTCTGGCCAAACCGATGTATTGGATATTCCGCCAGTCATTAGAAACCAGTCAAAACCCTCGGCCTGGAAACAAGCATTAGTCACACCAATTTTTAAAAAGGGGTCTAAGCTGGAAACTACCGACCGATCAGTCTCACTTCCATATCATGCAAGATTCTGGAAGCAGTCATGAGAGAGAACATGATTGAGTTTCTTAATAAAAACAGTATCATCAACCCAAGCCAACATGGATTCCTGGAAGGCAAGTCCTGTTTGACCAATCTGCTAGAGACCTTTGAGGATTGGACAACAACACAGGATGGGGGATATGGCCAGGCCGTCATATACCTGGACTATAAGAAGGCGTTCGACACAGTTCCCACTGCAGACCGATAAAGAAGCTAGAAGCCTATGGCATCCAAGGCAAAGTGGCTCGGTGGGTGGAAGCCTTTCTGAGTGTTACGTCTCAGAGAGTGGTCCTCAACGGATCGAAGTCGGAGTGGGCCCCTGTCCTGAGTGGTGTCCCCCAGGGGTCGGTGGAGTGGGCCCCTGTCCTGAGTGGTGTCCCCCAAGGGTCGGTCTTAGGTCCGCTTCTCTTCATATTATACGTAAACGACATCCCAGACCTGGTCCAGTACAACATCAAGATGTTTGCTGATGACACAAAGCTATCGACACCTGTCAGGAGTCAGGAAGACCAAGAACATCTGCAATGCGACATCGCCACCCTGGAAGATTGGACAAAAGACTGGCTGCTAGAGTTCAATGCTGACAAATGCAAACTAATGCAAGTGGGGAGACCACCACCCAGAAACTACACTATGACAAACAAGTCCGGAGCCAGAATTGATATTGAATCCATAAATGAGGAAAAGGATGTGGGAGTGTGGGTGACTACCGACCTGAAATCATCAATGCAATGCCAGAAATCCTCAAAGAAAGCATTGCAAGCTCTTGGCATGGTGAGGAGATCCTTCAAACACATAACTAAAGATTCATTTGTGACATTATACAGAGCATATGTCCGACCACACCTTGAATTCTGTGTTCAGGCATGGAGCCCGTACATTTTGAAAGACATCGACAGTCTAGAGAAAGTGCAACGCAGAGCCGCTAAGCTGGTAACCAGCTTAGACAAGTTCACGTATGAGCAGACACTAAGACACCTGAGATTACACTCGTTATACTGCCGGTGGCAAAGAGGCGACCTAATTGAAACTTTCAAAATATTAAATGGACTGGAAAAACGTAGAAGCTAGTAAATTCTTCGAAATGAGAGCCTGGACGTACCAGAAGTCACACAATGAAGATTTTCAAACCGAGAGCCAGACTGTTGACTAGGCAGAGATTCTTTTCGATCAGAGTGATCGATCTATGGAACGGACTCCCGCAAAATGTGGTGGACGCCAAGACAGTCCCTCAGTTCAAAGCCAGACTAGATCAGCACTGGAATAGCCTGGGATATGGGTACCAACAAAGGCCGATGGCCTAGAATAACCCATTAACCTGTAAGTGACTCTACACCAATAAAATACTGGATATACACCAGTCCGAGTTTACAATGCGGTACCCAACGTAACAAAGATCATCTCATATGGAAGGTTCCCTCATCAATGCGATTTTTCACTCGTTTCATTTCAATCGTTTTGCCCCCAAAATTAACCTATTGATTAACTTCTAGTAATCAGTGGTGTATAGGAGTGTACACTACTGATTAACTTCTAGTAATCAGTGGTGTATAGGAGTGTACACTACTGATTAACTTCTAGTAATCAGTGGTGTATAGGAGTGTACACTACTGATTAACTTCTAGTAATCAGTGGTGTATAGGAGTGTACACGTTATCACATGTTGGTCTTATCCCAGTGCTGTGTTGTCTACAAAAAATACGATGGAAAATATGCTACTGTCGTTATCTAGAACTTTACATTTAAAACAACAGTAGCTGGGACAAAGTATGCTAAACAGTATATTTTGCAGACATTTCAAAGCCAGTATGAAGGCCCTATTTCTTGAACGCCGACTTGAAGGATGCTTCTAGATTGAAACTTGCATGTGAAGACTCCATTCCACACATTTAGTATATTATTGTCTTATTGAATTTTGTTTGGGCAATTGTGTAATGTATTGTGGGAAAGGGGTGAAGTACCCCCCGCCACAACCAGTGGCATTGGGACTGGGTGAATAGGGAAATTTAGTAGCTTGTCAGTGAACCATGGAACAATCTCCCCTACCTGCGGTTGCCCCTGGATACCACTACCTTGTGGGCTAACAAGGCTCTGGTTAGGGGACGGAAAACACAACAAAATTAACCTACTGGACTAACAAGCCCAGTTCAATTCATGTAAGAGAAACTGAAAGTACAACTACACCAGCTTAAGTTGGATACGGCTATGATGTGGCAACCGTCCAGATACTGCAAGATGATGACAGATAACGAGAACTGGGGGGGGAGTCTTGGAATGAAGCCAAACTGGTGGCCAAAGACAGTGAGCTGGGGAAAGTGCACTGCAGCCCTGTGTGCTACCAGCCCTGTGTGCTACCAGCCCTGTGTGCTACCAGGCCTGTGTGCTACCAGGCCTGTGTGCTACCAGCCCTGTGTGCTACCAGGCCTGTGTGCTACCAGCCCTGTATGCTACCAGCCATGTTGGCTACCAGGCATGTGTGCTACCAGCCCTGTGTGCTACCAGGCCTGTGTGCTACCAGCCCTGTGTGCTACCAGGCCTGTGTGCTACCAGCCCTGTGTGCTACCAGCCATGTGTGCTACCAGCCATGTGTGCTACCAGCCCTGTGTGCTACCAGGCCTGTGTGCTAACAGCCCTGTGTGCTACCAGGCCCGTGTGCTACCAGCCCTGTGTGCTACCAGGCCTGAAGAAGATATGCAAGGTGAGGTGTGATGCATGGTTTCCAAATGTGTTGAAGAAAACTAGGTATGCATCTGCAACACGCAGAAATTATGATTACAGTTTTGTGTCTGTAATAAAATCATGATTTAATGACTTCAAGGCACATGAAATTCAGAGACTCCGAGACGTGCATGACATGCAGCCAAAACTGTGCATGGTGTTTGTATAAAATTATGTAACATGATAAAAACAATTTTGCAAACATGACAAATCAAACAGCAAATCAAATTAATGTAATTACACGTGGTTTAATACAGTCCACACAACATGAGGCATACGTGCGGGAAATGCATGCACAAATTGGGTACATGAACCACCGGATCTTTGAACACTTTGTCACAACTGAGAATATGGAATGAAGAAGGCCTTATGGGACATCAGTTCCTAGAGTGAGGATGTTTGACCCTCGGATGCCATCCTGTCCTCCACACTGGTATTGCCGTCATCGTCGCGATGTTTGGACATAACCTGTGCTAGAAGGTTCAACTGTTTGATGGCCGTCCCACTGCATTCTCGCTGCACACACGACACACCTTCTGCCGAGACGTCACTCTCGCCAACAGCAGTGCACGCGCCAACGTTCAACACCGGCCTGGTAAGAGTCAAATCATCACTATTGGCACAGCTCGATGTCAGCGAGCAACTGGATGCCGATTCACTCAGGTTGTGGATTTTCTCGAAGGCGGCCGGCAACAATATCTTGATAGGTGAACCAACTTCAGTTCTGGATGTGGCAGAAGTTGCGTCACAGGAAGACACCAGTGACAGGGGTGCCACCGGTGCCGGTGCCAGCGTCTTGGGAATGCTTTCGGGTCTTCTTTTTGTAGCAGCACATGACACAGCGAATGTCGGTCGGCGATTTGCGTCGATGTTGCTACAACTCGCCAGTAGGTGGAGCGATGGGCACGACGCCGCACGACCGCAGCCGTCAGACTTGGCCTCCAGCTGTCGATTGCTGCTGTTGGAACTGCGGTATCGCCTCGCACTGCGTTGACGCGTTGCTGAACACGGGCTGTGCGAACTACTGCGTGTCCTCCCTCCACCTGCCGACACCGATGCCAGATGTCTCGATGCAGTCTTCCTCCAGGTTGACCGCAGCACAGCCTTAGAAAGATCGTCCATCTGTATGTCCACTATGTCAGTCACTGTATCCCCCGACTGGCCCTTGTGCTGCGGCCGCGACATGTGGCGGTGACCGGACTGGTTCTGGTTGAGAGACTGGAGTGCCTGCACCTCAGGGGGCGCTGCAGTGACCTCGTGGGCCTCCTCGATGTCTCGCTCTCCTCCACTCAGTTGATCTCTGCACTTGTCTTCACTGACACGAGTCGGACCAGTCCGAGGTGTTGACTCATTCAACTGCGACGGTCGATCAGTCGTACGTCTCGGTTGCACGGTCTTGCTGCGTCGCATGTTCTGTGACTGTATTGGGTGACTCCGGCCTGAAACCACAGCAATGGTCATTGTGACAGAATGCCATGAATGTTTAGTATGCATTTAACCAACTCACACTTGTAGTATTGTCACATTTAAAAGCGTTAACCACCAAGCATGGTAGACTAACCAGCCAGTAATTGGTTATATATTCCCACACTTCTGCACAGCATCAATGGCCCCCATAATGTGCCAATATTAATAACCATATTGTGTATTTTTCTGACCACTGCAGTGTTACAGTAACCACAAGTATACACATCTACAGCCCTACCTGGAATGGCGCTGGCAGCAAATGGACTTCCAGCCGCCCGCGCCACCACGGGCGCACTGCCCCCCCGAACTGAATGTCCCGGCTGATAGAGGGCGTCAATGATTGGTGTGGGCATTTCGAGCAGGCGGGCGATCATCTGCATCTTGCGTTGTCTAGCCTTGAGACGGCCTTTCGTGAGGCGCTGCTTGGCGGCCATGCAGCGGATGTGGTCGTCGAAGACGAAGCGGCCAGAGAGCAATGGGGCGGAGTGAGAGCGTCGACTCGCTGACGGCTTGTGCACGGTGATGTGGAGGGAACGGCTGTCATCCTTATCACCTGTCATCTCAACGTCCTTGAGAGAGAGAGAGAGAGAGACATATATTTACGAAGATCAAGAACATAAAAGTACAGTTACAACACATGACAATTGTAAATAAAATGTTGACTGATCCATGGAGACCTACACTAAGACCAGAAAGATGACTGGTTGCCACTGATATTATAAATAATAATAGTTCATTCTACGTAAAAATGAAGTGTAATTCATTGGTATTGCTATGTAGTGAATATTCTGAGTATAACATTTAAAAAAATAAATAATTACATATCATAAATGAGTACAAAAACCAAACATCAAGTTAAAGGCCATGCAAACATTTATTTTTGTGAGGGGAAACGTATTCTTGACGATCATGGAAAAATTATTTTAATGTGAGAAAAAAATAATGTTCTAGGAAATTGTGGTGTCAAGTAATTTTTATATGGGAAAAATACATAGAACTGAAGATTGTGACAACAAAAGTACTATAAAAGTAGGATAAACATGTACTAGTGAATGTAAAGTAGGAAAACATATTTCTGAAACTCGGGGACTGAATAGTTCGGAAGACCGACAGAGTCTTAAACAAGGGAGATGACGTGGTAGTTTGCTTGCCTGGGGCCAAAATAGAGGCGATAACATCGTGGGTTCGGGTAAGGGTGGATCTGTTTTAGTACACGTAGGGACAAATAACGTAGAGAGGGAGGGTACGACTGCCATAGTTAGGAAATATAGGCAGTTGGTCAGAACACTAAAGCAGACGCAGGTTGAGCAGGTAATACTGTCAGGGATTCTACCAGTAATAGGAAGGAGGGGTCATAGATATCGAAATTGCCGGGGGATGGCAATTAACATGCTAGTCGAGAAGCTATGTAGGGAAGAGGAAGTGGGTTTTGTGGATTTGTGGGGAAGTTTTGTTGGAAGGGCAGATATGTACATGAAGGACGGGCTTCATCTAAGTGGAAAGGGGGCAGCAGTATTTGTGGATGGACTCTCAGCAGAAGTAGAAAGGGGGTGTAGTAAAGGGGGTATAGTAAAGCATAGTAAATAAGAAAAACGAATTAAACATTATGGTAGAAGATATTGAACCTCACATAATTGGTATTACTGAATCATGGGCCAACACAAACATTACAGATGCTGAATTAGGATTGACAGGATACATAATGTTTAGGAGAGATTGAATAGGAAGAAGGGGAGGGGGAGTTATTTTATATGTTAAAGAATCTATTCAGGCTTATGAAATAAATTAGAAAGCGAAGCAGATTACGATGAAGCAGTTTGGTGCAAACTAGTTTCAGGAAATAAAAAATTAACTATTGGATTAGTTTACCGAAGTCCAAACATAAACGAATATGATAACACAAAAATGCTATAAAGGAAGTTAGTAAAGGGGAATGTATCATAATGGGAGATTTTAACCACGGACACATACAATGGACATCTCTAGAGGGTACAGGAAATTTCTATTTTTAATTCGGGAGAGCTTCCTTACTCAGCACGTGCATAGTTTTATCATCACAAAAAGAATTAGTGGACAATGTAAAAATACACGAACCACTGGGTAACAGTGACCACAATCAAATATATTTTGACATCAATGTAAAATCGCAAAGTAAAAATAAAAAAACGTATAGGAAAAACTTCCACAAAGGTAACTATAAAGATACGAGAAAATACTTAGCAAAGCTAGATTAGAATAACATGCTGATGAATAAGACCGCAATTGAATGTTGGAATATTTTAAAATATGAAATTGAGAGTTTCATTGATAAATTTGTTCCCTTGAAAAAACAAGGAAAATGGTCTAGAAAGAAACACTTGTCAAAAGAAGCTATTAGAAAAATAGTGTTTAAGCAAACTAGGTGGAGGGTTTATAGGCATACCAGAAAGGATGAAGACTATGCAAATTACAAAGAGGCACTTAACCTAGCTACAACTGAAATCAGAAAATCTAAAAGAACCTTTGAAAAACAATTGGCAGGTAATATAAAAAATGAGAGCAAGAGTTTCTATGCTTATATAAAGAGTAAACAGAACGTTCGAGATAAGGTCGAACCACTGGAAAACAACAGGGGAAACATAATTTCAGATGTGTTTCAAATGGCAGAGGTCCTGAATGAGTATTTCAGCTCAGTTTTTACCACGGAAGATATCAGCTCATTTCCAGTACTGTTTACTAAATTTGAGGGCAATACATCAGAACTTGTAGGGCAGTTATTTGTAACTCCTGAAATGATAGCAAAGAAAATTAAGAAGATGAAAGATAATAAATCACCGGGAGTTGATGGGATACCACCAAAACTGCTTAACAAAAGTGTTGAGCAAATTAATACACCACTTGCAAAACTGTTTAACTTGTCACTAGAAGAAGGAATAGTTCCTTCAGAATGGAAAGAGGCAAACATTACGCCGCTATTTAAGAAGGGATCGAGGAACAAGCCAGAAAATTACAGACCAGTGAGTTTAAGTTGCATGTAAATTACTCGAAACATTAATTAGAGACCACATGGTGGAATTCCTAGTAAAACATAAATTAGTAAATACATCTCAACATGGGTTCCTAAAAGCAAGGTCATGTCTAACTAATTTCTTATGTTTTTTTGAAGAAATTACAAAGTGGGTAGATGACGGGTCACCAGTGGATGTTGTCTACATAGATTTTCAGAAAGCTTTCAATAAAGTGCCACATCAAAGATTGTTACTTAAACTAAAAGCCCATGGCATAGGTAATGACGTAATCAACTGGATAGAAAAGTGGCTTACACACAGAAAACAAAGAGTAATAGTAGATGGTGAGGTTTCAAACTGGAAATCTGTTTTGAGTGGGGTACCACAGGGATCAGTATTAGGCCCTATACTGTTTTTAATATGTATAAATTATTTGGAAGATGACATATCTAGCAAAGTACTAAAATTTGCAGATGACACAAAAGTATTCAGAAAGGTTACTAATGATACAGATAAACAAAGTTTACAGGATGATCTAGATAAATTAGTTAAATGGTCAGAAAAATGGCAAATGTTATTCAATTTTGGGAAGTGTAAATGTATACACATAGGACATGAAAACATGGATGAAGAATATAAAGTTTCAGAGCAATGTGGGATTGCTGCTTCGAAAAGAAATCAAATTGTAGTGCTAATTAGGAGAACTATCATGTATAAGGAGAAATAGCTAATTGTACCCCTGTACAAAGCAATAGTTAGACCACATTTGGAATATTGTATTCAAGCATGGAGGCCATATCGTAAAAAGGACATAGACAAGCTAGAAAGAATACAACGAAAGAGCAACTAAAATGATTCCAGAATTGAGAGACCTTAGTTATGAAAGCCGCTTATTACAATGTGGTTTGACAACACTAGAGACCAGGAGACTAAAAGGAAACCAAATAGAAGTGTTGAAAATAGTGAATGCTTATGAAGATGTTGACAGGAATATGTTCTTCAAACTTAAAGATGGCAGCTATGCACAGTAGAGGACAGACAACTCTGGTGAGGACTGTGTGTGAATGGCACCCCTACAACCGACCTGGTCAAGGGGTGAAGGTGATGTAGCAGGTGATGTGAAGATGTCCTACCTGTAAGTAGCCAACAAACGTGACAACGCCCCATCCCAGTCTCCTCATCTCCGGCTCCACAAGGATCAGTTGCAACGTGTCTATGACAAGGAAGTATCTCTCTTTACGTCTGCAAACACGCCAATACCAAGTGCAATTAATGTCATCCAAGATGTTAAGAGTCAACCAAAGATTTGTCAATTCAAAATTCCGACCTACTCCATTATTCTCTATGCTTAATGCTGCAAAGTTTTGTACAAGATATACATTGTTTTCTGAACAAAAACAAACTTAGGTATTTAGCCAAACTAAATACAACAGAGACTGTCTCTAGTGCAGAGAGTCTAGTTTAGACGGCTAGCTTTCAAGGGGTGACTTGTTAGTCTGTTTAGAGATTGTCTCTGGTGCAGTCTACTTTAGACGGCTTTCAAGGGGTGACTTGTTAGTAGTGTCAAACATGTAAGTCATCTGATTAAATCTTCCACCCTGAAAGCAACTGGAAAAACTCACCCTTCCTTTGTTACCAGCACACATGCGATCAAGTCACTGTTATCTGCAAAAGATGACAACCAGTTTATGCCACAGGAGCAAAATTCCATAAAAAAATTTGACAGTAGGTTCGTTTTATGAGATTCATTAAAAGAAACTTATTAGAAACTGAAGTAAATATAACTCCAACAAAATATATATATATATATGAAATATATAAAAAATTTACTTCTGTGGCAATTATGTAAATCACAATCGCATGTTTCCTGTGGGCTGTATGTCATAAACTAGCAATTGTATTATAATAATTATAAAATAATACGAGGGTGTAAGTGCATGGTGTAAGACTCACTGAGGTCGAGTATCTCCCCAGGGTGCACACACTCGTCGTGTTTAGTAAGTGGGAGCTGGTCCTCCCTCTCTCCCCGCAGGGTCAGGGAGAGATCCCTCAGTAGGAAGAACACTCGGATAGCCTGCATGGGAACATAACATCATTTCACTAGGAACATCGAATGTATGCAATTTATTCTCATAGATATAACCACTATTTGTCTATGAGTATTGACTTTGCCTTTCAGCTTGGAATGTAAACATGATATTCACTCCATAATCAAATAATATAATTGTTTTTTATTAAAACACATTTGGTAGATCAAGATATTAGAATAGTTATTTTTTCTATAAAGGCTGCTTCCTTGGCTGAGCTACTCTGAGGACAGGTGCTGACCAAAGGCGCCAAGGAAGGCACTGACTTCTTCCTTGGTTGAGCTACTGTCCCAGTCCACTCTGAGGACAAGTGCTGACCAAAGGCACCAAGGAAGGCACTGACTTCTTCCTTGGCTGAGCTACCGTCCCCCTCCACTCTGAGGACAGGAGCTGACCAAAGGCACCAAGGAAGGCACTGACTTCTTCGTTGGATGAGCTACCGTCCCCCTCCACTCTGAGGACAGCAGCTGACCAAAGGCACCAAGGAAGGCACTGACTTCTTCCTTGGATGAGCTACCGTCCCCCTCCACTCTGAGGACAGGTGCTGACCAAAGGCACCAAGGAAGGCACTGGCTTCTTCCTTGGATGAGCTACCGTCCTCCTCCACTCTGAGGACAGGAGCTGACCAAAGGCACCAAGGAAGGCACTGACTTCTTCCTTGGCTGAGCTACTGTCCCTGTCCACTCTGAGGACAGGTGGTGACGCAAGGCACCAAGAAGGCATTGATTTCTTCCTTGGCTGAGCTACCGTCCTTCTCCTCTCTGAGGACAGGTGGTGACGCAAGGCACCAAGGAAGGCACTGACTTTTTCCTTGGCTGAGCTACTGTCTTTCTCCTCTCTGAGGACAGGTGGTGATGCAAGGCACCAAGGAAGGCACTGACTTCTTCCTTGGCTGAGCTACTGTCCTTCTCCTCTCTGAGGACAGGTGGTGATGCAAGGCACCAAGGAAGGCACTGACTTCTTCCTTGGCTGAGCTACTGTCCCTGTCCACTCTGAGGACAGGTGCTGACCAAAGGCACCAAGGAAGGCACTGACTTCTTCCTTGGCTGAGCTACTGTCCCTGTCCACTCTGCAGACCGGTGCTGACGCAAGGCACCAAGAAGGCATTGATTTCTTCCTTGGCTGAGCTCCCATCACTCCCCAATCTGAGGACAGGTGGTGATACAAGGCACCAAGGAAGCCATTGACTTCTTCCTTGACTGAGCTACCGTCCTTCTCCACTCTGAGGGCAGGTGCTGATACAAGGCACCAAGGAAGGCGTTGACTTCTTCCTTGGCTGAGCTACCGTCCCTCTCCTCTCTGAGGACAGGAGCTGACGCAAGGCACAAAGGAAGGCGTTGACTTCTTCCTTGGCTGAGCTACCATCCCTCTCCTCTCTGAGGACAGGAGCTGACGCAAGGCACAATGGAAGGCGTTGACTTCTATTCTGAAACATTCTCTCTCCCTGAATGTAATTATTTCCTCTGGGAGTTCATTCCAGAGGAATGACAGTTTATACTATATAACATGACAGTTTATAACATGATTTCATGATAAGAACGATAAGATTTTGTCCCTTTACTAATCAAGACTTTTGCCATCAACTAAAAGTTGTGTGTTTCACAAAGACACACAAGCCTGTTGCTTGTGCTACTTGGGGTGAAGACTACATGGGGTGATTGCCCTCACCCTGCGAGCGCGTTCCACCTCGCCACAGGGCCAGCGCTTGTTGAACTCTATCCCTGTGAGCGGAGTGCCAGTGGGTGGAAGCAGGATGGAGGCGTCCATCGTCAAGTACTCCACATTCACTGGGTGCGCCTGTAACAAACACACACACGCATAGAGATATGTTTTTATATTGCGCGCTATTTAGTGCTTATGACTGCTCAAACAACTTTACACTTCACCCCCGGCAGATATGTTCCTTTACACTTCACCCCCCGGCAGACATGTTCCTTTACACTTCATCCCCCGGCAGACATGTTCCTTTACACTTCATCCCCTGGCAGACATGTTCCTTTACACTTCATCCCCAGGCATACATGTTCCTTTACACTTCATCACCCAGCAGACATGTTCCTTTACACTTTGCCCCTCAGCAGACATGTTCGTTTACACTTCACCCCCTGGCAGACATGTTCGTTTACACTTGTTTACACTTCACCCCCCCCCCGGCAGACATGTTCATTCCATCACCAACTTGACTTCTCTGGGAAGATTTCAGCTATGCTGCAATAACTGCGCAAAGATTGTTCATTCAATTATCTGCCTATAGCCAGGTACTCGTTTATACAGCCGAGTCAACTGTCTATAGCCAGGTACTCGTTTATACAGCTGAGTGAACTGTCTATAGCCAGGTACTCGTTTATACAGCTGAGTGAACTGTCTATAGCCAGGTACTCGTTTATACAGCAGAGTGAACCAGTTACTCGTTTATACAGCTGAGTGAACTGTCTATAGCCAGGTACTCGTTTATACAGCTGAGTGAACTGTCTATAGCCAGGTACTCGTTTATACAGCTGAGTGAACTGTCTATAGCCAGGTACTCGTCTATACAGCTGAGTGAACTGTCTATAGCCAGGTACTCGTCTATACAGCTGAGTGAACTGTCTATAGCCAGGTACTCGTCTATACAGCTGAGTGAACTGTCTATAGCCAGGTACTCGTCTATACAGCTGAGTGAACTGTCTATAGCCAGGTACTCGTCTATACAGCTGAGTGAACTGTCTATAGCCAGGTACTCGTCTACACAGCTGAGTGAACTGTCTATAGCCAGGTACCCGTCTACACAGCTGAGTGAACTGTCTATAGCCAGGTACTCGTCTACACAGCTGAGTGAACTGTCTATAGCCAGGTACTCGTCTACACAGCTGAGTGAACTGTCTATAGCCAGGTACTCGTCTACACAGCTGAGTGAACTGTCTATAGCCAGGTACTCGTCTACACAGCTGAGTGAACTGTCTATAGCCAGGTACTCGTCTACACAGCTGAGTGAACTGTCTATAGCCAGGTACTCGTCTACACAGCTGAGTGAACTGTCTATAGCCAGGTACTCGTCTAAACAGCTGAGTGAACTGTCTATAGCCAGGTACTCGTCTAAACAGCTGAGTGAACTGTCTATAGCCAGGTACTCGTCTACACAGCTGAGTGAACTGTCTATAGCCAGGTACTCGTCTACACAGCTGAGTGAACTGTCTATAGCCAGGTACTCATCTATACAGCTGAGTGAACTGTCTGTAGCCAGGTACTCGTCTATACAGCTGAGTGAACTGAGGCAACGTGGAGTGAACGAAATTGCCAGAGTTTTGACACAGCAGCAAGAGGATTGGAACACAGGTTCTCTCGATGGATGTTCTAACCACAGCGCCCCACGTACAGAACTTTATATTGATCATATGACTCTCAATCGAGAGGATCAGCATTCGAATCCACTTAATGATGATCAAAGTTTAGGCTATTCCATTCACTTCATGTTACCCCATACACTTAGCTGTCTATTCCATTCACTTCATGTTACCCCATACACTTAGCTGTCTATTCCATTCACTTCATGTTACCCCCATACACTTAGCTGTCTATTCCATTCACTTCATGTTACCCCCGTACACTTAGCTGTCTATTCCATTCACTTCATGTTACCTGTACACTTAGCTGTCTATTCCATTCACTTCATGTTACCCCATACATTTAGCTGTCTATTCCATTCACTTCATGTTACCCCCGTACACTTAGCTGTCTATTCCATTCACTTCATGTTACCCCGTACACTTAGCCGTCTATTCCATTCACTTCATGTTACCTGTACACTTAGCTGTCTATTCCATTCACTTCATGTTACCTGTACACTTAGCTGTCTATTCCATTCACTTCATGTTACCCCCATACACTTAGTTGTCTATTCCATTCACTTCATGTTACCTGTACACTTAGCTGTCTATTCCATTAATTTCATGTTACCTGTACACTTAGCTGTCTATTCCATTCATTTCATGTTACCTGTACACTTAGCTGTCTATTCCATTCACTTCATGTTACCTGTACACTTTGCTGTTTATTTCATTCACTTCATGTTACCCCCGTACACTTAGCTGTCTATTTCATTCACTTCACGTTACCCCCATACACTTAGCTGTCTATTCCATTCACTTCATGTTACCAGTACACTTTGCTGTCTATTCCATTCACTTCATGTTACCTGTACACTTAGCTGTCTATTCCATTCACTTCATGTTACCTGTACACTTTGCTGTCTATTTCATTCATTTCATGTTACCCCCGTACACTTAGCTGTCTATTTCATTCACTTCACGTTACCCCCATACACTTAGCTGTCTATTTCATTCACTTCATGTTGCCCCCGTACACTTAGCTGTCTATATGAGTTCCTGGCTACTTGTATGTGGATTTGGAGGGTAAAGTGTAAAGCAATTTGACTGGACATTTTTATGAACTTGTAAACTGAGCCAGCTCTATAACTTTATGTCATGTGAAAGAGGCAGTTTAATATATCCTTTGTGTTATGTTTTGCCTGGATTCATGTTTGCAGCAACTGTTAGTCACCTTCGTTTCCCTGTACTCATCTTCAAACATGTCCAGAAATATTTCTTCGCTCTGAAAAAGTGATATTTGATATATATTAATTATAATAATGATAATCACGTGAAAGTGACAAAACTTCTGCACTGTGGACAAATACAAAGATTACAAAGTATTGATGAGATTGCAACAGTTAAACGAACATGATGTCGAGATAATCATAAGACTACCCGGCAACAGTCCACATCCACAAACTGTGTATATATATATATATATATATATATATATATATATATATATATATAGTATAACATCATATATATATAGTATATATATATATATATATATATATATATATATATATATATATATATATATATATATATATATATATATATATATATATATATATATATATATATATATATTATACTTTGTACCTTTAATGTAGATTACATTTACAACACAATAATTTTATGTATATAAATAAAAGTAAATATGATGTACAATCTGTCTCTATATGAAACACGTTGGAACCTGGCAAAATGTTTCCATTTATGACAGAACAACACAACAAGGCACACAACAAGGCCCTACCCTGCCACAAAACAAGGCCCTACCCCACCACACAACAAAGCCCTACCCCGCCACACAACAAGGCCCTACCCCTGCCACACAACAAAGCCCTACCCTGCCAATTCATCCCGTGTTAGTGATATAAAATGCAGTTGTGACAAACTATTTCTGATCACTGCCAGAGCAAAGTTCACATCAGGATTCCACACAGTAAGTGGCACTGTATTTAACTGCATGTTCTTGAGAACAGTGGTGACTAATCCAAAAGCAACATAGATTTCTAAGGTGATGCAACTGAGAGACAACTCAAATACGGACAACATAATAATCTTTTAGCAACAACAGAAACACAAATGAAACAAAAACAAAGAAATAAAGAAATGTGTGCAGTGAAATGGCACCAATCACTATACCTTTTGCCATACCTTGTAGAAGTTGCGCAACAAGAGTGTTGATTCCTCCTTGGCGCCCTCGAGTGCTGCCAGGTGGCAGTCCTGCAGGTCACACTCGTCCTGTCTGTAGACGAGTGTCTTCACCAATAGGATGCTCATCTCGAGAGTGGCCAGGCGCACTCGACTGCCTGACAGAAACCAACACTTACAAGTATTACTGGCTGGGCAGGTTGTGTGCAACAAATTATCATTATCTATGAAAATCATCTGCATAAGATATGGATATGCGAAATAACTAATGCAAATTTATCGAATTCGTGCAAATAAAATTGTTGGAAAAGTTCTTTTTGGGTAAGTATTTTGTGATTAATGAAAGGTTGTGTTGAATTTCGGAAAGATTTCTTTGGGTATATTTTTAATTCACACAGGAAAGCCTGTTTTATCAAAAGTGGTGCGAACTGTTGTCTATGGAACTGAACCTAGCGATATAGCATAAAATAGTAGTTTGTTTTTGTATGACATCCTGTCAGATGTGCCAGTCTGCAGAGATTTACCATGCTGACAGCCTGCAGACACTTACCACGCTGACAGTCTGCAGACACTTACCATGCTGACAGCCTGCAGACACTTACCATGTTGACAGCCTGCAGACACTTACCATGCTGACAGCCTGCAGACACTTACCATGCTGACAGCCTGCAGACACTTACCATGCTGACAGTCTGCAGACACTTACCATGCTGACAGCCTGCTGACACTTACCATGCTGACAGCCTGCAGACACTTACCATGTTGACAGCCTGCAGACACTTACCATGCTAACAGCCTGCAGACACTTACCATGCTGACAGCCTGCAGACACTTACCATGCTGACACGCCTGTGTGATGATTCCTATGAGTTTCTCCACCAGGACCACGTTGTAGTAGTCCTTCCTCTGAAACCATAGGTCACGGCTAGAAAGTCACAGGCTATTCCCCCGTCTCATCATTTTTATAATAAAATCATAGTCTAAATTAACAAGCCAACACCTTGACTGCAGAAATGCATTTTAATGAATTTTTTTTATGAATATCGACCTTGCCTTTCAGCATGCAATGTAACAGGATATCCAGCATGCAATGTAAACATGACATCCAGCATGCAATGTAAACATGACATTCAGCATGCAATGTAAACATGACATTCAGCATGCAATGTAAACATGACATTCAGCATGCAATGTAAACATGACATCCAGCATGCAACGTAAACATGCCATCCAGCATGCAACGTAAACATGACATTCAGCATGCAACATAAACATGACATCCAGCATGCAATGTAAACATGACATCCAGCATGCAATGTAAACATGACATTCAGCATGCAACATAAGCATGACATCCAGCATGTAATGTAAACATGCCATCCAGCATGCAATGTAAACAAGACATTCAGCATGCAACATAAGCATGACATCCAGCATGCAATGTAAACATGACATCCAGCATGCAACGTATACATGACATTCAGCATGCAACGTAACAGGATATCCAGCATGCAATGTAAACATGACATCCAGCATGCAATGTAAACAAGACATTTCGCATGCAACATAAACATGACATCCAGCATGCAACGTAAACATGCCATCCAGCATGCAACGTAAACATGACATTCAGCATGCAATGTAAACATGGCATCCAGCATGCAACATAAACATGACATCCAGCATGCAATGTAAATATGACATCCAGCATGCAACGTAAACATGCCATCCAGCATGCAATGTAAACATGACATTCAGCATGCAACGTAAACATGACATCCAGCATGCAATGTAAACATGACATCCAGCATGCAATGTAAACATGACATTCAGCATGCAATGTAAACATGACATTCAGCATGCAATGTAAACATGACATTCAGCATGCAATGTAAACATGACATCCAGCATGCAACGTAAACATGCCATCCAGCATGCAACGTATACATGACATTCAGCATGCAACGTAACAGGATATCCAGCATGCAATGTAAACATGACATCCAGCATGCAATGTAAACAAGACATTTAGCATGCAACATAAACATGACATCCAGCATGCAACGTAAACATGCCATCCAGCATGCAATGTAAACATGACATTCAGCATACAATGTAAACATGACATCCAGCATGCAATGTAAACATGACATGCAGCATGCAACGTAAACATGACATTCAGCATGCAATGTAAACATGACATTCAGCATACAACGTAAACAGGACATCCAGCATGCAACGTAAACATGCCTGCCAGCATGCAACGTAAACATGACATTCAGCATGCAATGTAAACATGACATCCAGCATGCAACATAAACATGACATCCAGCATGCAATGTAAATATGACATCCAGCATGCAACGTAAACAGGACATTCAGCATACAATGTTATCATGACATTCAGCATACAATGTAAACATGACATCCAGCATGCAATGTAAACATGACATGCAGCATGCAATGTAAACATGACATTCAGCATGCAATGTAAACATGACATTCAGCATACAACGTAAACAGGACATTCAGCATGCAATGTAAACATGACATACAGCATGCAATGTAAATATGACATTCAGCATAAAATGTAAACATAACATTCATCATAAAATGTAAACATAATATTGAATTTAAACAGATAAAGGTGAAATAAAAAAATGTGTAGTTATTAATACAGATTTGGTCAGTGAAGATATTAGAATGCATCTAGTTTATACCATACAACTCCATTTTATGATAACAATTTCCACATAACATTGGTTTGTCTGGAGCAGGGATTCCTAACCTGGTTTTTTTTCAAGGGGTATGAGGGTGGGTTAGCTGGGTATAAGGGTGGGTTAGCTGGGTATGAGGGTGGGTTAGCTGGGTATGAGGGTGGGTTAGCTGGGTATGAGGGTGGGTTAGCTGAAACTAAGGTCAACTGCAATAATTTCACCACTTTGTGTGGTTCACGAAGGAGAACAAATATTACTTTGTGTGGTTCATGAAGGAGAACAAATATTACTTTGTGTGGTTCACGAAGGAGAACAAATATTACTTTGTGTGGTTCATGAAGGAGAACAAATATTACTTTGTGTGGTTCACGAAGGAGAACAAATATTACTTTGTGTGGTTCATGAAGGAGAACAAATATTACTTTGTGTGGTTCATGAAGGAGAACAAATATTACTTTGTGTGGTTCATGAAGGAGAACAAATATTACTGTAATATTATTTCATCTCACACAAAACATAATTTTTTTCATGCAAACATTAAATGTTAATAGAAAATGTTACATGTTTTGACTAAGCAGATACATTCTTCACATTGAGTTCCTCAGATAAGTTGCCCGACTACATACATTCATGTGAAGATGTTTGCTTCTTTAATACAGTTCCACCGTTGCCCTAGCCATTTGTGAACATTAGCCCCACAATACATGTCTGGCAATGACTTGAGGCTGATCTAGATCTCAGTACAGGCAAACATGTCTGGCAATGACTTGAGGCTGATCTAGATCTCAGTACAGACAAACATGTCTGGCAATGACTTGAGGCTGATCTAGATCTCAGTACAGACAAACATGTCTGGCAATGACTTGAGGCTGATCTAGATCTCAGTACATACAAACATGTCTGGCAATGACTTGAGGCTGATCTAGATCTCAGTACAGACAAACATGTCTGGCAATGACTTGAGGCTGATCTAGATCTCAGTACAGACAAACATGTCTGGCAATGACTTGAGGCTGATCTAGATCTCAGTACAGACAAACATGTCTGGCAATGACTTGAGGCTGATCTAGATCTCAGTACAGACAAACATGTCTGGCAATGACTTGAGGCTGATCTAGATCTCAGTACAGACAAACATGTCTGGCAATGACTTGAGGCTGATCTAGATCTCAGTACAGACAAACATGTCTGGCAATGACTTGAGGCTGATCTAGATCTCAGTACAGACAAACATGTCTGGCAATGACTTGAGGCTGATCTAGATCTCAGTACAGACAAACATGTCTGGCAATGACTTGAGGCTGATCTAGATCAATCGGTGAAAACCTGAGCTACAAGAAGTGTTGCCACTAACCTCTGACTTGTCTGTTGGCATAAAGATGGTATCCAGCAGCTCTTGGTTGATACCTTTGTATAAAGACACACAGAACATGAACATACATCAACAGTGAAGAACTGCCTTTCATTGCTACCAGACCGCGTGCTGTGACTACACGTCCCGTTATTGTTATTTGGGAGTGGATTTGTTCAACAAATGTCAAGTATTTTCAGCCTTCAGTTTTAAGTGGAACTACCACAAGAAGGCAGTGCAGATTCTGTCATATAAGGATGCAGCATTACATAAGACTAACATGACACACTACAGGTGATCTACACGGACAATTTAAGCAATGCTTACACAACATCCAACGCGGACATGTGTAATCTCAATATGAAACAATAGCAAGTATGTTATCATTTGGACAGTTTACAAATTGACAACATTTTGTATTGTATTGTATTGTTTTTCTGACCTGGGTTGTTTCCGAGGGCATAGAGGAGACTAAGGGAAAAGAGGGTTTCATAGTCCGTCTCGCTGCAGTCCAGCGTGTTGAAGATCTCACGCAAGTATGGTCTGAAACCACGGTATGTTCCAAGTCACATTCTAGGAATAAGTAACGTGAATGTCACGAGGTATTCATCATGGTGCAATACAGCAATACTCCACATTCAATATAACAATGTCTGAACATGTTTTCCACATTTCATACAAAAGATATAATTACAAATGCAGGACGATAATGAGACTTACACAGAACACTCCCTCTACTGCTATGATGCATGATAACGATCCAAGTAGAATGAAACACTTCTTTAGACATTGTTATTAAACTCTGAAGAAACTTCATTGTATTCTCTGAATATTTCGGCCATCTCACTTTGCCCTGACATGTGACACAAGCTGGAGAAGGAAAAAAAGGAGAGAATCAGCCGAAACATTCGGAGAATACAACAACGTTTCTTGAGACATAAATAAATTGTCAAATACAACAATCCAAGAAAGCAGAACATCTACCCATTCAAAGACTGTTCCTTCAGTTCTGTGAGTTTACCTGTCATCCAGTGAGAAATCTGCCTGGACTTTTTTCGACTGAGCAAATGCTGCACTGAGCAGTTTCTGTTCATCCGTTGAGTTTTCACTAGCTACTGTCCCATCAGACGCATCTTGCGTCGTGCTTGATGACGCGACACTCTTCAAACTGTCTGTGACATCTGTACACAACAATGTACAAGAAATCAGTTGACAGTAACTACTGTTTGTAGCAATGTGTGTGATAGTAGACTAGCATTCACAGGATAAAACAGAATAAAACAAGTATTTCCACACTCCTGCAGAACTCTCATCAAAGTCTAAATATGTTACAACATTTCTATTCAAGGCCATGACTGAACGAACAAATTATGAAATCTGAAATAAAACCCAAGACAATGTTGTATGAAAAAGCACCATAAGGCACCATCCCTAGCTTCACACCCTACCCCAGTCTGGGAAGGTTCACACCCTACCCCAGTCTGGAAAGTTCACACCCTACCCCAGTCTGGGAAAGTTCACCCCTACCCCAGTCTGGGAAGGTTCACACCCTACCCCAGTCTGGAAAGTTCACACCCTACCCCAGTCTGGGAAGATTCACACCCTACCCCAGTCTGGGAAGGTTCACTCCCTACCATACTCTGGGAAGGTTCACATCCAACCCCAGTCTGGGAAGATTCACACCCTACCCCAGTCTGGGAAGGTTCACACCCTACCCCAGTCTGGAAAGTTCACACCCTACCCCAGTCTGGGAAGATTCACACCCTACCCCAGTCTGGGAAGGTTCACTCCCTACCATACTCTGGGAAGGTTCACATCCAACCCCAGTCTGGGAAAGTTCACCCCATACCCCAGTCTGAGAAGGTTCACACCCTACCCCAGTCTGAGAATGTTCACACCCTACCCCAGTCTGAGAAGGTTCACTCCCTACCCCAGTCTGGGAAGGTTCACACCCTACCCCAGTCTGAGAAGGTTCACTCCCTACCCCAGTCTGAGAAGGTTCACACCCTACCCCAGTCTGAGAAGGTTCACACCCTACCCCAGTCTGGGAAAGTTCACACCCTACCACAGTCTGGGAAGATTCACACCCTACCCCAGTCTGAGAAGGTTCACACCCTACCCCAGTCTGGGAAGGTTCACACCCTACCCCAGTCTGGGAAGGTTCACACCCTACCCCAGTCTGAGAAGGTTCACACCCTACCCCAGTCTGGGAAGGTTCACTCCCTACCCCAGTCTGGGAAGGTTCACACCCTACCCCAGTCTGAGAAGGTTCACTCCCTACCCCAGTCTGGGAAGGTTCACACCCTACCCCAGTCTGAGAAGGTTCACTCCCTACCCCAGTCTGGGAAGGTTCACATCCTACCCCAGTCTGAGAAGGTTCACACCCTACCCCAGTCTGGGAAGGTTCACATTCTACCCCAGTCTGGGAAGGTTCACACCCTACCCCAGTCTGGGAAGGTTCACATCCAACCCCAGTCTGGGAAGGTTCACACCCTACCCCAGTCTGGGAAGGTTCACACCCTACCCCAGTCTGGGAAGGTTCACATCCAACCCCAGTCTGGGAAGGTTCACTCCATACCCCAGTCTGGGAAGGTTCACACCCTACCCCAGTCTGGGAAGGTTCACACCCAACCCCAGTCTGGGAAAGTTCAACCCATACCCCAGTCTGGGAAGGTTCACAGCTTACCCCAGTCTGGGAAGGTTCACATCCAACCCCAGTCTGGGAAGGTTCACCCCATACCCCAGTCTGGGAAGGTTCACACCCTACCCCAGTCTGGGAAGGTTCACATCCAACCCCAGTCTGGGAAAGTTCACCCCATACCCCAGTCTGGGAAGGTTCACACCCTACCCCAGTCTGGGAAGGTTCACACCCTACCCCAGTCTGGGAAGATTCACACCCTACCCCAGTCAGGGAGTGTACTTAATAATGATAATAAAACATTCACTGATACGACTACTTTATGGCGCTTTACATCACAATATTGCTCAAACATGCACTACAGCAAACAACAACCATCCAGCTTTCAACATCCAGAGTTCACTACAGCAAACAACAACCATCCAGCTTTCAACATCCAGAGTTCACTACAGCAAACAACAACCATCCAGCTTTCAACATCCAGAGTTCACTACAGCAAACAACAACCATCCAGCTTTCAACATCCAGAGTTCACTACAGCAAACAACAACCATCCAGCTTTCAACATCCAGAGTTCACTACAGCAAACAACAACCATCCAGCTTTCAACATCCAGAGTTCACTACAGCAAACAACAACCATCCAGCTTTCAACATCCAGAGTTCACTACAGCAAACAACAACCATCCAGCTTTCAACATCCAGAGTTCACTACAGCAAACAACAACCATCCAGCTTTCAACATCCAGAGTTCACTACAGCAAACAACAACCATCCAGCTTTCAACATCCAGAGTTCACTACAGCAAACAACAACCATCCAGCTGCTGTTGTTGTCATGCTATATCATCACAAAAAAAGTCATAGTCAGGATAGAATGAGTTAAAGGTTCTTCTTCAATTCTATTTTTTTCGCTCGTCTCATTTTATAATTATTTTGCAAAAAATTAAATCTTGTATCTACTACAGACCTATCTAATATCTACAATAGACATTTTTAGTATCTACTATAGACCTATGTAGTATCTACTATGGACCTATCTAGTACCTACTGTAGACCTATCTAGTATCTACTACACACCTATTTGTATCTACTACAGACCTATCTAATATCTACTATAGACCTATCTAGTATCTACTATAGTCTACTATAGACATATATTGTATCTACTGTATACATATCTAGTATATACTATAGAGTCTACTATATAGCTATCTAGTATCTACTATAGATTCTACTATATACCTATCTAGTATCTACTATAGAGGCTACTATAGACCTATCTAGTATCTACTATGGCATGCCAGCTTGTTTGTTATTTAGTTTTGACGAAATCATCCAACAAACTATTCAATTATTTTTTACTGGATCTGGTGAAAATTCGGCAAGAAAACGACAAAAGTGGTCTGGTCTGGCTGTAAACACTAAGACACAGTTGGGTTAGAATTAAGGTTAGGCTATTCACATTTTCACAAGTTACCTGACCTAACGATTAATGTCAATTTTTTTAATGATTTCAACAAAAGTGTGCTTTCTTTCTATAAACCAACTGGTCATATCACTTAAATTATTCTAACAATGCAGATTTCAACATCAATTAACCTGACTTAAAATGGGCTAAATGAACAAAGGGGGAGTATTAAAGCACAGTGTGTCAACCATGCAACCTATATACAACCTATATACAACCTATATACAACCTATATACAACTTGCAAGCAACAAACATCACATGAAACATTGCTTCCTGTATGTGCATATATTTACAAATGATTGATCACCCTTCAAAGGAATCTTTGCTGGATGGTTTACGCTGTCCTGTTTCCTATGTCCGAAGTAGACCAGTCCTACCTGCCACGGCCGCAGACTCTGACTCGCTGTAATAGAATGTAGACTGGGATGTGTCTGGTTTCTCCGTCCCAGACACCCGCTCCCTCCTTGACTTGTGATTGGCCCGCCTCTCTGCCAGCCGGGAGCTCTGGAAGGACTCTGTGAGGAGCTTGGCTGGCCGCAGGAACTCACACACCTTCCCTCGACTCTGGGAGCAGAACACAACATGAACTCACACACCTTCCCTCGACTCTGGGAGCAGAACACGACATGAACTCACACACCTTCCCTCGACTCTGGGAGCAGAACACAACATGAACTCGCACACCTTCCCTCGACTCTGGGAGCAGAACACAACATGAACTCACACACCTTCCCTCAACTCTGGGAGCAGAACACAACATGAACTCGCACACCTTCCCTCGACTCTGTGAGCAGAACGCAACATGAATTTATACACCTTGCCACGACTCGGTAATAAAACACAACATGAACACACCTTGCCAAAACTCTTGGAGTAGAACACAATATGAACTGAAACGTCTTGCTGCAACTCTGGGAGTAGACCACGACATGAACTCACATACTTCCCCTCAACTCTGGGAATAAAACACAACATGAACTCACACACCTTCACTTAACCATGGGAGCGGAACACGATATGAACTCGCACACCTTCCGTCCACTCTGGGAGAAGAACACAACATGAACTCAAACACCTTGCCACAACTCTGGGAGCAGAACATAACATGAACTCACACACCTTGCCTCAACTCTGGGAACAAAACACGGCATGAACACACACTCCTTGCAACGACTCTGGGAAAAACTCACTCTGGGAGCAGAACACAACATGAACTAACAGCATCATTCACTTTGTTCTTAGATGATATATAAACAAAATGTACCTGCAGTGAAACCCTGGTAATCAATTCTTCAATATTGCGTACTATTTAGTAATGCACACATTTTGTAAACAGATGTCGACACACTGTAAACTACTTCATTATTCTGTGATTAACCATCGCGCACTATGTTAATGCAGCCAAAACCCTGGGAACCAAAGTGCGCAGATAAACGAGGTTACGCTGTATATAACATATCATACAACAGCATTCATATTTTGCTGACCTACTTACCGGCAAGTGTGAGGGTTCAAGGTCATCCATCACACACATATTGAGGTCACAGTTGAATATGATATCAGCGAGCGGTCGGACAACTGGGGCGTGTTGAATGATGAGGAACACCTAGAAACATCAATACCACTCAGACAAGAAACATCAACACCACTCAGACTAGAAACATAAACACCATTCAGACTAGAAACATCAATACCACTCAGACTACAAACATCAAAACCACTCAGACTAGAAACATCAACACCACTCAGACAAGAAACATCAACACCACTCAGACAAGAAACATCCACACCATTCAGACTAGAAACATCAACACCACTCAGACTAGAAACATCAACACCACTCAGACTAGAAACATCAACACCACTCAGACAAGAAACATCCACACCATTCAGACTAGAAACATCAACACCACTCAGACTAGAAACATCAAAACCACTCAGACTAGAAACATCAACACAACTCAGACAAGAAACATCAACACCACTCAGACAAGAAACATCCACACCATTCAGACTAGAAACATCAACACCACTCAGACTAGAAACATATATACCAGTCAGACAAGAAACATCCACACCACTCAGACTAAAAACATCAACACCACTCAGACAAGACACATCAACACCACTCAGACAAGAACGCCTTCACTGCATGCATGGAAGAACTAAGCAATTCAATGTTTTAAATAAAACTAAATTAACAATACATTTACTGCTTCATCTACAAAATATAACTTCACACTGCATTGATCCTGAACAGCACAACATTGATCCTGAACAGCACAAATTTGATCCTTAGCAACACAACAGTGATCCTTGACAGCACAACATTGATCCTAACAGCACAACATTGATCCTTAACAGCACAACACTGATCCTTAACAGCACAACATTGATCCTTAACAGCACAACATTGATCCTTAACCGCACAACATTGATCCTTGACAGCACAACATTGATCCTTAACAGCACAACATTCTTGCATGACAAATGGATGTATTAATTAGTAACTGGAAGAATGTAAAGTTGCTCTTGCAAAAACTTATGTTTTTGGAATACTTCACTTAGTCTGACAATCGTGTTTGAGATTCCGTTATAGTAGGTGCAGATTATGTTACAGTAGGCGCAGATTCTCCTTTCTATATTACTACATGTTAGAAACGAAACAGGCATTTTCTTGGTTCTTTCATTGTATTGTTTAGATAATGCTATTTTATTATAACAATGATTCACTTTTAGAAAAAACTTTCTTTATTTAAAAATAAGTACATATATTAATATTATGTATTAGTTTGTGCTTGACAAATTCTGCATGTTATAACCAAGCGGGGGAACATAAGTGCTTAAATTATGCCTTTAGAATAATAGTAATAATTAAACAGCAAAATTTAAAACAAAATCACAGCATAGCTTGCTTTACAAGAAAAAGACAGATATACAAAATAACAGATATACCAAAATATGATTATTAAAATTATTATGTAAAATTTTATTTCTGTGCTAATAACTGAAACACAAGTACATCTAACAGCAATAGAGAAAGCACGTCAGTCAGTGATATGAAACAAGGCAGCTTCAAGTGAGACTTACTTGTGAGAGTAGAAAGAGCGAGACAACAGAACTGAGATGTGGCTTCTCCCCCTGTCAGACACACAGACAACAGAGTGAGAAACTCCTCTGATAACACATGACACGGTCATTGAACCAACAGAACCAACTCAAACATACGGCCTTGTCTCATTATTTGTGTTACTGTGTTCACTGTCTCATACAATTCATGGGCGATTCACATCGCAAAGGTGCCATTTAAAATTAATTTAACATGTGTTAAATTCTATTAAAAGTTGGGGGCGAAGTTCTATGTCGTTGCAGTCGGTTGTCATTTGGTTGTCATTCAGTTGTCATTTGGTTGTCATTCAGTTGTCATTTGGTTGTCATTCAGTTGTCATTTGGTTGTCATTCAGTTGTCATTTGGTTGTCATTCAGTTGTCATTTGGTTGTCATTCGGTTGTCATTTGGTTGTCATTCAGTTGTCATTTGGTTGTCGTTCAGTTTTAAACAATAAAATGTATATTTGTTGTTTTGTATGGGATGACGTAAACAATTAAACAATACTTTCATCATGATCGAACATGCGCAGTGGAGATTGGCAACAGGGAACAAGGTAAGATGAATTGACTGACAATACATTTCACACATTTATACAGGGTTCATACACCTCAGCAACTATAAAATTCCATGCCTTTTCTCGACTGTTCAATGGAAATCTGCCATGTTATTTTCAAAAATTTAGAATTCCAGGCTTTTCCATGCCATTTATATGAATAAAATTTGGTTTAAGGCCTTGATTTTGAACTACTGAAATTCCATGCTATTCAAGGATTTCCATTTCCAAATAAAATAGTTTATTTTTAAGGTATAGAAAGCATGGATACACGTGAATCCTGCAAATGGTGCCCACTGACATTGGGGTTGGGCGGCTTTGTCATCGCGTGCACCATCTTGTACGCGATGGCCTTGTCATGATGTACATTACTAGTTCGGTCCGTATCATGAGTGTTCAGTATTTTAGTATTGCAACCCTGTATCATATTGAACACGTCTGTAATAACACGTAATAATTAACAGATGCCGCTTTGTGAAGTGAAAGTTTATTCAACAACAACATAATACAGGTGCATAGTATGGTGTGCTGCTGCTGCAGGGACACAGATGAAGTGTCGACTTTAAGTGACTGTCTCACTGATATCTTGTCGTGGATGGAATCAAGTAAGCTAAAGCTTAATCCAGATAAAACAGACCTTATTATTATTGGCACTAAACAACAACGAAATAAAGTCATCAACAATTTCCCAGTTAAACTGCTTGGCAGTGATACATTCCCATCAGATACTGTTCGCAATCTAGGTGTTATCTTTGACAGTGACTTCAACTTTCGCCAGCATATCTCTCAAGTATGTAAATCCTGTTTCTATCATATTCGTGATCTTCGTCGAATTCGGCATCACATATCTATATCTACTGCTAAAACAATATCAACGGCACTTGAATGGATAGATGATCCGGTTTCTTGGTTATTAATATTAATCATAATTACCTCTCAAGAAACTTGCAGTTTGTTGTTATATAGTTGTTATGTTTCTGTGGATGTTAATCACCTCCTTTATTTTTCTCCTGTGCCAGTTCTCCTCGTGGTCTAGAATATTGACGTCCTCCATAGAGCACTGATGACCTGTGTTCAGTTTGTGTTCACTTATAGCTGACAGGGGTTGGCGACAAGATAGATGTTCTTTGATTCTTGTGCCAAGTGTTCTGGCTGTTTCTCCTATATAGTGTTGGTAACATTCTGGGCATTGTATGTCATATACTACCCCACACTTTGCTGCCTTTGCTGTTCTGTCTTTTGGGTGTACCAACAGTGACCTCAGGGTGTTGATAGGTTTGTGGTAAACCGGGATGTTATAGGACTTGAAAATCCTTGCTACTTGTTCTGATAGTTTGCTAATGTAGGGCAGACCTATGGCATGTTGTCTTCTGCTGGTTTCTGTGGTAGTGTTCTCCTTCCTTCTCGTTGGTTGCGTGGTGTTAAACATCCAAGTTTTGTAACCGTTTGCTTTCAGCACTTTCTTTATGTGGTCCACCTCTATGTTCTTGTCCTCCTCTTCTGTTATCAGGTTTTCTGCCCTTTGGAGGAGTGTCCTGACTACTGAGCGTTTGTGTCACATGACATTGGTCATGTGACACATCCGTAACTTCAGTCTGCTGAAGAAGACTGCGAGATGCGGTCGAAATATTCAACAACAAACTGCAAGTTTCTTGAGAGGTAATTATGATTAATAATAATTAATAATAATATCAACGGCACTAATTAGCAGCCGCCGTGACTATTGCAATTCACTACTAAATAACATTGCTAAAAGAGACTTGGCTAAACTCCAATGAGTACAAAATTGTCTGGCATGTGTGGTTCTCAGGGCGCCTCGGTTTTCACCGTCACTACCACTCTTTAAACAGTTACACTGGCTTCCAGTTTCTTATTGAATTAATGTTAAGCTGTCCACTCTTGCATATCGTGCTCTATCTACACAACAACCATCCTACTTGGCTAGTCTCCTGCATTTTTCAAATATCCCTAGGCAGCTAAGATCATCAACTTCACAACAACTTATTGTACCTAAAACAAAACTTAACTTGGGTAAACGTGCTTTCTCTGTCGCTGCGCCTAGGGTCTGGAATGAACTCCCTATCACTTTGAAAACATCTGAAACTATTGCTATTTTCCGAAAAAAACTCAAGACATATCTATTCCAAATTGCATTCCCACCATAAATGTTCGGTTCTCCCTCGTTCTGATACTGACTTTTGCGCATCCCTGTTTACGATTACGCTTACTGATTCTGTCTTGTTGCGCCTCTGAGCTCAGGGTCCTGAGGATATAGGCGCCATAGAAGTCAATTATTATAATAATATTATAAGGTGCTATGCCCTTCTCAAACTAAATAAATGCAATACAAGTAGAAAATATAATACAAAATAGCATTCATAATTCACTTATACACTTATTACTGTGGTGCTTGAGCTAATTACAAATTAACTAATTGACATAACTTTCAATTAAAAGTTCATAAATATGCTGTAAATAATGACAACTTGAATGTTTTTTAAATTGTGTTAAACTTAGTAGCTGGGTTATTTCATTTGCTAAACTGTTCCACATATTTATACCTTTGACAGTGAGTGACAGTAGTCTGAGAGTGGTGTTTGTTTTTTTTTAGCATAAAACGGTTTGCTTTGTCTGGTACCATACACGTGTATAGGTTCGGTTGGTTTAAAGAATGCTTGAAGTTTTAGTATTTTTGAGCTGTGGAAAAATACAGACGTATGATCATGGTAATTAAGGTTAAAAATAATCCATATAGCTTTTTTCTGTAACAGAAATAGTTTCTTGAGTCTGGATTGATACGTACTTCCCTATATCTATCAGCGATATGACATATGTGGTTCAAGAAGTGATTGATATAATATGTGTAACGTTTGACAATCAAGAACATGCATAGTTTTATACAAAACTGCTATGCTTTTTGATACTTTTGTTTCAACCATTTTTATATGTTCTCTCCAGAGTTTTCATCAATAGTTACTCCAAGGAATTTTGTAGGTGTTACCTGCTCAATGTTTGTTCCATTCAAAACTATATGCACATCTGTCTAGGTTGTTTTTTATTGTTAAACATTATAAAATTTGTTTTGTTCACATTGAGCGATAATTTGTTCGCTCTGAACCATAGGTCTAGTTGTTTTAGTTCGTTGTTAACTACATTGGTTACATCATCAATATTACTAGCCAAGTAAACAATGTTAGTATCATCTGCAAATAGAATAATATGAAATAGTTTAGAAACATCGCACATGTCATTTATGTACAAGATAAACAGTAATGGGCCAAGGATTGATCCTTGCGGGACTCCACACTTGATTTCTTTGAATTCTGAGTTACTATTATTGTAGCATACATATTGTCTACGGTTGGATAAATAACTTTTTATCCATTCCAGAGCTAAAAACCGGGCAGGGTTCTATAAGGCTAGATAAATTTGTACCTATGTCAACAAAAAATTTGTTGCAATGGTTAGCTATTTCTTTACTTTCTAATACTACTCAATTTTCACTAACACGAAATTCGTTGGAATATTTTGTTTCAGATTTTCTTTTACCTATTATGTTTTAAGGATTTTCCAAGTCTCTCTTGTATTAGTTTTACAATCTTCGAGTTTTTTCCTGTAATAGTTCTTCTTTTCTAGACGTAAGAGTTTTATTAACTTGTTTTTGCACTGTTTGTAGTGACTTTCTGTTCATTCTGACCTATCTTTTAGAAACACTAAGTACAGGTTATTTTTCTTTATACAGGCATTTTTTAGCTCTTTTGTTAACCAAGATTTATCATTCTGTTTTGTTTTTCCTGTATACGTGGTTATTTTGACAGGACAGACATCGTTGTAAGTATTACTTAGTACTTGCATAAAGCACGAGAATGCTAAGTTAGGGTTTGACTCGTTCATTACAATTTCCCAGTTTATATCATTTAGGTTGTGCTCAAGTCTGTTTAACGAATCTTCATCTAATTTTCTTTTATATTTAACTGTTGGATCTTCATGATTAACCACATTAGTGGTGTTGTCGCACAGAATGAACATTGGCATATGGTCTGTAGCATCGCTTAAAACAGTGCCGCACTCTTTGTTTCTACACAGCTCAGAACAGAATATGTTATCTATTATATTAGCACTCATGCCTGTTATGCTGCTTTGTAGACTTGAAGTAAGAAGCAGTCTTCATCTCTTGCTGTCACTGTGGCTGCCAGGGGGGTCACTGTGGCTGCCAGGGGGGGGTCACTGTGGCTGCCAGGGGGTCACTGTGGCTGCCAGGGGGGTCACTGTGGCTGCCAGGGGGGTCACAGTGGCTCCCAGGGGGGTTACTGTGGCTGCCAAGGGGTTACTGTGGCTGCCAGGGGGTCACTGTGGCTGCCAGGGGGTCACTGTGGCTGCCAGGGGGGTCACTGGGGCTGCCAGGGGGGTCACAGTGGCTGCCAGGGGGGTTACTGTGACTGCCAAGGGGTTACTGTGGCTGCCAGGGGGGTCACTGTGGCTGCCAGGGGGGTTACTGTGGCTGCCAAGGGGTTACTGTGGCTGCCAGGGGGTCACTGTGGCTGCCAGGGGGGTCACTGTGGCTGCCAGGGGGGTTACTGTGGCTGCCAGGGGGTCACTGTGGCTGCCAGGGGGGTCACTGTGGCTGCCAAGGGGTTACTGTGGCTGCCAGGGGGGTCACTGTGGCTGCCAGGGGGGTTACTGTGGCTGCCAAGGGGTTACTGTGGCTGCCAGGGGGTTACTGTGGCTGCCAGGGGGGTTACTGTGGCTGCCAAGGGGTTACTGTGGCTGCCAGGGGGTCACTGTGGCTGCCAGGGTCACCGTGATTATGTGATTTATATAGAGATGACGTACCCGACTAGGCATGTACTTGTTCCTCTTGGTGAGTGAGTAGACGTAGAGCGGAAGAAAGAGGTTGTTGAGGAGGTGGTCAGTGAGGACGTCATTCAGGGCAGTAATGTGTAGACTGAGGATGTCGTTGAGGTAGTGTAGGTGGTTCAGGTGTTCTGCCACCAGGTCCGACAGACGGTCTCGACTATTGTGACTGGAAGTGGAACATGTAAAGACACTGTTGACAGGATAAAGATAAGTCACTCAGTCATTTATATCCATCACTGTTATTAGCAAGGTACTCATCTATACAACTGAGTGAACTGAAGTGCCCAAGATTTAAAATGGCAGCAAGAGAATTTGAAGCCTGGTCCTGTTGAACAATAGTCCAATGTTCCACCCATACGCCATTGTGCCCAAAAGATACAATTACTCGGTGTCAAGAGCAAAGGGAAATCTACTTACTCCGTGTCGTGTCGGACGCAGGTGTCCAGGAGCAGCACGTGGTTGCCAATGAACCAGACAAGGTTGGAGAAGTATGGGACAGCCGTCTTGTCTCGGATGTATCTCAGCATTGTCTCATCCTCCACTGCACAGAGAGGGTAGCAAGGGGTAAGACAGGAGACACAGGGTGTCACGGGGTCAGATTGGGCGGGGCAGTATGGAAGTTAAAAGCATCAGTCTGATCGGTTTTTTATCATAAAATCATGTTATATGGTAGAAACTATTTCGATTCTAACATCTTGAATGCCCAAATGTTGCTTAATTAATTAATAACAGTCATATTATACTGACAAATTGTAGTTCGATAAAACACATTTGGGCAGTGAAGTCATTACAACACATACAGTTTATATTATGTAACATGACGTTACAACACATACAGTTTATATTATGTAACATGACGTTACAACACATACAGTTTATATTATGTAACATGACGTTACAACACACAGTTTATATTATGTAACATGACGTTACAACACATACAGTTTATATTATGTAACATGACGTTACAACACATACAGTTTATATTATGTAACATGACGTTACAACACATACAGTTTATATTATGTAACATGACGTTACAACACATACAGTTTATATTATGTAACATGACGTTACAACACATACAGTTTATATTATGTAACATGACGTTACAACACATACAGCTTATATTATGTAACATGACGTTACAACACATACAGTTTATATTATGTAACATGACGTTACAACACATACAGTTTATATTATGTAACATGACGTTACAACACATACAGCTTATATTATGTAACATGACGTTACAACACATACAGTTTATATTATGTAACATGACGTTACAACACATACAGTTTATATTACGTAACATGACGTTACAACACATACAGTTTATATTACGTAACATGACATTACAACACATACAATTTATATTATGTAACATGACGTTACAACACATACAGTTTATATTACGTAACATGACGTTACAACACATACAGTTTATATTATGTAACATGACATTACAACACATAAATAATAAAATAAGCAACAACAACAGGGCACTGCAACAAGCTATAGCCACCCAGCTGCTGCTGCTGTTGTTATACTAATAATAATTAACTTCTATGGCGCCTATATCCTCAGGAACATGAGCTCAGAGGCGCAACAAAACAGAATCATTAAGCATAATCGTGAACAGGGACGTGCAAAAGTCGATAGATAATCAAAGATTTATGGTGGAAAAGCAATTTGGAATAAATGTCTTGAGTTTTTTTGGAAGATATGTAGTTTCAGATGTTTTCAAAGTGATGTGGAGCTCATTCCAGACCCGAGGCGCAGCGACAGAGAAAGCATGGTTGCCCAAGTTAAGTTTTGTTTTAGGCACAATAAGTTGTGAAATTGATGATCTGAGCTGCCATGGGATATTTGAAAGATACAGGAGACTAGCCAAGTAAGGTGGTTGTTGTGTAGATAGAGCATGATATGTAAGAGTGGACAGTTTAAAATTAGTTTGATAAGTAACAGGAAGCCAGTGTAACTGTTGAAGTAGTAGTAGTGATGGTGAAAACCAAGGCACCCTGAGTATCACACGTGCCAGACAATGTTATACTTGTTGAAGTTTAGCCAAGTCTCTTTTAGCAATGTTATTTAGTAGTGAGTTACAATAGTCAAGGTGGCTACTAATTAGTGCTGTTGATATTGGTTTAGCAGTACCCAGTAGACATATATGTGACACCGAATTTGACGGAGATCACATATATGATAGAAACAGGATTTGCATACTTGAGATATACATTGGCAAAAGTTGAAGTCACTGTCAAAGACAACACCTCGATTACGAATAGTATCTGATGGGAATGTATAATTGCCAAGCAGCTTAACTGGAAATGGCTGATAACCCCATTTCATATACAATACAACATATTATCATACACAATACAACATATTATCATACACAATACAACATATTATCATACACAATACAACATTGATTCAGCAAGCTAACAAAGATCAGCATGTGTAGGTTGTTCAGATTAAACTTATTTAAAGATCATATGCAAATATTCCAGAAATCGTAATATATGATTACAAACAGTTGTAATAGTAGTTTGGAATGCATTAACAAATAATGTTACTGGCTACTCTTCAATAAAAGCAAATTATATTAGTGACAAAGAAGCCCCAAGCGATTTGACATTTCATTCGGCAATGTCCATACGTAGTCGGCATGTGACGTCAGTCTGGCCAAACGAACATCAACACACATTGTCATTCCACAGCACTGCAGAACATCTGCGTACGTTAAAAGCTTATACGTTGCAGTGGGGCAAAAAACAGTGAACTTGGGTGTGACATCACTTTCATTATTTGAAACACTATTAAAACACTGCAACATATACAGATTTAAAATAATAGCTAGCGTTGACCGAGAGGCGCATTGTGCACTATGCTATGACAAAATCGCAAAGGGCAAGCCGATGCAAAGGCAAGACAACTCTACTCAAAAGCTAGATCGACACAGTTGTTAAAAATTGCATATATAAAAATATTTTGGCAGTACACACAGCGTATATGTTGCAAAAACAAAGTAGGCTGCTGGTCCAACTTCCAAGCCTAGACTAGGGCTAGGCTAGATTCGACGACAGTGTCTACTACCTTGTACAAACTAAACATGGAATTTTAAAATAGTCTGATAAGGGCTGGGTCCAATTACAAAAAATCAAAACAATTACAATTACTTTAAATTTTTCAGTTCAATTACAATTACACTTCTAATTTTTTATCAATTACAATTACACCATTTCAATTACAATTACACTTGTATTATGCAGAACCATTTGTTAATTATGTAGCGTGTGTGTTGCTGATTGTGTGTATGAATAGTACGATTGATAAACAAATATAATGAACTTATTGCGTGTATGAATAGTACGATTGATAAACAAATATAACGAACTTGGTAATGTTTGTACATTTTGTTGAACTGTGACTTCATGAAGTCATGTACCTTCATATTACCTAGATAAATATTATTGTTCCTTATAAATACAATGTAATGTTTGCTTGGTTCAATAATTAATGTTTACTAACTTCGTGTTTGCGACTGTGACCGCGTTGTTGACTCGTACATATACGGAATGACTTGAACTAATATGTTTATGTCAGTTGCACCATCAGAATCGTATCGTCTCGTCAAATACAACAAAACCCACTACAACAAGCGCCTTCAGTAAGGCACAAACGAACAACAAACGGCATGCACACAAACATGTGTACACAACACGGCATGCACACAAATGCGTGTATGCACACTTGCCTGTACTACAGCACAACAAGAAGCTGTTGGCTATCAATGTTAACTAGAGCTACATACCAACTGGCCGGCCATGGGCATCCAGTAGGGATGGACTGAGGCATGCTTGCAAGGTAAAGAAACACACTTAGTCTACGGCCATTCTTATCCGTTCATGCTGTCTTAGGTGGAGCTGTCTTAGGTGGAGCTGTTTTAGGTGGAGCTGTCTTAGGTGGAGCTTCCTCATTTATCCCACATGCATTCTATATGCTCTATTCAATACAAGTATTTTACAGGGGTGCAGAACTTTTTGATTTTTTAATCGAATGGGCCTGCGATTACAACAAAACTATTTGTTTCTATTTTGACGCGGTCATAGCATACAAAAATGGCAGATAAAAATTGTATGTTTTAAAACTGAATGACAAATGACTGCAATGAGAGAGAACATAGTTCCCAACTTTGACAACTGACTGCAACGAGAGAGAACATAGTTCCCAACTTTGACAACTGACTGCAACGAGAGAGAACATAGTTCCCAACTTTGACAACTGACTGCAACGAGAGAGAACATAGTTCCCAACTTTGACAACTGACTGCAATGAGAGAGAACATAGTTCCCAACTTTGACAAATGACTGCAATGAGAGAGAACATAGTTCCCAACTTTGACAAATGACTGCAATGAGAGAGAACATAGTTCCCAACTTTGACAAATGACTGCAATGAGAGAGAACATAGTTCCCAACTTTGACAAATGACTGCAATGAGAGAGAACATAGTTCCCAACTTTGACAAATGACTGCAATGAGAGAGAACATAGTTCCCAACTTTGACAAATGACTGCAATGAGAGAGAACATAGTTCCCAACTTTGACAACTGACTGCAATGAGAGAGAACATAGTTCCCAACTTTGACAAATGACTGCAATGAGAGAGAACATAGTTCCCAACTTTGACAAATGACTGCAATGAGAGAGAACATAGTTCCCAACTTTGACAAATGACTGCAATGAGAGAGAACATAGTTCCCAACTTTGACAAATGACTGCAATGAGAGAGAACATAGTTCCCAACTTTGACAACTGACTGCAATGAGAGAGAACATAGTTCCCAACTTTGACAAATGACTGCAATGAGAGAGAACATAGTTCCCAACTTTGACAACTGACTGCAATGAGAGAGAACATAGTTCCCAACTTTGAAATCATTAAGCATGTGAAATAAATATAAAATGCTACATCAGCAATATGCATCCCCAGTAAGCTCGAGTGGTCATCCTCAATCGTATCCCTGTCTGGTTACTTGTGCCACTCTGCCACCATCTCATTCCTTGTGCTACTCTGCCACCATCTCATTACTTGTGCCACTCTGCCACCACATCATTACTTGTGCCACTCCGCCACCATCTCATTACTTGTGCCACTCTGCCACCACCTCATTACTTGTGCCACTCTGCCACCATCTCATTACTTGTGCCACTCTGCCACCATCTCATTTCTTGTGCCACTCTGCCACCATCTCATTCCTTGTGCCACTCTGCCACCATCTCATTACTTGTGCCACTCCGCCACCATCTCATTACTTGTGCCACTCTGCCACCATCTCATTACTTGTGCCACTCTGCCACCATCTCATTACTTGTGCCACTCTGCCACCATCTCATTACTTGTGCCACTCTGCCACCATCTCATTACTTGTGCCACTCTGCCACCATCTCATTACTTGTGCCACTCTGCCACCATCTCATTACTTGTGCCACTCTGCCACCATCTCATTACTTGTGCCACTCTGCCACCATCTCATTACTTGTGCCACTCTGCCACCACATCATTACTTGTGCCACTCCGTCACCATCTCATTACTTGTGCCACTCTGCCACCACCTCATTACTTGTGCCACTCTGCCACCATCTCATTACTTGTGCCACTCTGCCACCATCTCATTTCTTGTGCCACTCTGCCACCATCTCATTCCTTGTGCCACTCTGCCACCATCTCATTACTTGTGCCACTCCGCCACCATCTCATTACTTGTGCCACTCTGCCACCATCTCATTACTTGTGCCACTCTGCCACTATCTCATTACTTGTGCCACTCTGCCACCATCTCATTACTTGTGCCACTCTGCCACCATCTCATTACTTGTGCCACTCTGCCACCATCTCATTACTTGTGCCACTCTGCCACCATCTCATTCGATTACAGGGGACGCAATTCACAAATGTATCATTTTAAAGAACTGGACACTTCCACATTTTAATATCTACACCACGGAACACATCATAATACATATAACTAATGCATTTGTTTACTGTTATATGCAGTCAACATTTAGCCCAATATTTATAGTAGATTTTACAATTGTCCAATGGTTCATAAAATTACAATTAAAATAATAAAAAATTAGGAGGCACACATTTCGCTGTCCATAAAAAGGCCCATTATCCATGATGATGGTGCTGGAATGAGAATGCCAAATGAGGCTTTGGGGCTAAGGCACCCCCCGCCAATAGTTTTTATGCTCTCCCATCCGTTTTAACTGCCCGTATAAAATCGAACTCTACCCTGGTATACGTATGTTTGTATGTAACATTATTACATCCACATTTTAAATCAGGTGTTTTTTAAGTGAACCTGTTTGTCAGATGTTTGTTGATGCTCCAAAATACATGGAAAGGGAGACAACATAACTGGACGCCAACTACCATGCAGACCTGTGAACCTGTCACCACTGAAACTATATATGTGTGTGCACAGGGTCATAATATGAGAAAATGCATCTAAATATAGCATGCCAGGGACTAGAAAGAATTCATGTTAGGTACGAACCTCGGAAGACGTTGAGGGTAATTGTCCTCACTGCTATTCGCACCATGTTCTCAGGGTGATTAAAGAACTTTATGGCTTCTGTGTAGAGGGCAAAGTCATTGGTATGCTGAATGAAGAAACACACATCAATGTACAACAACATTATCTGGTTACGCTTTGTTTATACTGGTTTACACTGTTTCCATATTAGTAAGAAATATAAAGTCGCCTGATTAAAGGGGTGGCCAAATTACAGAGGCTGGTGAGATATACAGATCTGGCAAAAACACACTATGATAGAGTGGTTGTTTTCAAGGGGTTGTCATTTGCGAGTTTTGGCAGTAGGGAGGGACCTACTGTAGACATTACCTATTTAATAGACTGAATGCAATGAACATGGTAGGCAAAGTTGTTATTTAGTAAATAGTTGTAACTGGCATGTCATTACCCAACTGGACCTTGTGATGAGACTACCGAACACATTATCACAAAACTGTGATATTCAACAGTATGCAAATCTATGTGACAGGAACTTATGAACCAAAACGGAAACAAAAACACTGATATTTCCAGTTGTTTGCATAAAAGTTTTACAAAAATCTGTGAAAATATTGCAGCTGTAAACTGTGGTTAATTACGGCAGGCTGCTTACCTCGTTGTAGAAGAAATGTACAGTGTGTTTGTTGAGTTTCAGAGACAGACTCTTCAAGAATGATATGTAGTAGGCCATCACCTGCACACATCAAACTGTCATTCTTAAAGTTGCTCTACTTAAAGTTGCTCTACTTAAAGTTGCTCTACTTGTTACCAATCAATTTCACATATACATTTGTCATAATTGTGAATCTTAGTCATGATATTGTACATTCTTTTTAAGGATAAAATTGTAAACAGAGTCTGTTAAAAGTATTGCAAATACTAGCAATACTTTTTAAAAGGAATTGTAAATATGTGCAAAACAGTACTGCATGTTCTTAAATGTGTCGCCCTTACTTTTAAAAGTATTGCAAATGCATTTTGATTTTAATATTACACATAGAATGAACTAGTCAGAATTGTGAAAACTGAAAACCAAAAGTATAATACGGGTGCATTATATATACCCATACTGAAAACTATGAGAACAAGACTGAAATGGTACATACCTCTTCATCAGAAAAGTCAAATTTGTGCAGTATTATCATGTTGATATGGTTGTTTGACAGGAGGAAATCTGAAAATATATCAAATGTGAAACATTTACAAACAAAATATAGACAACAATTGTAATAGTGAAACACCTGATACATAGTGATACATAGTGGGTTTATGAAGATTAATTTATAAGAAACTTACTGCATTTACAGGTTATTCATGTCTAAGCTTTTGTCCAATACATAACGTTATTATGCAGCCTACTCTTGAGTGCCAAATAAACGTATAGGCCAAATAAAAGTATAGGGTGGCAAATCGGTCAAATTTAATAACAGTATAGTGCCAAATAACCATATAGGGTGGCACACTGTTCAAAACAAATAACAGTACAGTGCGAAAAAGACACCCGTATATTTGTCTTTTTTAGCGCCGAAGCAATTTTTGTACTCGACGTGAAGTCAAGGCGTCCCTAGAAAACTACGCGGGTTATTTTGTTTTTTTCTGCCGAATATGCATAAACTTTGTGCAGATTCGCATCACCGCAGATACAGTAACCACATTTGATAAAACCGGGAAATTTTTTGTTTTTAAATGGACATTAAAAGTTTTATTGAATTGAATATGCAAGCCCGTTTCTGGGGAAACTGCCGCCAGCTGGTTACGGCCGTTTTGAGGCGCTGCACACGGCGACCATTTACGGTCGGTTTACGCGGTGATAATGGCGTTTTAACTAAAAATATACCATGTCGAGCTCCAGAGAACTAAGGATTCTGACCGATTCATCTAATCATGAAAATTAAATGGTCTAACGCTTCGGGATCAAAATCTAAAATCCTCAGAAGCACTGGATACCGCTAAATTCACAACAATTGTTCGAAAGGATGAGACCTTCACCGTCAGAGGGAGCCACGTGCAGCTCCAGTTGGGAGCAAGGGATTTTATCGCGAGCGGTAAACCGCTCCTTGGATGATTGATTAGCGCTAGCAACAGGGAGTGAGAACGATTGCTCTCCTAAAATTATACCCTGCATAATTTGCCACGATTATCAGAGAATATAGGCTGGCACAAATGTTAAAATTTAATAATAGTATAGTGCCAAATAAGGTGCGTATAGGGTGGCATTTTTCATCAAATAAATACGCGTATAGGGACGTTTATTCGGCACTCAAGAGTATATGGATTACAAGCAGTTACGATTATCCCATCAGCTGGAATAGGGGCATGACTTCAGACCTACATGGACCAATGACTTCAGACCTACATGGACCAATGACTTCAAACCTACATGGACCAATGACTTCAGACCTACATGGACCAATGACTTCAGACCTGCATGGACCAATGACTTCAGACCTACATGGACCAATGACTTCAGATCTACATGAACCAATGACTTCAGACTTACATGGACCAATGACTTCAGTCCTACATGGACCAATGACTTCAGACCTACATGGATCAATGACTTCATATCTACATGAACCAATGATTTCAGACTTACATGGACCAATGACTTCAGACCTACATGGACCAATGACTTCAGACCTACATGGACCAATGACTTCAGATCTACATGAACCAATGACTTCAGACTTACATGGACCAATGACTTCAGACTTACATGGACCAATGACTTCAGACCTGCATGTACCAATGACTTCAAACTTACATGGCTCATTGACTTCAGACCTACATGGACCAATGACTTCAGACTTCCAATGACTTCAGACTTACATGGACCAATGACTTCAGACTTACATGGACCAATGACTTCAGACCTACATGGACCAATGACTTCAGACCTACATGGACCAATGACTTCATACTTACATGGACCAATGACTTCAGACCTACATGGACCAATGATTTCAGACTTACATGGACCAATGACTTCAGACCTACATGGACCAATGACTTCAGACTTACATGGACCAATGACTTCAGACCTACATGGACCAATGACTTCAGACCTACATGGACCAATGACTTCAGACCTACATGGACCAATGACTTCAGACTTACATGGATCATTGACTTCAGACCTGCATGGACCAGTGACTTCAGACCTACATGGACCAATGACTTCAGACTTACATGGACCAATGACTTCAAACCTACATGGACCATTGACTCCAGACCTGCATGAACCAATGACTTCAGACCTACATGGACCAATGACTTCAGAACTACATGGACCAATGACTTCAGACCTACATGGACCATTTACCTCAGACCTACATGGACCAATGACTTCAGACCTACATGGACCAATGACTTCAGACTTACATGGACCAATGACTTCAGATCTATATGAACCAATGACTTCAGACTTACATGGACCAATGACTTCAGACTTACATGGACCAATGACTTCAGACCTGCATGGACCAATGACTTCAGAACTACATGGACCAATGACTTCAGACCTACATGGAACATTTACTTCAGACCTACATGGACCAATGACTTCAGACCTACATGGACCAATGACTTCAGACCTGCATGGACCATTTACTTCAGACCTACATGGACCAAATGACTTCAGATCTGCATGGACCAGTGACTTCAGATCTACATGAACCAGTGACTTCAGATCTACATGAACCAATGACTTCAGATCTACATGGACCAATGACTTCAGAACTACATGGACCAATGACTTCAGACCTACATGGACCATTTACTTCAGACCTACATGGACCAATGACTTCAGACCTACATGGAGTGGACCAATGACTTCAGATCTACATGGACCAATGATATGTAAACAAAAGGTACGTTCTTATACAGCCCTATATCCAGTACATATGATAGGACCACTCAAAATGCTTCATACTTCACCCCCTGGCAGACCTGTTCATTCCAACACCAACTCTACTTCTCTGTGAAGAATTCAGCCACTCTGCAATTACTGTGCGAAGACTATTTGTTCACATATCCACCTCACTCTACAGCCAGGTACTCATTTATACAGATGAGTGAACTGAGGCAATGTGGGGGAATGAAACTGCCCAAGTCATGTTACCAGGCAGTACAATAATGAAATACACAGTCATGTTACCAGGCAGAATAATAATGAAATACACAGTCATGTTACCAGGCAGAACAATAATGAAATACAGTCATGTTACCAGGCAGAACAATAATGAAATACACAGTCATGTTACCAGGCAGTACAATAATGAAATACACAGTCATGTTACCAGGCAGAACAATAATGAAATACAGTCATGTTACCAGGCAGAACAATAATGAAATACACAGTCATGTTACCAGGCAGAACAATAACATTCACTTAGGTGAAATCAGAACACAAGTTAAAAACAGGGATTGTTTTACAAACTGCCCAGTATCATGTTACAAGTCTCAAATACCAATATCAAAAAGGCATAACATAAAACAATTAATTCCAAGTATGTATTCAGAGGTGTGTTTTACTCGTTTGTACAACTATGAACATTCTTAAATTCAATCTAAACTGTTTTCCACTCAACATCTGCTCAAATTTCCACAATATATTGCATAATATATTGTTTTCATACTTGTGTGTAAAAAAATATTTAATTAATAATTATATTTATGTACACTGTATATAGTTGACTATGCACTTTGTTTGTAATGATATTAACACATTGGAACATTCAACACCAACATTGTGTTCAGGAACACCTCATGTAATTTTATTAACATTTAATTCTATATATTAATACCATATATATATATATATTGCTTTTCGTTTAGTTATTACTGGCGTCCTGGCATGAATTGTCATCATATGTATTTTATGTACTTTGACTTACAGAGTGATGTTTCAGTGACTTACAGAGTGATGTTTCACTGACTTACAGAGATATGTTTTACTTACAGATTTATATTTCACTGATGTGATCATTGACTTACAGAGACGAATGATGTTTCATTGTGGCTGTGATAAGTGACTTATAGAGTGATGACATACAGAATGATGTTTCAGTGACTTACAGAATGATGTTTCAGTGACTTACAGAGTGATGTTTCATTGCGGATGTTCTCAAAGAGGATGTTGAGGGTCTGCAGGAGCTGTGTACAGATGTAGACGCCTGTCTTCTGCTGCATGAAGGTCGTGAAGAACGACAACATATTCTTCTCCAGAAAGAAGCTGACACAAAAATGCACAAAATGACAGTGACTATGAACTGGCCAATTCAAGGGATTGTCTTACCAGGTTCTGTGCAATATAAGCAAGTCTAACATCACTGGGACAAAACAGAATCGATTCTGGACAGCTATCAATTTATAATACAGCTTGACTAAACAGCAAGGATAAAGATATTTATCTAAAAGATATTGCGTTGGTGCAATACATAGAATTGAAAAAGTTGTGGTTTGGGTGTTTTCATAAACAGCGATACAGATGATGACGATAACAGATTGGAAAACGGGAATGCACAATATTTATACAAACATTAATGGCTACTTCAATATTGGGGTTTGAGGTCACTAGTTTTACATTTATTTAGAGAATTGTTAACATCATCATTTTAGAAATATAAATGTTAAAAGCAATGATCAAGGGCAATTACTTGTGGGATAAATATCTATTGGTTTTATGCTGTTAAATAATACTTTAAAAATATGACTATGGTAATAAACATGAAATGGCGTCATATTTGTCAAACTGTGATCTCAAATGGCTACACTGTTTTCCATGTTATTGGAATTATCTGACATCTTAGTTTCTTTCATACATACCAACCATCATGACATTATATAATGTATGCCAATTTAATTAAGTGATCACCCAATCTGTAACTAACTAAGTTACAGTAAACCACAGATCAAACATAGCAGCAGTACAGATATAGGGTCCAACATGTCAAAGCTATGCACATGGCTAAAGGCACACACAGCTCACTGCAGTTGGTATCATTAAATATGGATTAGTTTGCACTACATACTCAAAGACGCTGCTGTCGTTCTGATCGCCCCAGATGAGCATCTCCGACATCGACCGGAGAGTTTCAACAAGCAGTGTCTTGTTGTGTTCGGTCACTGTCTGGTTCTTGGACAGTATAGTGTAGAGGTATCTGCAACAGAAAGTAGAAATATGTCCGTGCGTGTACACGTAGAATGATTTAAACAAAAGAATATGTTCATACAGTGGGGTACTGATCGGGTAAAGGGAGCAGTTTTTGAGCAGGAGGATATATATAATGCACTAATCAATGTTTGAGAACACATGCAAACACAAGCATGATCGTAATAAAAAATGGCTTTATATTTTCACTGAATTATTATGTCTCCACATAATTTTATGATATATGTACAAAAAAAATTACAAACACAAATCCAGGTGAATTTGCTCATGGATTTTTAATTTGATCCAATAAGATTTAAGCCAATACTCCATATATGCAATTTATCAACCTTGGCTGATGTTCGTCTAAATTTCACAAACTCAGAAACTGCACGACTGAGGTCAGCCTTAGACTCTTACACATTTTGTAAAAGTTGAAGTTATTTGGTGTAGTTTCCTAACATGTTGTTGTATGGCCATCTCATTGGTCAGTGGCCAGTTATTAAATGTGATATAGCTTACAAAATTATGAACATGATATTGCATAACAGATATGATGACATAATCAGTATTTATGTACACAAGTAGAGTGTACTTGTAGAGTGCAGTGCAGTGTCAAGTATATACTGACAAAGACTCAGACATGTTTTATTTGACCTATACAGCTGTGGTCTCACGTATGAACATTATAAAACAAAATTCAAGATAGGTCAGGGAGACTCCCATTAAGACATCAAATATCGCTATCATGGGAGCCATCTACCTAGCTCCCATCTATTTGCAATACAGGAGATTCGATTTTCTTTTGAGGCATGTGAAATATCATAAATTTTGTTTTTTTAACATTTAGAGAAAGTTTGTTGGCTTTAAACATTTGCATATTTTTGCTAACTCATTGTTTACATTTTGACTTCGGCTTTGGTCATCCAAAGATTGAAATTTATTCAATGTACTGGATAAGATGGTGTCATCAGCATACTGTATATTATAAATTTAAAGAGGTCACTAGAAACTGCTATGTCATTAATATATATAATAAATAGACCATTGGGGAACACAAGTAGTTATCGCTACTTCTTCTGATTTAAAATCTCCAACTTCTACATATTGTTTGCAATTGTATAGGTAGTTCTTACAGAGATCAAGTGCAGCACCATTTATACCATAGTAATTTAATGTATGTAACAATATGTTGTGATCAATGGTGTCAAATGCTTTTGATAAATTAAGGTATATGTTTTATGGAGTTGCTGACTGATCAAGTTCCTGAACAATTCTATCTATTATTTCTAGAGTGGCTAATTCTGTAGAATGTTTTTTCTAAACCTGTATTGATTATCATATTATAAGTTATTGGAATGAAAGCGTTTGTGTATTTGGTTAAACATAACTCTTTTGAATTTTTTTTAAATGGCCGGTAAAATAAAAATTGGACGATAATTATCAAAAATGGTACAGTTGTATCACCTTTTTTAAGAAGTGGTATCACTTTAGCGATTTTTAGTTGGTCGGGAAATATACAAGTTAGTGTGACCACTTCACTAATTTCATTTTTTATCAGCTTTAATACTTTTGTTGATAGACCACAACTAGATTTTGGGTGTAAATTATCATTATGCTCATAATTTTATTTTCGTTTATTGGCTTAAATTCTAAAGTATGTAGACTTCGGCTTTTCAAATAATCTTTGAAAGATTTATCTCCAGTATTTTGACAGGAAAGGGTTGGCCCAATATTGATGAAAAATGTGTTACATTTATTGGCGATAGTATTTTTGTCAGTTACTATTTTGCCATCAACTTTAAAGTAGTCAGGAAAATGTTGTTTCTTTGCGATTTTCTGAATAATTTGTTTATCATACACCACGTTTTTTAATGTCATACTTATTTGTTTCAAAACTGGATTGATAATACATTTGCTTAGCTAGTCGAATGTTTCTATTAAGAATTGCATTATATGTGTGAAGATTTGTTTTGAGAGTTACATATTCCGCTGCGTGTATAGGAGTTTGTCTAATTCTTGAATACAATTTGTCTCTTAACGTTATTGACCTGATGATGCCTTGTGTAATCCAACGTGACTTTTTGTGCTTGTGTTTATTATATTTAATCATTTTAACTGGTAATTTTTTTCCATAGCAGTAGTAATAATTTCATCAAGCAGGTTGTAATTGTTGTTAGGATTAGTATCTTTAACCTTGTTCAGTTTATCGTAAATATTTGAATTGATGAGTTCTGTTTGAAATTGGTTTAGGCAGTCAGTATCATACTTTCTAATTTTTTTATTTAGGTACATTACATTTTACAAGTACTGCCGGCTAATGTCCCAAGTACTTATACTTGGAATATCATTTTACAAACTGACTTTAAAATACCTGGAAGACTGTAAAAAAGGATGCATTTTATTAGTAATTCTTATTATCACTAAATATCACAAAAGATTGTAGATGACCAGTGACTAATATTAGCACTTCAGCACTTAACCAGTTTTGAAGACATTTGTAATAACACACCCAAGAATTTGTATTGTATACTTAGCATGCTGCAAAGTGCCTATTATGATAGTGCACTGGAACATGTATTTGGCTGAAGTTGGGCTCAGCACTCACTCAGTGGCTCAGTTGGTGCACATAGTTTTTGCACTGTAACCAGGAAATCATGCTACAGTTGAGATTCCATCTAGCACCAGGACACGAAGGGTAAATGGGGGTAAACATGAAACCTGTTGTTGACATACACAAACTGCCATGCCAACAAGCCAGCCAATCACCATCTTCCAATCTGTATCTGTTGTGTAATCAGCAAACCTCAACTGAGTATTGTACCAACTGACTATTTTATTTTTGGAGTTTTCCATCTCTAGAATTAGTCCACAACATGATCTTTGACTTCATATTGCAGAGACACCAGACAGAAGAATCCTACAACTTCTGGTGCTTTATCTGAAAAACGTGTTTATTGCATGTGTTTATTGAATGTTATTGCACTTCAATAATATTCCAAATAGCCTCTAGGCGAATTATTTTTCAGTGGCCTGGTCCATGGATCCTCGCCTTTCATTCACTAGAAGCGAAAGGTAAATGTGCGTGCATAACTCCGATCCACCCGATGGACATTCTCGTATTTACCGTTCGGGTCATATACTACAGAGGAATATTCAAGTTCATACCTAACAAGAGTGGTGTACGCTTTCGCCTTGACTTCTTGTGAACACTTATTTAAATTCCTTTCGATTAGCTTGAATTTTATTTGTGTTAGTCTTAGAGGTGGTGTTATCGATGTGAGATCTCTCAGATGCTGTATGACTGTAAGTGTAATTCAATATTAACGTCCAATAATCAAGAAGATAAAGGCTGTTGATTGGGGGAATGCGAGTGTTTCAATGGTTACGTCAGAAAAGGTAACATTCACCATCACAAGTAACTGCGCATGTTCCAAATATACGCCTAAGAGAACTCGTGACATACACTTGTTATCGACAGAGCAGCTGTCATCTGACAGCTCCAGCGCTAAACAAAACAGTTCGGTCTAGCTCTAATCTCCGTCATTCAAACACCACGTTACTCACTTCAAATGCTCTAAAGAATGAGGATTTCTTGGCTTCCCTCCACCGCCAGAAAACCATCCCTTCTGTCTCGGAAACATCGGATAGTGTCGTGTTGAAAGGCTTGTACCCCAAACTGACAAAATGCATAAAATCCGTCAACTAATACCTCCGCCTTCCCACATTATCGACAAGTCGAGAGCGGAAGTGCGTGGGAATACATCACTCATGCTCATTGGGTAGTGCGTCTGAGAACGAACCAATGACAGGCGGTTGTACAACGTAAAAAGGTCAGCGCTGACTAAAGCGGAGGGTAATTTTGATTGCTAACTTAACGTCTAAAGTAGCTATATCATCGATTGACGTGTCGTTATCGCAGGTGATTCGATGTTTGCAAAATGTGTTGCCTGATAACTGGTTTTCAGCATTCAATGTGCATAACGCTAACCTGGGTTATCACACCACTCTCGGATGCTTAATACGCTTGGCGTACGCCCCTTTGGCTTTGGCTTGACTTGTTTTGACAGTACTCGGTAGTACTCAACTCAAGGTCAATTACCGGGGTAAGCCATGATAACACTGTAGCCAGCGTAGGCAGCCTGAGATGCTGTGACTGTGTCAGCGACGGCGCATGATTGCACATGCATGGTCTGGTGGGAACATGTTTCATACTGATTTGTGGCTTTTAATTGTGCCTTTTTATTGTACACGAATGAAATGCTGTTGATTTTGAGACAAAATTAATACTCTGCCTGTAGCCCGCTTCCGCTGGGGTGACTTTGTCTTTGGCCCAGCAGAGGCAGAGGAAAAAGAGTTGTCATGAAACTGTTGAAATATGCATTTTTGTACATGAGTTTATTGACAGTGCAACAGCACTACTGATAAGTGCATCAGTGCCTGCTGTTATTGTTTACCTGGTTGTGCTCAGTCACGCGTACTGCTTAGTGACGTAATGCTTAGTGAAGTGCTGTTGTCTTTGTCTGTTCTTACGTTGCACTTGCCATGCTGCCTTTCGTGTAGAGCAGTCGTCTTTTCTAATACATTTGTTTCTATTGACATCTCGGTCTACTGTGATGTTTTACATCTGCGTGAATGTGGTGTAAACGTCGATACTTTCAACAGATACCTGGGACCTCAGATTCCCTAGAAAAGGAATGTAGCATTACACTAGCTGATACCACCATGTAGGTGAATGGAGTGTATACAGGTGTCCCAGGTTCCATGACAACTTTTGTTGTGTGCACTGGGCCAAAGTTTTTCATGTCATCGTTGACATTGTCATTGTAAATAATCAAATACTTTTACAGATTTATATATTTTGTAGGGTCCAAGTTGATGTACTCGCTATGCATTAGGTAACATTCTTATCCAAGATAATTTGGGCCAGCACAAATCGTACAATTCAAAATACCTTAATTCCCATTGAACAATTTTAATGTCAAAGTGGCGATCATCTACGGACAGTCATTTGGCTGGTGGTGGTCTCTACTCTCGAGTGCCAAATAAACGTATAGGCCAAATAACACTATCGGTGGCATATTGTCCAAAACAAATAATAGTATAGTCACAATATAGTATATGTCTTTTTTACCGACGAAGCCAACTTGCTTGACTTGACGTGAAGGCGTCCTTAGTAAACTACGCGGATTGCTGTATATTTCGGGGTTTCCCTCCGAATATGCATAAACTTTGCGTATATTCGCGCCGCGTCACCGCAGATATAGTAACCGCATTTTATATCTGCGAAAAACGGGGAATTTTCGTTTTTTATTGGACATTAAAGTTTTATTGAATTGAATACGCAAGCCCGTTTCAGGGGAAACGGCTAGTAGTGTGAAAATTTACAGATGTAATTATTAGTAATTATCTTATTTTGATACATGCCCGTGTAACCCGGGAAGCGAGACGGAGAGTGGATGCGGGAGAATGTAATGCCAATGAATAAAGGTTCGTTATATGTACTCTTTATAGACGCGCACCAATATCTGTTCACCACAAGGCATCACAATGGCGACGAGGATGGGATCATCCAGAACAATCAGATCCATAGACATTCAATGTTGCATTGTTGGTGAATAAAGCAAATATGGTTGGTGCTGTGCGAAATGGTGCAGTGAGCGATAATAAAGAACTGTTGCATACTTACGATGGCTTTACCTACCTTTCCGGAGTTTGATCTTCAACCAAGGGAGACCGTCCCTACTCGATTCGACAAGCACCAGAAGCGACTTAATAACCTGTTCGCTGCGATGGGAGTAGAGGAGTCGACCCGGGAAAAGGCCACGCTACTTCACTACGTCGGTGAAGAAGTCTGTGACATATTCGATACGCTAACCATACAAACGTCTGAATCGGACTCTAATGTATATCAAGCGGCAGTCAAAGCTCTCGCTGACTATTTTGAACCACATAAATGCGTAGAAATGCAAAAGTCTCACGAAAAAGTACCCGAATTTTAGACCAGGCTGCAGCTAATTGCTCGGAAGTGTGAATTCAGTTACTCAGATCTTGAGATAAAACGTCAACTCATTCAAGGAACCATATCAGCAAGGTTCAGACGAAAAGCTATCGAACAAAGCTTGACACTACATCAGATTCTCAAGAATGCACGAGCAATGGAGGTTGCAGAAGAACAGACAATCCAAATCGAAAAAGAGCAATCAAATGCTGTTCACCAAATCACATTACCCAAAACCGGTATCTGAAGCTAAACGTAGCTCCCAATGTGGTTTGTGTGGTGGATCGTACCTGCACAAAGGACAGTGTCCAGCGAAAGGAAGACGTTGTCTGACCTGTGACAAGCTCAACCACTTTGCAAAAATGTGCAGAAGCAGAGCAGTCTCCAATGAAAAACCGGCTCAAAAGAAAAGCTATCGACGTCCGAAGCAAAGAGCCATAGCAGTCACTATCGAAGGCGCAGAGTCGCAATCTGAGGAATCTGGCGCTTATGGAGAACAGTACACGTTTCATGTCGGTTCCGTCTCCAGCAATTCGGTACTGAGCGACAAAGCTATGTTCAAAATAAAGATCGCGAACACGCCAATCTGTATCATGACGGACTCTGGTGCTACTGTCAATATAATCAACGAGAAGGATTATCTGAGCATAACACCGAGACCCACTCTGTTGCCATCTACAACAGAAGTGTACCCATACATGAGTTCAAAACCGCTAGAACTGTGTGGCACATTTGAGAGTGACGTCACTAGCAATGAAGAGAAAAGTCATGGAACATTCTATGTGGCCAAGGGGCCAAGTCGATCGCTTCTCAGTTGGAAAATGTCGCAAAGCCTGAAACTAATCCAAGTTACAAACACTGTCGAAGGAACAACAATAGCAGAACTCTTGCACACGTTTTCTGAAGTCACTACTGGAATGGGCGAATACAAGGGTGAACCTGTAAAGATTCACATCGACGAATCCATAAAACCAGTTGTCCAACCATACCGACGCATACCGTTTCATGTCAGGAAACAAGTTGAGGAGAAGCTGGACCAACTCCAGAAAGATGACATCATCGAGCGGGCAGAAGGTCCCATGGGTCTCACCAATCGTGGTCGTTCTTAAACCGCATAAAGCCAACGAGATCCGCATATGTGTTGACATGAGATCTCTGAATAAAGCGATAATTCGCGAGCGTCACATCATACCGACGACTGATGACATCATCGCTGACCTGAATGGATGTAAGGTCTTCAGCAAGATTGACCTTAACCAGGGTTATCATCAGCTTCCGCTCCATCACGATTCGATACATCTGACCACATTCTCAAATCATGTCGGTCTATATCGTTACAAACGGCTGAATTTTGGTTTGTCATGCGCAGCCGAGATATTCCAGAGAAAGGTTGGTGATGCAATCAGATGAATTCCAGGCGTTCGTAACATCAGTGATGATATCTACATCGGCGGCATAGATGAGGCGCAACATGATGACAGACTGATCAACGTCTTACAGCGGTTGAAAGAAAACCAGCTGACGGTGAACGTTCCGAAATGCTTGATCCGTGTCCTGAGTATGCTATTCTTTGGGCATGTCTTCAGTGGAGAAGGAGTGTCACCAGATCCCAAGAAGGTCGAGGCACTGAGAAGTGTAAACGCTCCAAACAATGTGAGCGAAGTTCGAAGCTTACTCAGCTCTGTTACATTTTGCTCATGATTCATCGAGGACTTTGCCACAATCACGCGTCCAATGAGAAAACTCACGTGCGATGGAGTACCCTGGGAATGGGGTAAACTTGAACAACAATCGTTTGAAAGACTCAAAGCAGCGCTGTCTACCAAAACGACGCTGGCGTACTTTGACTCTGATAAACCGACAACGATCTTCGTAGACGCTAGCCCTATCGGTCTAGGGGCAGTTCTGACCCAAGAGAATGCTATATCGAAGGAAGTCACACCACTCTACTTTGCAAGTCGACCACTGACTCCTACAAAATCGAGATATCGACAGAGAAGCGTTAGCAATTAGCTGGGCTATCAAGCAGTTTCATCTGTACGCATATAGAAAAGAGTTCAAGGTTGTGACAGATCACAAACTGTTACTGACCTTGTTCAGCAACCCATCATCAACACCGACCGCGAGAATTGAACGATGGCTCATGAACCTGCTATGCTACAACTTCACAGTCACATATCAACCTGGAAAATCCAACCCAGCAGACTACACATCAAGACATCCTGTTGACGTTGCAACAGTGGATGAATACGACGAGATCGCTGAAACTGAACATTACGTGGCATACATCGCGCGTAATGCAGTACCAAAGGCAATGACACTGAAAGAAGTTGAACTCGCTACTTCTCAAGACCGTGTGCTACAAGCAGTCATGGCATGCATCATGTCTGGCAGATGGCACCAACCACCATCAAATGTACCTCTCGCTGAGCTGTCTAGATACGAAAATGTCAAGAACGAGCTGACCTGTACAGACACCGTGTTGCTGAAATCAAATCGAATCGTCGTACCTGCAACTCTACAAAACAGAACTCGAGGGCCATCTAGGCATAGTAAAGACGAAAGCGCTGATGCGACAGAAAGTATGGTTCCCCAGCATGGATAAACTGGTCGAAGCAAAGGTGAAATCATGCTTAGCTTGTCAAATAGTTACACCTGTAACGAGTCGCGAACCATTGCAAATGTCAAGACTACCGGACCAGCCGTGTGAGGAGATGAGCGTGGACATTGCACATGTCGATGGAGAAACGCTTCTCATATTGATCGATGACTATTCTCGTTTTCCATTTATTGAACCAGTGACATCTGAAGTTGCATGTGCAGTATTACCGAACATTGACAAAATCTTCGCCATGTTCGGAACACCGGATGTCTTAAAGTCGGACAATGGACCTCCATTCAACGGACAAGACTTTGCCAAGTTCGCAAACGTGCTAGGGTTCAGGCATCGCAAAGTGACACCGCTATGGCCCGGAGCTAATGGAGAAGTTTAGAGTTTCGTGAAGACGTTAAAGAAGTGTGTGAAAGCTGCACAATCAGATGGCAAGAACTGGAGAAAAGAAATGCAAGCATTCTTACGCAACTATCGTACCAGTCCACATGCGACGACTGGAGTTGCACCATCAACACTGTTCTTGAAGCGTGCCGTTCGCAATAAACTACCGCAATGTGCAAGCGCTGATCCAGTTGCTGAGATAGTTCGCAAGAGAGACACTGACCAGAAATGGAAGATGAAGTATCATGCAGAACGAAAGAACTACCACAAGCCGTGTGATCTCAGCATTGGCGAGTCTGTGTTAGTGAAGAGACCATTCACTGCGTCAAAAAGTCACACTCCCTACGAGTCGAATCCGATGACAATCGTAACACGGAAAGGCAGCATGATCTCTGCAAAGACTGATCAAGGACGGAGTGTAACCCGCAACGCGTCTTTCTTCAAGAGACTCCACGGTCGTGACGAAACAGAAGTTGGCGCAGATGAAGATCCGTTGCTTGATGAATGCAGTGAACCGACGCCAAAAGACGATCTCGTGGCGAACGATGATTCAACAACAAAGAATGACAACTCACCTGTACAGTTGACTCCGAGTCCAGATCTGCCAATTCTTCGCAGATCTACGCGTGTTAGAAAAACACCTGACGTGCTTGATTTGTAGTTTGTCATTTGCCATTACAAAGAACATTAACATGTTATGATTCATATCAATTATAGTTGAACTTTCTTTTACTATTAACCTGTATGAATGAAACCCAGTAATTCTTTATAATTATGATGGACATTGAACACTAATTGCTGTTTAATATCTACAAGGAAGGAGATGTAATGTCCTAATGTCATATTAGTAATTATCTTATTTTGATACATACCCGTGTAACCCGGGAAGCGAGACGGAGAGTGGAAGCGGGAGAACACAATGTAATGCCAATGAATAAAGGTACACTATCTGTACTCTATATTGACGATCACCAATATCTATTCACCACAAGGCATCACGACAGATATATGATAAGGACGGGCTACACATAGATGATAAAATTGTTGGACTCTCGATAAGCCAATACAACGGCTTCCTTGTCCACTTGCCATCTGGAACTTGTTGTTTAGGATGGCAATCTTGTTAAATCTTGAAACCGCGGCCAACCGGTTTGAGGCGCTACGCACGGCGGCCATTTACGGTCGGTTTCCGCGGTGATACTGGCGTTTTAACTAATAATATACCATGTCGAGCTCCCGATAACTAAGTATTATGACCGATTCATCTAATCATGGAAATCTAACGGTCTAACGCTTCGGAATCAAAATCTATAGGATCCTCAGGCTCAGAAGCACGGGATCCCGCCAAAATCACGCCTGTCGTTCGAAAGGATGAAAATGTAGCCGTCAGAGGGAGCCACATGCAAGACTCGTTGACTGTAGGTGATTTTAGCGCGAGCGTTAAACCGCTCCGCTCCGTGGATGATTGATTAGCGCTAGCAATAGGGAGTGAGAGCGAGTGCTCTCCTAAAAGTTATATCCTGCATACTTTGCCTCGTTTATCGGAAAATATAGACTGGCACAAATGTCTAAATTTAATAATAATATAGTGCCAAATGAGGTGCGTATAAGGTGACATTTTCATCAAATAAATACGCGTATAGTATAGGGACGTTTATTCGGCACACACGAGTGGGTTCATTGCTTTATCACCGAGGATACCAATTTTTCCAGAGCAATCTTTAAAAAAATGGGACAAACTCACCCCATTTTACAGAAAAGACTCCTGGACATTTTTTGACAGACCAAAAGTTTATAAATCATTGAATGCAAAAATGAAAAATATTGTCAATACACAAGGCAAGCTATAAGTCATAAGAGACTGTAGAGTCTCTGTGCTTTTCTGACATTACAAACCGTAGTGTGTACAGGTGAACCATATGGCTTAATTTACAAGTATCTGTATGATATATCCAACACACCTGCATCCACCAAGGATACAAAATTTTATGTAGAAATTAATATTATTATGATAATGAATGATTCTTAATTTATTGCAGAATCACCACCTTTTATAATATACATACAGCATATACGTTAACGCCAAGTGAAAAATAATTGACCATCATGCTAGCTCACAACAGAAAATTGCAATATTGTTTATTTACAGTGCGCCATATTTAGTTAGACAAGTATGTATAATTACCTGGTAACTATGCTGTACATATCTGCCCTTCTGGTGTGATTGTAACATTTTTAAAGAATATATTCATTGTTAGCTATTTGAAATTCAGACAGCTAGATGGCAGCCCGACTATTTGCTCGGAGGATTGACTACCTCCAAAGGCTCCCTGGATGGGCGATGCAAGGCTGGAGGGCATACACAGGAAATACCGCATCGAGCAAGCCAGGAGTGTATGCTGTGGACTTGAGAAGTGATGTTGTCACTCAGCCATCACAAGCCATGAAGGAAGCCATGATGGAAGGCACCATGGGGGACGACGTCTTTGGAGAAGACCCCACAATCAACAGTTAGTTGAAATTAATGTTTAATAAATGTCTGGTAGTTACAGATTTCTAAAAAACTGGATGCATTTCTATTTAATCCACTGGTGCCTGTATTTGGTGATCTGGCATTTACTTTTTTGCATCTTCGGTGTCCTTCTGTCTCTCTCTGTTCACAAGGCAATGGTTTGTGTCATTGTGGTCAGTTCCATGTTGTACATCGCCTGGTGTGGTTCTAGAGCCTCACTCTTGTGTGGCAGTCTCTGTCGCACTTGCTGCAGGTGAAGGCTGAGACAGTGTAGGATTTGTAGACATCTGTTTTCTTCTCGGCCAGTTGTGTGGTTGTTTCTCTTTTCTTTTCACAATTAACAATGATACAATTTTAAAATCTTGTGAATAAAAATATAATATAAATGTTTGCAATCCAGACAAAATTGCTTTAAAATGAAAACGTATCCATGTTTTGTATTTTGCAGCATTTTAATCATTGCGTTGTGTTCCCAATGACATATATTTGATTTTATCTAAACTTGACATTTCAATTTCAGAGCTACAGTCAACAGTTGCTGATATGTTCGGCATGGAATCAGCATTGTTTGTTCCAAGCGGTACCATGGGTAATTTAATATCAGGTATGCAGTTAATAATAATGATTTTATTGTCTTCATGATATAATTTATATATACATGATACATAGCATATATCAATGAAGATAATGGAAAAGAAGCAATATATCATATAATTCCTTGTTTAAATAATTCATTAATACACAGTTCACCGTGCAGTAATGCAGAGCTGTTAGAACAAGTGCAGTGTAACAAGATCGAATAGAGATCACATTGGAAATGTGTGGGTCTAAAAGGCCCCCAGCAGGTTTTGTAGACATTGGTTTATAACCGTAGTATTATTACCAACAAATTATGTTGCAGTATTGAGTCACTGCCATACGCGTTGTCTGGAGGCACTTCTGGGAGACAAAAGCCATCTGATGGTCTATGAACAAGGTGGAATGGCAACTGTAAGCGCAGTCTAAATTTTAAGAAACCAAGTTAACTAATGTTACAAAATCTGTTAATTTTTATCATACGATAAAAAGAACAGATTTTGTGGGTAAAATGATGTTGTTATTGTATATTTTATTTTAATTCTAACATTTTGTATTTTTAATGAACAACACTTTTTTCACATAATTTGACAGTCTAAAACTTGATCCATACTACATTTGTATTATTTGGCATGCCATTGAAATATTGGTTTGTTTACAGCAACAGTTTCTAACTGATACACATTTTAGTGATGACAAAACTGTAACCCCGAATGGAGATAGGACACCAAACCGGTATTCGAGAAACCACCTCGAACCATGTGAGGGCTGAGCTTTTCCTGATCAAGACCAGGGCCTCGATTCGGGGAACAGTTTTGGATAAGGAGACTTCTTCACAGGCAGGCACAAAATGTTGTCTTCATGCAGAACATTGCCAAGAATCCTTACTCGCAGAGATAGGTAGAGGGAAACATCAACAATGAATGGGTACTTCAGTCACAGATGGATACGATTCACTCATCTTGGACAGGAACTTTGTCAGGGGACGAACTTCAAATGTATAACGTGCGATGTGGTCATTCACGAACTTCCAAAAGTCCTCTTGCATGCCATCCGAGAGAGATTGCACCTCCAAACTGAATGGATGATGTATTTCTGAAATTCCTTTTGCATGGAAGGCAGGTATTGAGGGCGCTGTACTTGATGATACTTATTAGTTAAGCATCAACCACAGCATCAAGGGGAATTCATCATAACTTAAGAATAACTTAAGTACGGAGTAGTAGTAGTTGTAGTAATAAGTAATTGAAACTAATTATCTACTCTAGGCATGTGGCAATGAATTGAGGAAGTTTGTTTTATTGTATCAAAGTATTTTAACTGGGAAAACTGTAGGTCCTTCGAGAATAGCAATTGATAGGCTTGGATTATGATGTTTTCTAGTACCATTTAATGTTAAAAAGAAAATGTTTTCTGTGAATTTGATAGTATTACAGAAACACAATTTCTCCTTTGTGGACCACACAAAGTGAATTTTGCACCATTGCTTGTAACCTTAGCTTCAGCCAACCATCTGCGTACCCCATGGAAAACCTCCAGCATACCCAGGGGTACATGTACTCCATGGAAAACCTCCGGCATACCCAGGGGTACATGTACCCCATGGAAAACCTCCGGCATACCCAGGGGTACATGTACCCCATGGAAAACCTCCAGCATACCCAGGGGTACATGTACTCCATGGAAAACCTCCAGCATACCCAGGGGTACATATACCCCATGGAAAACCTCCGGCATACCCAGAGGTACATGTACTCCATGGAAAACCTCCAGCATACCCTGGGGTACATGTACCCCATGGGAAACCTCTGGCATACCCTGGGGGTACATGTACCCCATGGGAAACTTCCAGCATACCCTGTGGTACATGTACCCCATGGGAAACCTCTGGCATACCCCGGGGTTACATGTACCCCATGGGAAACCTCCGGCAAACCCCGGGGGTACATGTACCCCATGGGAAACCTCCAGCGTACCTCGGGGGTATTTTTACCCCATGGGAAACCTCCAGCGTACCCCGGGGGTACTCGTACCCCATGTTGAGAACCACTGGTTTTCATAGAGGAAACATGTATCTGTTGGAAGTCACCCTTTGCCATCTCTAAGATTTGTCACGTTTAAAGCTGCTTCCTCAAATGGTTCAGCCCATCACGAATCCAGTTCACTTATGTCCAGACGTGTAGTGTGTGACTAGTGTGCGCAGTCTGTTTAATAAAAAAATGCCTATTTTTGTTGAAATCACCAAAAGAATTGATTTCAGTCGTTAGATCTGGTAAGGATCAAAATAATAGATAAATATCCAAAATGGCAAACACTGTGTGGGTCAAGGCTGATCAGGGGTTTGACCTCCATCATCTCGCCGATCACATGACAAAGTTACCAAATTTCACCAAGGAAGAAAATCATGATTTTTCAGCATTTCGATTGTCAAAGTTAATGCTTGAACAAGCATTAAGTTATTAAATAGTTTGTCTGGTGATTTCACAAAAACTACATACAAAAGTTGCACAAACAAACTAGCATGTTGCAGTGGATACTAGGTAGGTTTGGTTTTTTGCAAAATTAATTTGAAATGAGACTAGCAAAAAAGTCGAATTGATTAAGAATTGAATATTAAATATCTTTACTACATAGCATCCAAAATGCAACATTTTTAGATGTTTGGACCCAAGTCTGGTTAATAAATATGATGAAGTGCATTCTTATAATGGTGATTTTTTTTTTAATGAATGTTGATTGTTGCTGTAGTATTTTGGTGTTTAGTACATTTAAAAGACAAGCACACTTTAATAAGCACTTAGCAAAATACACTTTATAAATGGCAGCATTATAGCAACTGTTCATTAGCCGACATTAGTCAATATGTGGCAGCACCTTACGGTATAACAACTGTCTGTAACAGTTACTAGTTTAAAAATTATATAGGTGAGTGTTTGTAAAACTTGCATCTATTATCACACTGACCTAACTCTATTACACTTCAGTTAGGTGGTGTGCACCCACGAACTGTCCCCAATCTAGCAGACGGCACATTTGATCTTGACCTCCTTGTTGACCACATTCGTCCCTTGAACGACAGCCATCAACCATTCACGGGACTTATATGTGTTGAGAACACACACAACAACTGTGCCGGCACAGTGCTGCCTCTCAACTTCCTCGCAAAAGTATGTACAATGATTCCTTGCATATTTGTTTCAAAATGAAACCTTTTTTACAGCTTACTTTAGGTTACTTAAACATCCCACCTCAGTTGATTTTACAGCTTACTTTAGGTTACTTAAACATCCCACCTCAGTTGATTTTACAGCTTACTTTAGGTTACTTAAACATCCCACCTCAGTTGATTTAGCTCACTGCAAGTCAGATTTGTTGATGTTCAAAGTCATAGTGTGTGAATAGTATAAGTAATATATTTAAGTAATATATTTAAGTAATATGAGCAGTCGGTTTAATAAAAGAGTACATCCTTTTGTTAAAATTATCTAAGCAATTGGCTTTAATCATTAGTTTGGGTTACTGGCAGAAGTGTGAATAGTTTTATGTTATTGTTTATGTAGACCAGATCAGGTCCAAAATAATTTAACAGTTTTTCCAATGATTTCACCAAAACTTAATAACATATTTTTAGAAACGAGCACTTTGAGGTCAATCCTAGGTCAATCCTAGATAGGTTTGATTTTTCACAAAATGAGTCTGAAATGAAATTGAGGAGGAACCTTTGACAGGTCATATTGTATCTGACCCTTTGACAGGTCATATTGTATCCGACCCTTTGACAGGTCATATTGTATCCGACCCTTTGACAGGTCATATTATATCCGACCCTTTGACAGGTCATATTGTATCCGACCCTTTGACAGGTCATATTGTATCAAAGACACTTTGACAGGTCATATTGTATCAAAGACCCTTTGACAGGTCATGTTGTATCTGACCCTTTGACAGGTCATGTTGTATCAAAGACCCTTTGACAGGTCATCTTGTATCAAAGACCCTTTGACAGGTCATACTGTATCAAGGACCCTTTGACAGGTCATACTGTATCAAAGACCCTTTGACAGGTCGTATTGTAACAAGGACCCTTTGACAGGTCGTATTGTATCACAGACCCTTTGACAGGTCGTATTGTATCAAAGACACTTTGACAGGTCGTATTGTATCAAAGACACTTTGACAGGTCGTATTCTATCAAAGACCCTTGCCAGTACACAATGCGTTACATATTATCTTGAAATAGACTAAAAACTGGATTTTCACCATTTTCAGTTACGGAAAATTGCAGATGACTACAAACTGCCGATTCACATGGATGGAGCAAGGATGATGAACGCTGCAGCAATGCTAGAGGTCGAACCCAAGGTCATTGTACAGCACGTTGACTCGGTCCTCCTGTGCTTCTCCAAGGTACCCAGTCATTGTGGTTCATAGAAACTAATCCTGGTAGTTAAAGATCACTGACAACAGTGTTCTCTTCAAAGAAAGAAATATGTCTAGGGAAGCATAGCAAGTGTTTTCTGTTTATTTGTTACAACTAAACTAATCCTGGTAGTTAAAGATCACTGCCAACAGTGTTCTCTTCAAAGAAAGAAATATGTCTAGGGAAGCATAGCAAGTGTTTTCTGTTTATTTGTTACAACTAAACTAATCCTGGTAGTTAAAGATCACTGCCAACAGTGTTCTCTTCAAAGAAAGAAATATGTCTAGGGAAGCATAGCAAGTGTTTTCTGTTTATTTGTTACAACTAAACTAATCCTGGTAGTTAAAGATCACTGCCAACAGTGTTCTCTTCAAAGAAAGAAATATGTCTAGGGAAGCATAACAAGTGTTTTCTGTTTATTTGTTACAACTAAACTAATCCTGGTAGTTAAAGATCACTGCCAACAGTGTTCTCTTCAAAGAAAGAAATATGTCTAGGGAAGCATAGCAAGTGTTTTCTGTTTATTTGTTACAACTAAACTAATCCTGGTAGTTAAAGATCACTGCCAACAGTGTTCTCTTCAAAGAAAGAAATATGTCTAGGGAAGCATAGCAAGTGTTTTCTGTTTATTTGTTACAACTAAACTAATCCTGGTAGTTAAAGATCACTGCCAACAGTGTTCTCTTCAAAGAAAGAAATATGTCTAGGGAAGCATAGCAAGTGTTTTCTGTTTATTTGTTACAACTAAACTAATCCTGGTAGTTAAAGATCACTGCCAACAGTGTTCTCTTCAAAGAAAGAAATATGTCTAGGGAAGCATAACAAGTGTTTTCTGTTTATTTGTTACAACTAAACTAATCCTGGTAGTTAAAGATCACTGACAACAGTGTTCTCTTCAAAGAAAGAAATATGTCTAGGGAAGCATAACAAGTGTTTTCTGTTTATTTGTTACAACTAAACTAATCCTGGTAGTTAAAGATCACTGACAACAGTGTTCTCTTCAAAGAAAGAAATATGTCTAGGGAAGCATAACAAGTGTTTTCTGTTTATTTGTTACAACTAAACTAATCCTGGTAGTTAAAGATCACTGCCAACAGTGTTCTCTTCAAAGAAAGAAATATGTCTAGGGAAGCATAACAAGTGTTTTCTGTTTATTTGTTACAACTAAACTAATCCTGGTAGTTAAAGATCACTGCCAACAGTGTTCTCTTCAAAGAAAGAAATATGTCCAGGGAAGCATAGGCAAGTGTTTTCTGTTTATTTGTTACAACTAAACTAATCCTGGTAGTTAAAGATCACTGCCAACAGTGTTCTCTTCAAAGAAAGAAATATGTCTAGGGAAGCATAACAAGTGTTTTCTGTTTATTTGTTACAACTAAACTAATCCTGGTAGTTAAAGATCACTGCCAACAGTGTTCTCTTCAAAGAAAGAAATATGTCTAGGGAAGCATAACAAGTGTTTTCTGTTTATTTGTTACAACTAAACTAATCCTGGTAGTTAAAGATCACTGCCAACAGTGTTCTCTTCAAAGAAAGAAATATGTCTAGGGAAGCATAGGCAAGTGTTTTCTGTTTATTTGTTACAACTAAACTAATCCTGGTAGTTAAAGATCACTGCCAACAGTGTTCTCTTCAAAGACAGAAATATGTCTAGGGAAGCATAGGCAAGTGTTTTCTGTTTATTTGTTACAACTAAACTAATCCTGGTAGTTAAAGATCACTGCCAACAGTGTTCTCTTCAAAGAAAGAAATATGTCTAGGGAAGCATAGCAAGTGTTTTCTGTTTATTTGTTACAACTAAACTAATCCTGGTAGTTAAAGATCACTGCCAACAGTGTTCTCTTCAAAGAAAGAAATATGTCTAGGGAAGCATAGGCAAGTGTTTTCTGTTTATTTGTTACAACTAAACTAATCCTGGTAGTTAAAGATCACTGCCAACAGTGTTCTCTTCAAAGAAAGAAATATGTCTAGGGAAGCATAGGCAAGTGTTTTCTGTTTATTTGTTACAACTAAACTAATCCTGGTAGTTAAAGATCACTGCCAACAGTGTTCTCTTCAAAGAAAGAAATATGTCTAGGGAAGCATAGGCAAGTGTTTTCTTTTTATTTGTTACAATTAAACTAATCCTGGTAGTTAAAGATCACTGCCAACAGTGTTCTCTTCAAAGAAAGAAATATGTCTAGGGAAGCATAGGCAAGTGTTTTCTGTTTATTTGTTACAACTAAACTAATCCTGGTAGTTAAAGATCACTGCCAACAGTGTTCTCTTCAAAGAAAGAAATATGTCTAGGGAAGCATAGCAAGTGTTTTCTGTTTATTTGTTACAACTAAACTAATCCTGGTAGTTAAAGATCACTGCCAACAGTGTTCTCTTCAAAGAAAGAAATATGTCTAGGGAAGCATAGCAAGTGTTTTCTGTTTATTTGTTACAACTAAACTAATCCTGGTAGTTAAAGATCACTGCCAACAGTGTTCTCTTCAAAGAAAGAAATATGTCTAGGGAAGCATAGCAAGTGTTTTCTGTTTATTTGTTACAACTAAACTAATCCTGGTAGTTAAAGATCACTGCCAACAGTGTTCTCTTCAAAGAAAGAAATATGTCTAGGGAAGCATAGCAAGTGTTTTCTGTTTATTTGTTACAACTAAACTAATCCTGGTAGTTAAAGATCACTGCCAACAGTGTTCTCTTCAAAGAAAGAAATATGTCTAGGGAAGCATAGCAAGTGTTTTCTGTTTATTTGTTACAACTAAACTAATCCTGGTAGTTAAAGATCACTGCCAACAGTGTTCTCTTCAAAGAAAGAAATATGTCTAGGGAAGCATAGCAAGTGTTTTCTGTTTATTTGTTACAACTAAACTAATCCTGGTAGTTAAAGATCACTGCCAACAGTGTTCTCTTCAAAGAAAGAAATATGTCTAGGGAAGCATAGCAAGTGTTTTCTGTTTATTTGTTACAACTAAACTAATCCTGGTAGTTAAAGATCACTGCCAACAGTGTTCTCTTCAAAGAAAGAAATATGTCTAGGGAAGCATAGCAAGTGTTTTCTGTTTATTTGTTACATTTGATTAACTATTTTTTTAAACTTTGAAAAATGCAAACTTCTAAGTAAATCTGTTACATATCTATGTTGGCATTACAGCAGTTTTTGTTTAGTCCCTCTTCGCTTTAGTGAGCCAGACTTTGGAATTAAGACACTGAATGTGATGAATCATCTCAACAGCCACTCATTATGATGTGCATTATGTTGCAGGGACTTGGGGCGCCTGTTGGCTCCATCATTGCTGGGTCTGCTGAGTTCATTGCTAGGTAAATTATATACGTACCAGGTTCAATGCTACGTGGATATTGTAGGTACCTGTGACAAGTCCATTGGCCATTGCTAGGTAAATATTGCATGCAGCATTGTCAAGTTTGTGACTCAGTCACTGTACAAATCTCTGTTGAGGTCATAAGTAAATACGATCCCCAGGTTTGGTACTTGACAATTTAGAGGAGACATAAAAAATAGGAATTTGCCGTTTTGTGGGATGCATTCGCCTAAAAGTAATTTATGATCGTTGTTCGTTCGTACACCCCCCAATGACATTCTCCCCCAGTTACATGTCCCCCCCCAGTGACACACACTGTGGTTATCTAGGAGCTGTTCACAATTGTCAAAATGTCTTTATTCGTACCACGGGGAGGTCAGGGCCTGCATTCTAATTCAGTGTCGGCCGCATGTGAACTACGATCACAGTTGTATCACACAGCACTGTTACAGAACTACTACTGTTTTAAAGTGCGTAACCGTTCACAGTGTGGCGCTGTAACACATCAATGTTTTTAAATCTGGAAAATTATCAACATTTTATCGTACTAATTGAGGGAGTGGGGCTCTGGGAATTAGTACACTTTGTATGAATAGGTAAATATTGACAGTTGTGACCAGCACATTACTGTTGGCCATATACGTCAGCAAGAAGGGAAAATGAACTTTGACCTGTTGCAGGGCTGTGAGGCTGCGGAAGGTGTTGGGAGGGGGAATGAGACAGCCGGGGATGTTGGCTGCAGCTGCCTTGTTTTCCCTGGAGGGTCTGATCCCGCGACTACAGACAGACCACCAACATGCACGCATGTTGGCTGAAGGTAATGCACAATAGTGCCATGGTGTGTGCGTGGTAGCTCAGAGGTCAGAGCGCTGGACTGTCAATGAGAGGACTAGGGTTCGAGTCGGTTCAAGTCCACCTGCTGCTGTTTAGAAACTTGGGCATTTTCGTTCACCTCACATTACCTGTCTTTGAAGAGACGCTAAAACCGTTGTCCCCTTGTTCCTAGCATCCATGCCAGAGGAAGTAAAAGATCCCACACGGGGTAAATGAACAACCTGCTGCAGACCCAGAGTTGATGATGATCTCCGTCTCTAAATTTGCTTCATACCAGTTTAGATCCACTGTTAAGGGAGTATTGTATCAAATGTGTTCACTTTTGAAATTGCTGTTACACAGAATATAGTTTTCGATAAACCCAAATCTGGTGGTTTTGGGGGGCAGTTGTTTTTGTTATATCAGTGACTAAAACAATAAACAGGCCCCAAGAAGGACCGCATCTGGGGATATAGAAAAGTCTGATTGCTTTGAAAGTTTTTCATGTAAAATACACATCGAATACTCCCACAGAAAATAATTAAATTGTAAGCACATTAATTAAACTATTCATGCACTACAGATTTGTTGAACATCAACAAATCTGATTGACGATGGACTTAATGAACTGTGGGGACTAAATGAGGTGACTTTGTTTGTTACCTCTCTGTGTGAATGTTTGCACACAACACCAATGTATGTGTTGCAGCTATAATGAAGGACAATCATGGAGTGGTGCGCATTGATCTAGACCACTTACACACCAACATCATCATGGTCCACATGATACATGATGGGCTCCTAGCTCAACAGTTCTGTGACAGACTCAGTGAGGTAAGGACAGGCTCCCAGCTCAACAGTTCTGTGACAGACTCAGTGAGGCAAGGACAGGCTCCTAGCTCAACAGTTCTGTGACAGACTCATTGAGGTAAGGACAGGCTCCTAGCTCAACAGTTCTGTGACAGACTCAGTGAAGCAAGGACAGGCTCCTAGCTCAACAGTTCTGTGACAGACTCATTGAGGTAAGGACAGGCTCTTAGCTCAACAGTTCTGTGACAGACTCATTGAGGTAAGGACAGGCTCCTAGCTCAACAGTTCTGTGACAGACTCAGTGAAGCAAGGACAGGCTCCTAGCTCAACAGTTCTGTGACAGACTCATTGAGGTAAGGACAGGCTCTTAGCTCAACAGTTCTGTGACAGACTCATTGAGCTAAGGACAGGCTCCTAGCTCAACAGTTCTGTGACAGACTCATTGAGGTAAGGACAGGCTCCTAGCTCAACAGTTCTGTGATAGACTCATTGAGGTAAGGACAGGCTCTTAGCTCAACAGTTCTGTGACAGACTCATTGAGGAAAGGACAGGCTCCTAGCTCAACATTTCTGTGACAGACTCAGTGAGGTAAGGACAGGCTCCTAGCTCAACAGTTCTGTGACAGACTCATTGAGGTAAGGACAGGCTCTTAGCTCAACAGTTCTGTGACAGACTCAGTGAGGTAAGGACTGGCTCCTAGCTCAACAGTTCTGTGACAGACAAGGTTGAAAAAATCATGATTTAAAACAAATACTTTTTTTTTAAATCAGATTTTTTATTGATTTGAAATCTGGTATGTAGACATTTATATAGATGTTTATATTTATAAACTCTTTCAAACGTGTTCTATTCAAATCGATTTGGGGTACTTGTCTCAACAGAGGGTACATGATTTTTGCTTATATAAAGACATTAGATAATGGCCACAAGGCCTCACACCCTATAGTTGCATAATCCGTCTTGAAAAGGAAAGCATGTTGTGTGTCTGTGGCTGTAGCTGTGATAATTATTATTTGCTGAGAGGATGGATTAGCACCTGTCCAGGGCTCTGTGTACTCCATGGGTCTCCAACCAGACTGCAAACTGGTAGAGTATTACACAATTATAGCCCTGACTGCCTCACTTAAGTCAACATACTGAATTGGTAACAACTAGCACAAGCTCTAAGTGGACTTTAACTCAGGGCCTTTGACTTGAAAAGATACTTCCTCTGGAAGACAAGTTTGTGTGGCTTCACTGCATTCAGACAGGCTCCTAGCTCAAACATCCATGATGTCATAAAATGTTTGACAATCGGGTTATCTGGTGACAATACAACTACACAAGTGTATGCACATTGTGCTTTTGTATTAAAAAACACACAAAACTTTGTTGATCTTGATGCTTGTAAACAATTATTTGTATTAAATTCATTTAAATCAGCGATTAAAAAAATCGGAAATAAAAAATCAAATCAATTATTTTTTTTGGAGTGATTTAAATCAAATGATTTAAATCAAACAACCCTGGTAACAGATCCAGTGAGGTAAGGTGGGCTCCTAATTCAACAGTTCTGTGACAGACTCGGTCAGGTAGTGTAGGTTCCTAGTTCAACAGTACTGTGACAGACCCTGTGAGGTAAGGTAGGCTCCTAGTTCAACAGTTCTGTGACAGACCCTGTGAGGTAAGGTAGGCTCCTAGTTCAACAGTTCTGTGACAGACCCTGTGAGGTAAGGTAGGCTCCTAATTCAACAGTTCTGTGACAGACTCGGTGAGGTAAAGTAGGCTCCTAGTTCAACAGTACTGTGACAGACCCTGTGAGGAAAGGTAGGCTCCTAATTCAACAGTTCTGCGACAGACCCAGTGAGGTAAGGATGGGCTCCCTAGTTCAACAGTTCTGTGACAGACTCAGTGAGGTAAGGACAGGCTCCTAGCTCAATAGTTCTGCAACAGAATCAGTGAGGTAAGGACAGGCTCCTAGCTCAACAGTTCTGTGACAGACTCGGTGAGGTAAGGTAGACTCCTAGTTCAACAGTACTGTGTCAGACCCTGTGAGGTAAGGTAGGCTCCTAAATCAACAGTTCTGTGACAGACCCTGTGAGGTAAGGCGAGCTCCTAGCTCAACAGTTCTGTGACAGACTCGGTGAGGTAAGGTAGACTCCTAGTTCAACAGTACTGTGACACACCCTGTGAGGTAAGGTAGGCTCCTAGTTCAACAGTACTGTGACAGACCCTGTGAGGTAAGGTAGGCTCCTTGTTCAACAGTACTGTGACACACTCGGTGAGGTAAGGTAGGCTCCTACTTCAACAGTTCTGTGACAGACCCAGTGAGGTAAGGCGGGCTCCTAGCTCAACAGTACTGCGACAGACCCAGTGAGGTAATCCTGCGCGGTCCGTTGTGTTGGTGGTGACTTTTGTGCATCTCTGTTCGTGATACCATGCTTAATGATTCTGGTTTGTAGCACCTCTGAGCTCGGGTTCCTGAGATTTACTTTAGACCCTATAACAGTTTTGTTATTATTGCACAAAGTTTCGATTTATTTGGCTGTAAACATTTTTAAAATAGTTCTGTTATATAACCTGTCAAATGAAATAACCACACAGCCCTCTTGTACATAGATAGATTCTGTTCTCAGGTCACTGAGCAAGAACGCAGAACGATTGGGGAGAGTATCTCGGTGCTGTCATATCCAAACACGAAGCGCGTGACACGCTTGGTGACACACAGCAGTTTGGACACTCAGGACATCCAGGCTGCAATTAACAAGATCGTCTACGTCCTCCAGGAACTAGCCAATCAGGAAGCTGGGTCAAAGGTCAAGTAGATGGAACGCTAGTCAAGACAAATTTCACACCAGCAATCGAAACATAACAGTGTTGATCATAAAATCAAAGTTCTGCAATATACTGATGTAAATATCAAATTAATTACAGGTGATTCTACTCTTTTCTTCTTGATAGAATGATGAAGTTAACTTACTTTCATAGTTGTCAAGAAGAAAATTGTATATTCATTCAATTACCAATTAGATGAAAATTTTCAGCAATATAATTACAGATGATAGTTAAAGGGGTGTGGCTTCCTGCTTAACTGCAACACATTTTCTTGATATTAGCTAACTGCATGCAGGTCTTTGTAAATGCGAAAAAAACAAATAATCCAAAAACAAAATGTACTGCAAAATATCAACTGTAAAAACTGAAGTGGACCCTTGACGCACCCGCATGCACCCTTGCACACCCGCGTGGGCCCTTGACACCCATGTGGACTCTTGGCACACCCGTGTGGACCCTTGACACACCCACGTGGACTCTGGATACACCCGCGTGAACCCTTGACACACCCATGCACATACAAGTTTTTTTATTATTGGAATAGTTTTATATTTACAAAGCCACTAAGTCGACATCAAAGAAAAACTGAAGTTGCTTCACATCATCCCCTCTAGCCAAGGGTAGTACCGGTAGTACTATAGTACCCCTGGCATATAAACCCGTTGAAACGTGGATTTTTCAGTTTATCCCTCGCCATGTGTGGATGTAGGTTGAATCATTTGTACTTTGTTGTCTTGGTAGACATGTTTCATGGAATTAGACGCACAACCAGTCTGCAGCCAATTAAAGCTAGGACAGGGGTAATGATGTAGTCAGAACCCCTGGTGGCGAGGGTCAATCTGCCAGGGGTACTGATGTAGTCAGAACCCCTGGTGGCGAGGGTCAATCTGCCAGGGGTACTGATGTAGTCAGAACCCCTGGTGGCGAGGGTCAATCTGCCAGGAGTAATGATGTAGTCAGAACCCCTGGTGGCGAGGGTCAATCTGCCAGAAGTAATGATGTAGTCAGAACCCCTGGTGGCGAGGGTCAATCTGCCAGGGGTACTGATGTAGTCAGAACACCTGGTGGCGAGGGTCAAGGGGTGGCGAGGATGCTTCACATTCAATGTGATGATTCAAGTTCTGGGAGTAGACAACGGGTAACAGAGGGGTCCAAGAGTAGACAACGGGTAACAGAGGGGTCCAAGAGTAGACAACGGGTAACAGAGGGGTCCAAGAGTAGACAACGGGTAACAGAGGGGTCCAAGAGTAGACAACAGGTAACAGAGGGGTCCAAGAGTAGACAACGAGTAACAGAGGGGTCCAAGAGTAGACAACGGGTAACAGAGGGGTCCAAGAGTAGACAACAGGTAACAGAGGAGTCCAAGAGTAGACAACGGGTAACAGAGGGTTCCAAAAGTAGACAACGGGTAACAGAGGGGTCCAAGAATAGACAACGGGTAACAGAGGAGTCCAAGAGTAGACAACGGGTAACAGAGGGGTCCAAGAGTAGACAACGGGTAACAGAGGGGTCCAAGAGTAGACAACGGGTAACAGAGGGGTCCAAGAGTAGACAACGGGTAACAGAGGGGTCCAAGAGTAGACAACGGGTAACAGAGGGGTCCAAGAGTAGACAACGGGTATCAGAGGGTTCCAAGAGTAGACAGCGGGTAACAGAGGGGTCCAAGAGTAGACAACAGGTATCAGAGGGTTCCAAGAGTAGACAACAGACAATCGAGGGGTCCAAGAGTAGACAGCAGGTAATAGAGGAGTCCAAGAGTAGACAACGGGTAATAGAGGGGTCCAAGAGTAGACAACAGGTAATAGAGGGGTCCAAAAAGCATACAATATTATTACATATAAACTATTGTGCATGTGTGTATGGCTAAATGCTAGTACATTTTTTTATTATTTTACTGTATTTCTTAACGCTACTGAAATGAATGTGTCACTGCTATAAGATATCATCTGGGGCATTGCAATTACTTGTAACATTTATTTTATTATAATGTGTAATGTCAGGGAAGTTTGTTATTCTTGCATATCTAATAGTAAATGTGCTATGTGAACTTCAAATACAAAGGCATCAGTATTAAAAATGTATTTAATGTCAATGTCCTGAGTGTATATTTCTGAGACTACAAAGCAGATTATCTGTCAGCATCTTATCAACTGTACAACAGTTATATTAAAACAACACATGAACACAATTTCAACTATACAATAAAATGGTACTATTAACGGTTTTAAACGGTTTGCTAAAAGCACATATCAAAGCATTTTTAAACATGACAGCAGACATGGGGTCAATTCCATTTTGTAAATTCCAAAAAATCAATTCCAATTCTGCCTTGCAAAAATCAATTCCAATTTTTAAAATCCTAGGCTAAGGAAAAATTCAAATCCAATTCATTTTAACAGTTTTATTTGTACTTGAAATCGTGTGCACAATCATATTTCATCAGATATGATTAACAAATTAACTATTGTTGTTCGTTCAACGCATCTAATATTATATATATATATGTGTCAGGTTTGCTATAAAAAACTTCTAAAATGGCATTCAGCTATTTGATATGTACTTTCTGCTGTGACACCTCTGCTGGATTTTTGCTAACCAGACATTTTGGACAGCCCTGGACAGTTGGGTCGTTAATCTGAGTTTTGAACAGTTTCCCCCGTTTACATCACTTGTATTCATCAATATCAGGCATCATTAATATTTCATCAAACTTCCTGTAAACTTTGAGTTTTCAACATCCTAATCACCAACATGTATTCTCCATGGGGAAATAAACCTTGTCCACTGAGAAAGAAAATGGGATAAGACCTGAATGGTCTGACTTTGGTTTTACTGTCTGTTACAGTAACTTAGTATTTGTTTTTGATGCAAATGCTTGATTATATTGTTATTGTTCACAATGTTTCAATAACAGAGTAGACAGTATATATGCTATAATGTTGACAGTTTCCTGGTTGTTACCAGATTCAGGGTGACATACTAATAGCAGACAAATATGATCTTAATAGTAAATTTAAGGGGTAAAGAGCCAGTAATTCTAAAAAATCAATTCCAGTTCCAACTTACTTTCGAAAATCGATTCCAATTCCGGAATTGGAATTGAGGGTCAATTCTGGAATGGAATGGACCCCATGTCTGCATGGCAGTTCTCACACAACTGAGAGAGGAGAAGTTCCAGCCACAGCGAAACAAACGCAACAAACCGAAGTGTTAATTTACAGTTTATACAGAACTGTTATAAAATTTAACAGTTGCTTAAAAAAATTAAATTGACAGTTCAAGCGTACAAGTATACATTCCTGACTTTTACCTTACACTAACAGCGGCACTACTTTCCAAGTGAAATGCAAAACCATTTAGATGGAATTTGCAGAAATGCATAGCATCAAATCAGGAATGTTTACAGAAACTTAAAAGGTAGCACAAATCTTGAATTAAGACGTATTTGGCAGGATAAACTGACTACTAACCAAAGAAACTACCATTCACAAAACAGCACATTTGATCCCTTTACTATCATATATTATTTATACTTTTAACATTACCCAACCTTTTGAGTCTTCAAATATTTCTACACCTACAGTCAGTAGAATTCAAGTCCAGTCCATAACAGACGTGTATTAACAGCCACATGTAAATAATGGACGCATTTGCACAATTGACCAATACAGACTATTACCTGACCCAATTGTGATTACCACCTGACCCAACAGTGACCATCAAGGCATCAACTGACCCAGTACTGACCACCGACTGACCCAATAGTGACCACCGACTGACCAGTAGACGCCATCGACTGACCAATAGGAACAATCAACTGACCAATAGTGATCATCAACTGACCCAGTAGTGACCACCAACTGACGACTGAGACTTATCCCATGCTGAAGTCGATGGCATGTTTGAACTGTCTCTTGCACCCCTTGGCGTTGGGCGAGCTGGTGGGTGACACCCTCACCGGGGACATGTAGCAGGCGCGACACACGGCCAGGTACTTCTCCGCTCCCCCAATCACCTCCACCTGCATGGGTAACATGCACATAAACAACAGTCAAAACTAGGGTTGGCAGGTTTTGTCTACTTCAACAAACGAAATTGTGTAATGCCCCCACCCCTGATAGGCAGGAAGTGGATTAGGGCAATAAGCAGACCCAACTATTCAGCTGGTCATATTTAGACAAGACACTATAGATCAATCAACCAAGAGACAATGTGCAAGATTCACAATTTAGTACTTATTTGGTGACAATTTCAGAAAAAAATGAAACAATAGAAATTTTGTCCAGGTCATTTTGTGAGCATTATACAACCATCGTACATGTTAAGTTTCCCGGAATCGCCGGGAGATTCCCGGAAATCTATCATATCTCCCGGTCTCCAACACGGGAGAACAAATCTCCCCGATTTCTAACGAAACAAAAAAATTTTGTGTGGCAATCCCTCCTTATACTTAAGCCACAGGGGTTATTTCAATTGAGTGCACACTTGACAATGGAGGCTTGGCTAAACAGTATACTTGTGCCTTGCACTGTCTAAAATATGCGTTAAACGAACGATCCCCCATTATCGCTCATAAACGTACAATTCGTTAATTATCCATTTAAATAATACCAATCAATGCATATCCACTTCATGAGTTCTATTTAATATACATTTGCCAATTGTTAAAAAAAATTTATAGGTGTATACTGGGTTGTTTGATTTAAATCATTGATTTAAATCATTGATTTAAATCATTGATTTAAATCATTGATTTAAATCATGATTTAAATCACTCCAAATTTTTTTTTTTAAATCATTGATTTCTGATTTTTTTTTTTACTTCCGGTGTTTTTAATCGCTGAGTTATATGAATTTAACACAAATAATTGTTTACAAGCATAGAAATCAACAAAGTTTTGTATGTTTTTTAATATAAAACACAAAGTGCGCACACTTCTGTAGCTGTAGTGTCACCAGATAGCCTGATAATCAAATATTTTATGACATTGTGTATGTTTGAGCTATTCCCTTTCTGAATGCAGTGAAGCCACATAAACTTGTTTTCCAGAGGAAGTATCTTTTCAACACAGAAGCCCTGAGTTAAAGTCCACTTATAGCTTGTGCTAGTTGTTACCAATTCAGTATGTTGACTCAGTTGTTTAATACTGTACCAGTTTGTATTCTGGTTAGAGATCCTTAGAGTACACAGAGCCCTGGACAGGTGCTAATCCACCCTATAGGCAAACAATAATTACCACTGCTACAGCCACAGGCACAGAGCATGCTTTCCTTTCCAAGACAGATTATGCAACTGCAGGGGGTGAGGCCTTGTGGACATTGTCTAATGTCTTTATATAAGCAAAAATCATGTACAAGAACCCATATCGATTTGAATAGAATATGTTTGAAAGAGTTTACAAATTTAAACATCTATATACATATCTATATACCAGATTTCAAAAAATCAAATAAATCCAATTTAAATTTTAAAAATCCGATTTTTTTGATTTTTTTTAAATCATGATTTTTTTTCAACCCTGGGTTTATAGAAAAATGCCTCCATCACCTAGGGTTTCAAATGCCTTCCTCACCCAGGCCCAGAATCACAAACTGAAGAAATTAAAATGCTTCAGTTCTAGCCCTGCCACTAAATATTATGTTAGTTGCATGTGTAATAAAATATGAAGGTTACTTCCAGTTAGATAAGGGATTTTTGCTGTACGATAATATATTTCAGGAGTAGAACAAATTATTAGTAGATCATCTCAGTAGTAAACATGTTAGTTTATAATTACTAATCTACAAGGAAGTGTTTTACTGCCAGTGTCTATATTAACAAGTATAATTTAATAGTGCATGTGCAATGTATTGGGAACTAAAGCTGATCTATTGAAATTTTTATGCGTGGCGGAGGATGTGAAATACTCAAATTTACACACAATTCTCTTATACACGGAGACCCTCCAATTTACACGCGAATCTCAGAACATCTGAGACCCTCCGATTTACACGTAAATCTCCTGCATTTGCATTTCTGAAACTTAACATGTATAACAACAGTTAGAGTTACAACAATTAGAGTTACAACCATGTTTTGTTGGCTTGAAAAGAAATTACATTTTAAGGGATGGAACAAAAATAAAGGAATTTCGTCTGAAACGAAGGAACAGTATGTCCCCTGCTTTCAAGGTAGACTGGCCAGTATGACCACTGCTTTCAAGCTAGACTGGCCAGTATGACCACTGCTTTCAAGCTAGACTGGCCAGTATGACCACTGCTTTCAAGCTAGACTGGCCAGTATGATCACTGCTTTCAAGCTAGACTGGCCAGTATGACCACTGCTTTCAAGCTAGACTGGCCAGTATGACCACTGCTTTCAAGCTAGACTGGCCAGTATGACCACTGCTTTCAAGCTAGACTGGCCAGTATGACCCCTGCTTTCAAGCTAGACTGGCCAGTATGACCACTGCTTTCAAGCTAGACTGGCCAGTATGACCACTGCTTTCAAGCTACACTGGCCAGTATGACCACTGCTTTCAAGCTAGACTGGCCAGTATGACCCCTGCTTTCAAGCTAGACTGGCCAGTATGACCACTGCTTTCAAGCTAGACTGGCCAGTATGACCACTGCTTTCAAGCTACACTGGCCAGTATGACCACTGCTTTCAAGCTAGACTGGCCAGTATGACCCCTGCTTTCAAGCTAGACTGGCGAGTATGACCACTGCTTTCAAGCTACACTGGCCAGTATGACCACTGCTTTCAAGCTAGACTGGCCAGTATGACCCCTGCTTTCAAGCTAGACTGGCCAGTATGACCACTGCTTTCAAGCTAGACTGGCCAGTATGACCACTGCTTTCAAGCTACACTGGCCAGTATGACCACTGCTTTCAAGCTACACTGGCCAGTATGACCCCTGCTTTCAAGCTAGACTGGCCAGTATGACCACTGATTTCAAGCTAGACTGGCCAGTATGACCACTGCTTTCAAGCTAGACTGGCCAGTATGACCACTGCTTTCAAGCTAGACTGGTCAGTATGACCACTGCTTTCAACCTACACTGGCCAGTATGACCACTGCTTTCAAGCTACACTGGCCAGTATGACCACTGCTTTCAACCTACACTGGCCAGTATGACCACTGCTTTCAAGCTAGACTGGCCAGTATGACCACTGCTTTCAAGCTAGACTGGCCAGTATGACCACTGCTGTCAAGGTAGACTGGCCAGTATGACCACTGCTTTCAAGCTACACTGGCCAGTATGACCACTGCTTTCAAGCTACACTGGCCAGTATGACCACTGCTTTCAAGCTAGACTGGCCAGTATGACCACTGCTTTCAAGCTAGACTGGCCAGTATGACCACTGCTTTCAAGCTACACTGGCCAGTATGACCACTGCTTTCAACCTACACTGGCCAGTATGACCACTGCTAGATTAGCCTACCTCTTTCTCTTTTCCTTTTCGTTTGGTGAAGGACGCCTCTTCGCAGCACTCCATACACACAGCGGTCAGCTTGACCACGCTCTCGGCCAGTGGCACCAGATTTAGAATGTCTCCAAAACCCTACAATCAGGATATTCGTAAATGGTTTCAGGTCAGTCAAATCATTTCATGTGTCGCCAAAACAGCCATCATTTACACGATTTGTTGATGGTGAAAATTTACAAAAACAAGCCCTGGTTTTTATCACAGTATATCGGAAGAAAACTAGTTAGTGAAATTAGTGAAGCCACTTTGTTGATTACTCACAAGTTTACTATGCTTGGTAAATGATGGGGAAACATTACAAACATCCCTGAAAGACCAACAATTCATTTTTATTGTCTCCAGTGTCCTGTACAAATAAGAATGACAACACAATTGACTCAGCTTTTATAGAAATGGGAGAATCACATCGGGCCAAAGCAGTTTGATTCTGTTGAGCGGCAGGAATAGGAAATGATTCAGTCTGAGTCAATATATTCTATTTTACCAAAGAGTTTAATCTGTGACTGTGTTAAGCAGAGTGCACTGTACAGGCTTAGACGGTGATGCAACAGAACTTTGTGGATCTGATCACTCAGCTGTACTCGCCTGTCTCTGAAAGGTGCCGTCCAGGGCGGCAACAATCACTGTCTTTCCTTTATTAGCCAGTCTTTCACAGAACTCAATGATGTCAGGAAACTGGAAGAAAGACAACCGTCAGAAACCTTAAAAACAACATCTGATTCACTAGTTCCTTTCAAACTGTATATTCCATCCAACTGTGTGGGTAAATTTTAACAAGGGCAAATACTCAAATTGTAATGTTGTTTAAAGCAAAATACACTGTATTTGATACTTAAGCAGCAAATTTATCTAACGAGGCTGCACACCTGCTTTGATGTGAGGTTAATTATTTCTTTTACAAAATACACTAAAAACTATGAAGAGCTATATACTGTACACATGTTTTTATATAATCTGATCAAGGCTGGGGTGAGTTAAAAAATGAATTGGAATTATTCAATTCAATTCTGAATTGAAAGATTTTGACCAAGCAGAATTTTTATTGAAAGATTTGGAGTAAGTTGAATTGGAATTGAAAGAAAATTAATTGAACTTATTTTCTTCTGCTGGTGCGATCTGGTTTTATTTCCAATGTGGTCCTCAATCTAACCCTAGAATTGTATATGAACTCAAAGTCTTTGTGGCAGCTAAACATACATTTGTACACCATTTGAAGATCTGAAGTGAGAACACTTGTCTATATTTGAACGAAGGGTCTGCGTGGCAATGTTACCATGTGGCAATTGGCAATTTGAAAAAGGAACTCGGAAGTTCTGCTCAAATCAAACTATGGTGGGGTGTGACAAGCTTACTTTGAATTCAAAACAGGCTGCAGCTCCTGCTCTAAGATAACATTTATTGTCTGTCTGCACATATCTGAAACCATGCCCTTTGTGCATGCTAGGAATGTGTGAAGCCATAGCCACCCCAATGGGGCATCCCAACAATTAGTAATTGGCTTGCTACTCCTGCATTGTTTCATTGAGTAGGTATTTCTGCAACTATAAAATGATCAGCCTACTGGTCTTTTCATGTTGTTTGAATAACAGCTCAGCCATTGTCTGTACATTGTTTACAATTACTAGCAGTTGGAATAATAATTTGATAATGTTCATGTAATTACTTTAAATCCTGTGTCCTCTGCGTTTTGCTACGTTTCACACATGTCTGTGTTGGAAAAACTCACATAGAATTAATTAAGAATTTATTAAATGGAATTGACCCCAGCCTTGAATCTTATTAGCATCTGCTGTATCAATACTTTTTGTTTTTACATTTTAAGGCCTTTTTTATTTTTAGGTTTACGGATTTTTACAGTCTAACATTGGAGGGAAATAAAATGTTTCACTGTCAAGTCAAACACCAGAGGGTGAACAATAGAGAAGAGAGATGAAGGGGGAAAAGGGTTGATATAGGCCAGTTGTTTTTTTTAAGTTTTTGTATGGATTATTAAAGAAGTGTTGAAGGTAGCTGGAGTGGCTATCATACACTTGTCTTGAATTGATTACTTTCAGTAGAAGTTTTGAAGATAAATTAACCATTTCTTCAGAGATTGTACTCCAGAACAATAATTTTTTAGTGTTTCATTGATTTGGTTATGTTACATCTGTTACATTTTTTTACATTTGTGTAAGATCTGAGGTGAGAACACTGGAACCACAGTAACCAGACGAAAAGTTCTGCTTTCACGGCGAACGAATATAACTGGTTCGAATATCGTAGCAACATGTTGGCAACACGTTACAGCTTCACCACAGCCCACGGTATACGGACAAAAACCACCCCGGACGAAAACCACCTGGACAAAAACCATCCGGACTAAAACCCCCCCGGACATAATCCCCCCTGACTAAAACTACCCTGGACAAAAACCACCCACGTTTTTTGCGAGTATTTATTTACATATTCATTCATTCATTCATTCAACATCAACATATAATCATTATACATAGAATCATACGACCAATTATCATGAGTATACACATTCATACAGTGAGGGTGATTTTATATAGCATAATTTTACAACCAATTATACACATTCATACATGTACACATATCAAAAGTCAACATATATTATGAAAATTACTTCCAGCGGATACAGTGTCTATGAAAATTACTTCCAGCGGATACAGTGTCCTATTCCCCTCAGGGTAACCTCAACAGATTTGCGGCCATCGCGAATATCTGTACAGAGGTTGTGAAGCCTCTGCTGGAGCTGTACTGTGGATCGATGTACCCGCTTCTTGAGAGGCTGTCCACGGGAATCCAGAAGAATGGCGGCGCGAGCATCATTCTGATCCTTATGAAGATTGTCAATGGTACGCCATATGCTGGGATGTGAACACCCAACAAGTGATCGGAAGGAGTTGTTCCATGCCTCGCACATGTTGTTGGTTCGAGATTCACCGCTGATTGTGACCTCATGAACCTTCCACAGTTCAGGTGGGAACATTGGTGCGATCCTGCGCATCTTCATTGGAGGAATGCTACCATCTGGACCAGTTGGGTGCTGGATTCGGCGATACGATCCCGAGATGTAGGTGGCATCAAAGTAATCGATGAGAGGTTCTAGACCTTCAGGTGTGTGTTCCTTGAGATACTTCAGTCCTTCTGGAACATCAGCTACAGGCAAGAATGCCAATCCGTCGAGCATCCCGCAGAACAGCTTCACGTCATCATCTGAGCGATACAGTGTCACAAGTCCAAGCTGCTGCACCTTGCGCCACGTACTCTGGGTGAGATGATAAAAGCAACCTCTGCTCTGAACATCGGATCCAAGGGTACTGCTGACTGCGTTGATAGTAGCCTGTTCAAAGTCAGTGATGATCGTTGTTGGATCAGGCTGAAAAAGGGGTTTTTGTCCAGGGTAGTTTTAGTCCGGGGGGGATTATGTCTGGGGGGGTTTTAGTCCGGGTGGTTTTTGTCCAGATGGTTTTTGTCCGGGGTGGTTTTTGTCCTACATCCTATGGCTACACCTGGAAATAGTCTGTCTATATTTAGTTTTGAAACTGTTGTGACTATGAAAATCACTTCTCTTACAGTACATTATTCAAACAAATTTTGCATGAGACTGATCATTTGTATAAACAGTCGGAGAACAATTAGTTGTCTGTGTAGCAATGCGGTTCAACGCTACCATGAAAGGCGTTCCCCGGCATTGTGAATATATTTTTGGTGTCGCAATGCTTCTCTGGCTCTGCCATTCGATTTTTGTGAACATTTCGTTTTTTCGACATTCAGGGTTGTTTGATTTAAATCATTTGATTTAAATCATTGATTTAAATCCTGATTTAAATCGCTCCAAAAAATTTTTTTAAATCATTGATTTATGATTTTTTTTTGACTTCCGGTTTTTTAATCGCTGATTTATATGAATTTAACACAAATAATTGTTTACAAGCATCAAAATCAACAAAGTTTTGTATGTTTTTAATACAAATCACAAAGTGTGCACACTTGTGTAGCTGTATTGTCACCAGATAGCCTGATTTATGACATTGTGTATGTTTGAGCTATTCCCTTTCTGAATGCAGTGAAGCCAGTTCAAGCCACACAAACTTGTCTTCCAGAGGAAGTATCTTTTCAGCACAGAAGCCCTGAGTTAAAGTTCACTGATAGCTTATACTAGTTGTTACCAATTCAGTATGTTGACTCAGTTGTTTAATACTGTACCAGTTTGTATTCTGGTTAGAGACCCTTAGAGTACACAGAGCCCTGGACAGGTGCTAATCCACCCTATAGGCAAACAATAATTACCACTGCTACAGCCACAGACACAGAATGCTTTCCTTTCCAAGACAGATTATGCAACTACAGGGGGTGAGGCCTTGTGGACATTGTCTAATGTCTTTATATAAGCAAAAATCATGTACCCTCTGTTAAGACAATAACCCAAATCAATTTGAATATAACATGTTTGAAAGAGTTTACAAATTTAAACATCTATATAAATATCTATATACCAGATTTCAAAAAATCAAATAGATCCGATTTCAATAAAAAAAATTATTTTTTTCAACCCTGCCGACATTAGTTTTTTTAAACAGATTATATTTTATGCATCAGGAAAAAGTCAAAGCTAACACATTTAGGTCAATATGACTGGTGATTAAATCTGGTTTTCTTGATGAGGCAGATGAAAATGTACAGGTTCCTTGGGTCAACAAGCCATAGTCAGTTATAATAACAACATTCATAACTTCATACAGTGTATTATGCCGAAGTCGGATGTACTGGGCCTGACTCGTAAGGTGCAAAATTGCAGCACTCAACGAAGAAGAATACAATGTATTCATTACTCACCACAAGACAAAGAATACTTAAGATGTAGAATCTGTGTGGAAATAGAAGTTAAACATTTGGTCCTCACAAGAAACATCAACATATAGTCGTTAAAGTCCCCCCCCACCTCCCTAAGACATTACTACTCACAAACTGGCCCTCATCGACTCCAATCACATCACACTGCAAGGCCATTGACACCAAGCTGTTCAGTTCCACAGCAGATGTCGCAGGCAGCGTCTGTCTGGAGCAGAGATATTGTAACACAAGATAACTGTAGAAAACTAGTGGAATCACACAACTTGTCAGACACACGCAGCTTCTACTTGTTACTGACTGCGCCTATTTAAATGTATGCAGCTATTGTAACTGTGTGGTTGCAGCTATTGTAACTGTGTGGTTGCAGCTATTGTAACTGTGTGGTTGCAGCTATTGTAACTGTGTGGTTGCAGCTATTGTAACTGTGTGGTTGCAGCTATTGTAACTGTGTGGTTGCAGCTATTGTAACTGCGTGGTTGCAGCTATTGTAACTGCGTGGTTGCAGCTATTGTAACTGCGTGGTTGCAGCTATTGTAACTGTGTGGTTGCAGCTATTGTAACTGTGTGGTTGCAGCTATTGTAACTGTGTGGTTGCAGCTATTGTAACTGTGTGGTTGCAGCTATTGTAAATGTGTGGTTGCAGCTATTGTAACTGCGTGGTTGCAGCTATTGTAACTGTGTGGTTGCAGCTATTGTAACTGCGTGGTTGCAGCTATTGTAACTGTGTATTTGCAGCTATTGTAAATGTGTGGCTGCAGCTATTGTAACTGTGTGGTTGCAGCTATTGTAACTCTGTAGTTGCAGCTATTGTAACTGTGTGGTTGCAGCTATTGTAACTGTGTGGTTGCAGCTATTGTAACTCTGTGGTTGCAGCTATTGTAACTGCGTGCATGGTTGCAGCTATTGTAACTGTATGGTTGTCAATGTTCTGTTCAGTACGGTTCTTGTCTTCTCGATGATTCACAGTATGGGTCTGCCATAGTTCCAATGACCATCATGCCACCTGGTGGATTATTTGGAACTACATAAGGGTGCTTGTAGGAACTTATTTGTAGTCATATGCGTCACATGTAATCTACTCAAACTTTGTTATGTGCAACTAATGTGTCACAAAAACAGAAACAATGAGTACATTTATGGTTATATTTAGTGTGATTTTATTACCGATCACTACTAACTAGTGTTGTGACAGTTGTTGGTCTGGAAGGGTAACTAAGACCTGTGGTGCCTATTGGGACCCACAGCGACAGTTCCAGATACGGAATCATCACAGCACTAGTAATTGGTAACACAGAAGAGGTGAATACCAATGTTATAAAACAAAAGTAAAAAAGACATACTTATCATGTGTAGCAATTCCATTCTTCTCGTATCTTTCATCTTTAGCATATTTGATGATCAGACATTCGTAGCTTGCCAACTGGTAACGCTTCAGCCGACGCATCAACTCTGTACTGTAAACAAAAACATGGTAATAAAAAATTTCAAACTTGCATGAATACTCTGTATCGTGTGCACGGCTAATAATTTAATAAAGAAATGTTAAACAACGGAAGTGGCTGTAATTGAACCCACCCCTGGATGTGGCTGTAATTGAACCCACCCCTGGATGTGGCTGTAATTGAACCCACCCCTGGAAGTGGCTGTAATTGAACCCACCCCTGGATGTGGCAAACTGAAAGAAATGAAAAATATCAATGAGACTATTGGCATTTACTGATTAACTGAATAATTACTGTCACACTGAAGTTTTGCCAGTCTAAGCTTCTAAATTAGCATTCTCTGGACTTTCATAGAAAGGGAGTCTAGCACTTTTATTTAAGTAAATGGCACCAAAAGGTTTGACCCCATCGACTGAAGAGACCACTCCCCCCAACATGTCAAACATGCGTTGCTGATGGGTCTGGGGTGGGGGGTTGCCCCTGAAATCACCCATCAAAGGGGATAAATAATTAAATTTTTTATGGGAATGATGCCAAGGCTAACAGTGCCAATGTTCCCTTGGGGTTCCATGAATACGGAATGACCAATGTTCCCTTGGGGTTCCATGAATACGGAATGACCAATGTTCCCTTGGGGTTCCATGAATACGGAATGACCAATGCCAATAATTTTAGGTGGTCCTTCCTCTGCCAGCAACAGAGGGTGAGAAAAGGGGGCATTTATTTATGGGAATGATGCCAAGGTTAAAAACAATGTCAAATCTTCCTTCGCAGTTCCCTGAGTATGGAATGACCAATTTCCAAAGGGTGAGAAAAGGGGTACTCATTTAATGGAATGATGGGAAGGATAAAATGGTGTCAAATGTTCCCGGAGGGTCCCCCGAGTCCGTCAAGACTAAAAGCAATGATTTGGAGCAAAATGTTGGTAATAAAGTAGACAACACGGTCAAATCATGGTCAATTATGGAGGGTAAAATTTGAGGCCACTTTGAGAATATTTTGGAAAAAAATCTAGAAATTGTGGATGGCTCATGTTTCTGTTATTAAAACTCAAAGATTTAACAGCACAGTTAGACTTTCCCTGCCATTTTCATGCCTGTTTATAAAAAAGTTGTTAACCACCAACAACCTGTTGTCATTCTGTGCCAAGTCAACAAATGTAGCAATGCCATCCAACTATTCTACAATATTCTTGCCAATTCAGCGTAAACTGATAGTAAAAGCTACTTACGTTTTCCCAGAAAACATTGGTCCAAATATGACCTGAAAAAAATCAGAAAGATTTTAGTATTTTTAAATGTTGATAAATTTCCAGACTGATAACATAATGGTGGTAATTTTTTTGCATGCGACCAACACTAATTTAAAATTCTCTAAGCCCGGTAGGCCTCTCTTCTCGTCTCTTCTCTTCTTTTCATCCTTTGACCAGGAAGTAGGTCTTGTGTGAATACGTAACTGTCAACCATTGTGAGCAACCTCTAAAGTCTTCAAAATGTTTGAAGTTGGATCTATACAGAAGACTGTGGCAATATTAAATAATGGAATCTTGACTGCACGTCACACATGGGTGATGCCGTGTCAAAACAACCAATGGTCAAACAGTTTATGTCTCAGAATTTGCTTAAATTTTAACCAATGTCAATGAATAATAAGCTATACCTGAGCACTTCTGCAAAAAAACTAGTTCTTGATAGCAACACATTTATTGGTTAAAATTTAAGCAAATTCTGAGATATCAACTTTAGAAATTTCCTAAAAATTGGTTGTTTTGACATGGAATGACCCGCCTGTGATTTTGCATGAGCACGGTAAGCCAGTCAGTGATATGAACTTGAGTCTGACTCAAGTTTGAGAGCACCCTTGTTAACCACAGAAAATGGGGGGAATATATGGCTTTGATGGACAAGATGTACTTTGGAAAATTTCTGCCACCTTAACTTTCTTACAGACATTTTTGCTACCTTAATTAAGCTTTTAAATTCTTATCGTTAAAAAATATTTTCTTCCACACAGGAAAAAACAATGTTTTGGCACCCATGTTTTTTCTACTGCCTAGCACTGGTGTCCAAAACTTAATCACCCTGATTAGCCCTGCAAGCAGCCAAGATTCCTAGTGGCTTAGTTTTCCAGGCCATTGGCTGGGCTAGCACTAATGACTAATGTTGTAAACTGTTTAGCTATTTTGGCTAAAGACCCCAATTTTTTATAGCCAAATACAAATTGCTTTGCCTTTAGCTAAATTAACGCTCATGTATTCGGCAGGCTTTTCAAAGAAAATGCTGGTGGCCAAATTGGCTCAAATGGGTAACTTGTTTAGCCAAATCCAACGCCATGTGGCCTATGGCCCAAATGGCCACTGGTAGCGCTAGCCTAGATCGGCATTGATATGATTATCGAGACACACTTGGAAGCCTGACGAGACTAACCAGGGCAGGGGCGTGACAAGCCAGTCTGTATCTAGCATGACAAGCCAGTCTGTATCTTGCGAAGGAAGGTACTTCAACAAAATTTGTTGAGTGGCTCGCGCAGCGGGAAAAAAAAAATCGTGTCAGTTTAGCTGCGCCGATTCCCGGCACCCGGGGTCTCCTTTTGTTTTATATCCTGTATTGTCAGCTGTTGCCGTTCTTTTCCGTGACTTACCGCGGCAGACTGGTTAACGGTAAGTACGTTTACATGTTCGTCTGTTTTTGATTAAAATTGCACCAAAATTAAGGTGAAATACATTGATTAGAAAACATGGGTGTATTTCCATTTAAGTTTAGCAGATAATAGATCCACGGCACGCCATCCAAAATGTTCAGCACCTCTTTAAGAGGTCTTAGCCCGTGTTCGAGATATTTTCCCGCTACGCAGCGGTGTGTTTGAGCTCCACTAGTTTGTGAAATTTTATCCAATTTTGATTCTTTTAGTTGAACAGCGAGAGATCGATTTAACCAAAATCTTGATTTATTTACATTTCTATAAATTTTATTAATTACAAAGCCAATATACAATCTGTTTGATATTTGTTTTGCAAAACAAATTTTATTAATGATTATTAGCAATGGTACTTTTTAAACTATTTTATGTACTTTTTTATTTTCTTGTTTCTATATCAAGTACTACTGAGAATATTGCATGTATTGATATTGCTTAAACTTGTTAACAATTATTTCATCGATTGAGTGCTATCGTATGCTTAGAATAGTTGTCTTTTTATTAAAACACTTCATTTTACTTTTAATTATTTAACAACTACCAGTTCTAAGTTAGTTTGTGACATTATCTATACATTTGAATTTTCACACGAAGACTGAACAATAATTTCACAAGATTCACCCATAGAATCAAGATAATTAGACCAAATCTATGTGAAACAAGAAATGTCAAATTCATTTAGACAATTTTACATTGTACCTTTACTAAGTAAAATTGAGCACGCACGCACGCACGCACGCACGCACGCACGCACGAAAGCACGCACGCACGCACGCACACACACACACACACACACACACACACACACACATCCTTTGATATATATATTTGATTGTATTTTCATATATATATATGATATAGAACTGTTTTTTATTCCAGAAAATATGAGACTGTGACTATGAGTATTGCTACACTCAGCATACAGTGTACTGTGAACATTGACACACACCACCATCATGGATTTATGACAGTAAACTGTGAATATTGCTACACTCAGCACACAGTGTACTGTGAACATTGACACACACCACCATCATGGATTTATGACAGTGAACTGTGAATATTGCTACACCCAGCATACAGCGTACTGTGAACACTGACACACACCACCATGATGGATTTATGACAGTAAACTGTGAATATTGCTACACCCAGCATACAGCGTACTGTGAACATTGACACACACACAACCATCATGGATTTATGACAGTGAACTGTGAATATTGCTACACCCAGCACACAGTGTACTGTGAACATTGACACACGCCACCATCATGGATTTATGACAGTGAACTGTGAATACTGCTACACCCATAACACAGTGTACTGTGAACATTGACACAGACCACCATCATGGATTTATGACAGTGAACTGTGAATATTGCTACACCCAGCACACAGTGTACTGAGAACATTGACACAGACCACCGTCATGGATTTATGACAGTGAACTGTGAATATTGCTACACTCAGCATACAGTGTACTGTGAACACTGAAACAGACCACCGTCATGGATTTATGACAGTGAACTGTGAATACTGCTACATCCAGCATACAGTGTACTGTGAACACTGAAACGCACCACCATCATGGATTTATGACAGTGAACTGTGAATATTGCTACACCCAGCACACAGTGTACTGTGAACATTGACACACGCCACCATCATGGATTTATGACAGTGAACTGTGAATACTGCTACACCCAGCACACAGTGTACTGTGAACATTGACACACACCACCATCATGGATTTATGACAGTAAACTGTGAATATTGCTACACTCAGCATACAGTGTACTGTGAACACTGAAACAGACCACTGTCATGGATTTATGACAGTGAACTGTGAATACTGCTACATCCAGCATACAGTGTACTGTGAACATTGACACGCACCACCGTCATGGATTTATGACAGTAAACTGTGAATATTGCTACACAGCATACAGTGTACCGTGAACAAACGTCATGCACTTGGCTCCTAGATGGAATAACATCATGGATTTATGACAATGACAGTGAACTGTGAATATTGCTACACCCAGCATACAGTGTACTGTGAACAATCGTCATGCACTTGGCTCCCAGATGGAATAATGTAGAATCTTGCTGCAGTCATCCTTTAGACACGAGAAATGTTGTATGTCATGTTGAACATTATTTTAGGAAGCAGTGAATGAAATATAAACATTGCTGTACTGTGCCTGCAGTGTACTGTGCCTGCAGTGTACTGTACATGTGGGAAATTACAAAATATCAGAATATATAATAAATTGTGTTATATTTACGCAATGGCATTGTTTTCTTCAAAACATTTTTTTAGCAACCTATATATATGGAACACCAGTTAGAATATATTTCTCCAACAATTATTTCGCTTTTTATTAAATGCAATGGTCTGTTGAGATGCATGCTAATTAGCCATTGTTGACTTATTGAGTTATTAATGCTAAATGACTAATGTATATTTATGACCCTACTTAATGTGTTGAAATTATACAAATAGCTTCATAACGATGGAAGTTACGGCCTTTTATGAAAGGGTGTTGACCTGTTGCGTTTGTGTGTTAAATAACCAACATTGACTTATTAATTGCATCATCTGAGTTATGAAACGAGTGTGATGTATATTTATGACTCTGGTTAACAAGTTTGTAAACCCTGAACAAATTACACAAATATGTACATAACCAAGGAAATTTTGGCCTTTTATAAAATGTGTCGGTCAGTTGAATTCACGCAAACATTAGCCAATATTGACATATTAATTGCATTAACTGAGTTACTATTAATGAGACATGACTGGACTAAGCATATTTATGACCTTACTTTATGTGCAATTCCTGAAAAATGTATTAAAATATATGTATACATAAAAAAGTTAGGCCATTTTAATCATACATTTGAAAGAAAACACAAAAATTTGAGTATTTTGCCTGTATGAGATACAAAAATTTTTCACATTTTTACCATATTAAAATCACAATATCTTTGGATCTAATAAAGATACTTTTATAAAATAAAAAGTTTTTGGTTCCTTTACATGTCACCTTTCATTTAAAACATCTCCCAATGTTCTATCATGATGTCTACATTTTGTTTGAAGTGCCTAGCGAAGGGGGGGTGGCAGCTACTAAGACAAAGTGCACGGACTTCAAAATACACCAGACTGTTCATTATTCCAATAAAATGTAGTGATATACTAGTTTACTATTTCTTAACTACAGTTAATATGATCCACGCGTGGTTACGAGAACGCAAGTTGAAAGTCAGCAAAATCGACCAGTGTCAGTGAGAGTGACCCAAATGACAGACAGTGACGTCAGTGCAAGTGCCGTGCCCGTGGTTAGTAAGTTGAATAAAACAGCTAGGCACTTCTCTAAACCTGCCTACAAATGATCAGTTAACGCTTACCTGTATTTGACCACTAGATCTGTTAGCACATACAGGAGGTACGGTTATACATGACATCATTTTAAAAAAACTTCTCTGGCCTACTCTCTTAAACTGCTATTGGACTTTCGCAACTGTAGAAAGGGGTCGTTCCCGCGCAAGACAGTGAGTGGCGCCACACGCCGCTTGGATCACCATCTACTGCTGTTCGCGACCCGCCGTGTGGCGTAACTGTTGTAACGAAGGCGGTGTCACTGTTGGTCACTCGACCTATTCCCAACATAATAATTCCGAGGATTCGTTTGAGGCTTCTCCCCACAACGCCTCTGAGTCTGATCTCAATCTTCCTTGTGGTTTCCAGGTTTTGGTAGCATGCATTAGTCAGAACCGTCCTCAGGGTTTTAAAAAAGTTCTCTCTAAAAAAACCGAACCTCCCCCTGAGGACGGGCATGTGTTTGATAACGCATCTAGCTGGGCAGCCGTTAACGTTTAGAGAATATCCCATGCCACATATCAGCTCTGTTATAAACAGTTGTCATATGTAGTTGTTTGCTTCCATGCCCTCGTTGATGCGTCTCAGAACACGAATCTCTGTCACAGTGGATCTAGCTTGTCTAAAACCATTTTGATTCCAACGAAAGAGTGGATGAACGAGGGACCGGATTCTGTTCAGCAACAGCTGTAGATAATGTTGCTGCAATACCCATCAAGCTGATTCTCGATAATCGGTGGGTTTGTAGGGCTATAAGTAAAAAAAAATTGCAATAGAAAGTTTCCCCAGATTCCCAGTTATATTCAACTTGCTGGGTTGTTTTTTGTTGAGTAATGTCATTTTACAAAAATCCAGCAGGTGTGGTTTGAATTTATCCGATTTTTGTTGTTGATGTCTAACACGGTGAATAGCGAGGTCTTTAATGGCAGGACACCTTTATAAATATGTCTTATGGGGAAGTCTTTGCTAGGTATTGAGGGTGGATTCCCGGCAGATTTCTGAAGTGTTGGAACCATTTGTCCCGTGTCTCTTCTGGTGTCCATGGTATCTTATTAGAAGCCTGTTCGTCTAACGGATTTAGAACTAATGATTACATATGTAGCGTGCTGGCATGCCGAGCCATGCATTTGAAGAGACTGGACTTGCCAAGATGTACGGATGTACGATGATAGGCTGCCCAAAGCTGTGTTCTGTTGTGAGCTACGGAGGCTGAGCGAAACGTTGGGCATCCACGCTTCCACAATGCAGACTGCAAGAAGAAACACATTGGAGCTGCCGGTATTGACGTGAAACGGTTGGAAGAGATGGCACACTACAGGAACACGTGAAGTGGTGGGAAGAGATGGTACACTATCGGAACACGTGAAGTGGTGGGAAGAGATGGTACACTATAGGAACACGTGAAGTGGTGGGAAGAGATGGTACGCTACAGGAACACGTGAAGTGGTGGGAAGAGATGGTACACTACAGGAACACGTGAAGTGGTGGGAAGAGATGGTACACTATAGGAACACGTGAAGTGTTGGGAAGAGATGGCACACTACAGGAACACGTGAAGTGGTGGGAAGAGATGGCACACTATAGGAACACGTGAAGTGGTGGGAAGAGATGGCACACTATAGGAACACGTGAAGTGGTGGGAAGAGATGGTACACTACAGGAACACGTGAAGTGGTGGGAAGAGATGGTACACTATAGGAACACGTGAAGTGTTGGGAAGAGATGGCACACTACAGGAACACGTGAAGTGGTGGGAAGAGATGGCACACTATAGGAACACGTGAAGTGGTGGGAAGAGATGGCACGCTATAGGAACACGTGAAGTGGTGGGAAGAGATGGCACACTACAGGAACACGTGAAGTGGTGGGAAGAGATGGCACGCTATAGGAAAACGTGAAGTGGTGGGAAGAGATGGCACACTACAGGAACACGTGAAGTGGTGGGAAGAGATGGCACACTACAGGAACACGTGAAGTGGTGGGAAGAGATGGCACACTACAGGAACACGTGAAGTGGTGGGAAGAGATGGCACGCTATAGGAACACGTGAAGTGGTGGGAAGAGATGGCACACTATAGGAACACGTGAAATGATGGGAAGAGATGGTACGCTACAGGAACACGTGAAGTGGTTTGGAAGAGATGGCACACTATAGCAACACGTGAAGTGGTGGGAAGAGATGGCACACTACAGGAACACGTGAAGTGGTGGGAAGAGATGGCACACTACAGGAACACGTGAAGTGGTGGAAAGAGATGGCACGCTATAGGAACACGTGAAGTGGTGGGAAGAGATGGTACACTACAGGAACACGTGAAGTGGTGGGAAGAGATGGCACACTACAGGAACACGTGAAGTGGTGGAAAGAGATGGCACGCTATAGGAACACGTGAAGTGGTGGGAAGAGATGGTACGCTATAGCAACACGTGAAGTGGTGGGAAGAGATGGCACACTACAGGAACACGTGAAGTGGTGGGAAGAGATGGCACACTACAGGAACACGTGAAGTGGTGGAAAGAGATGGCACGCTATAGGAACACGTGAAGTGGTGGGAAGAGATGGTACACTATAGCAACACGTGAAGTGGTGGGAAGAGATGGTACGCTACAGGAACACGTGAAGTGGTGGGAAGAGATGGTACACTATAGGAACACGTGAAGTGGTGGGAAGAGATGGCACACTATAGCAACACGTGAAGTGGTGGGAAGAGATGGTACGCTACAGGAACACGTGAAGTGGTGGGAAGAGATGGTACACTATAGGAACACGTGAAGTGGTGGGAAGAGATGGCACACTATAGCAACACGTGAAGTGGTGGGAAGAGATGGTACACTATAGGAACACGTGAAGTGGTGGGAAGAGATGGCACACTATAGGAACACGTGAAGTGGTGGGAAGAGATGGCACCCTATAGGAACACGTGAAGTGATTTAACAAGATTTAACAAGATTTGCCATCCAAGCCAAAGGCCCAGATGGCAAGTGGACAAGGAAGCCATTGGCTTATCGAGAGTCCAACAATGTTCATCTACTTATAACCCGCCCTCCTGAGATATGTGTCAACCTTGTTTTTAAACATATTCACGCTGCTAGCAGTTACACAATCTGTAGACAATTTGTTCCATTCATTTATTGTCCTCTGTGAGAACGAGTGCTTCCTGATGTCCAATCTACATTGATCCTTTACTAATTTTACCTCATGTCCTCTAGTTCTGCTATCCTTCTTGAGTGAGAAAAACATATTTCTATCAAAATTTTCATACCCATTCAATATCTTAAAAACTTCATTCTGATCTCCTCTTAACCTCCCTGTCTCTAGAGTTGTTAAACCACATTCTTTCAGGCGTTCTTCATAACTAAGGTCTCTAAGTTCTGGAATCATTTTAGTTGCTCTCCTTTGTATGCGTTCAAGCGTGTCTATATCCTTCTTACGATATGGTCTCCATGCTTGTATACAGTATTCTAAATGAGGTCTAACTATTGCTTTATAAAGAGGTATAATTAACTTTTTTCCCTTGTTTCTTCTAATCAATCCAAGAATTTGATTACCCTTTGAAGCTGCAATACCACACTGCTCTGAAACTTTCATGTCAGCGCTTATTGTAACTCCTAAGTCCTTTTCTTTTACAGTAATACCAAGAACAGTATCTCCCATTTTATAGTTTACATTCCAGTTCCCATGTCCTGTATGTAGGCATTTACATTTCCCAAAATTGAACAACATCTGCCATTTCTCAGACCATTTCACTAATCTGTCTAGATCGTTTTGTAAATGTTGTTTATCACCATCAATATTAACCTTTCTAAACAGTTTTGTGTCATCCGCAAATTTCAGTACGTTACTTGTTATACTGTCGTCCAAGTCATTGATATAAATTAAGAATAATATAGGTCCTAATACTGATCCTTGAGGTACCCCACTCAATAACCGATTTCCAATTTGAAACTTCTCCATCTACTACAACTCGTTGTCTTCTGTCAGTCAGCCATTGTTCTATCCAGTCAGTTATGCTATCCCCGATACCATGGGCTTTTAATTTAAGTAGTAATCTTTGATGTGGCACTTTGTCAAAAGCTTTCTGAAAATCTAAGTAGATAATATCTACTGGCGATCCCACGTCTATGCACTTAGTGATTTCTTCCAAAAAAACATAACATATTTGTTAAGCATGACCTCGCTTTAAGGAATCCATGTTGAGATGAATTTAATAATTTATGCTTAACGAGGAAGTCCACCATATGGTCTTTAATTAACCTTTCTAATAATTTACAAATCACTGACGTTAAACTCACTGGTCTGTAATTCTCTGACTTATTTCTCGAACCCTTTTTAAATAATGGTATGATGTTTGCTTCTTTCCATTCAAACGGAACAACTCCCTCTTTTAATGACAAGTTGAATACTCTTGCAAGTGGTATACTGATTTGTTCTACTGTTTCCGTTAGTAATTTTGGAGGAATCCCATCCACTCCCGGTGATTTGTTATCCTTCATTGCCTTTATTTTCTTAGCTACCAATTCTGGAGTTACAACTAACGGACCTAAATAGTCAGATTTAGCCCCCTGAAATTTAGCATCAGCAACTCTTGCTGTCATTTTTTATGTTACATGCTAGTTTTTGTTCATAGCTTCTTTTAGACTGTCTGATTTCAGTTGTAGCTGCATTAAGTGCTTCTTTGTATTTTGCATAGTCTTCTTCCTTTCTGGTACGCCTATAAACCCTCCACATAGTTTGTTTTAGCATTATTTTTCTAATTGCCTCTTTTGACAAGTGTTTCTTTCTGCACTGTTTTCCTTGTTTTTGGAAGGGAACATATTTATCGATGATACTCTCAATTTCATATTTTAGAATATTCCAACATTCAATTGCAGTCTTATTCATCAGCATGTTATTCCAATCTAGCTTTGCTAAGTATTTTCTCATATCTTTGTAGTTACCTTTGTGGAAGTTTCTCTTGTACGTTTTCTTATTTTTACTTTCTGATTTTACATTGATGTCAAAATGTATTTGATTATGGCCACTATTACCCAATGGTTCAAATATTTTTCCATTGTCCACTAATTCTTTTTGTGATGACAAAACTATATCTAATACATTTTCTTCCCTGGTTGGTTCTAGTACGTGCAGAGTAAGAAAGCTATCCTGGATTAAACATAGAAATTGTTGATCCTCAATCCCTGTGCTCTCTAGAGAATTCCATTGTATGTGTCCATGGTTAAAATCTCCCATTATGATACATTCCCCTTTACTAACTTCCTTTATAGCGTTTTTTATTTTTGTGTTGTCCTCTTCGTTTATGTTTGGACTTCGGTAAACTAATCCAATAGTTAATTTTGAATTTCCTGAAACAATTTTGCACCAAACAGCTTCATCGCAATCTGCTTCCCTTTCTAGTTTTATTTCATCAGCCTGAATAGATTCTTTAACATATAAAATAACTCCCCCGCCCCTTCTTCCTATTCGATCTTTCCTAAACATTACGTATCCTGTCAGTCCTAATTCAGCATCTGTTATATCTATGTTGGCCCATGATTCAGTTATACCAATTATATGAGGGTCAATAGCTTCTACCATAATGTTTAATACGTTTTTCTTATTTACTATGCTCCTTGCATTTAAACATACGCATCTATAACCTTTTTCAGATATGTTTTTCGGATGATTTGATATTGGTTTATCTGTGCTAGTGGCCTCTTATTCTGCTTGAGACACCTCTAGGTAACCCCCCTGCACTTCTAGTTTAAAGTGGTGGGAAGAGATGGCACACTACAGGAACACGTGAAGTGGTGGGAAGAGATGGTACACTACAGGAACACGTGAAGTGGTGGGAAGAGATGGCACACTACAGGAACACGTGAAGTGGTGGGAAGAGATGGTACACTACAGGAACACGTGAAGTGGTGGGATGAGATGGCACCCTACCGGAACACGTGAAGTGGTGGGAAGAGATGGCACACTACAGGAACACGTGAAGTGGTGGGAAGAGATGGTCCACTACAGGAACACGTAAAGTGGTGGGAAGAGATGGTACACTACAGGAACACGTGAAGTGGTGGGAAGAGATGGTACACTACAGGAACACGTGAAGTGGTGGGATGAGATGGCACCCTACCGGAACACGTGAAGTGGTGGGAAGAGATGGCACACTACAGGAACACGTGAAGTGGTGGGAAGAGATGGCACACTACAGGAACACGTGAAGTGGTGGGAAGAGATGGTACACTACAGGAACACGTGAAGTGGTGGGAAGAGATAGCACACTACAGGAACACGTGATGTGTCGGACGTCGTCAGACAAGGAGCCTCCGACGCTGAATCTATAAGAACTGAGGTTGCGATGATACAGCCATGCCCCCAATAACGAGCGCACGCTCCGGTATACCAAACAGCTAGGACACATGCCGACATACACACGGGGGGGGGGGTACTGCCATACCAAAGCGACGGGCTGCACCGTCGAGAGTGGCTCCCCGGAGGCTGCACGGTCGAGAGTGACTCCCCGGAGGCTGCACAGTCGAGAGTGACTCCCCGGAGGCTGCACCGTCGAGAGTGACTCCCCGGAGGCTGCACTGTCGAGAGTGACTCCCCGGAGGATGCACTGTCGAGAGTGACTCCTCGGAGGCTGCAGGGTTCAGAGTAACTCCTCGGAGGATGCATCATCGAGAGTGACTCCCCGGAGGATGCACCGTCGAGAGTGACTCCCCGGAGGATGCACCGTCGAGAGTGACTCCCCGGAGGATGCACCGTCGAGAGTGACTCCCCGGAGGCTGCACCGTCGAGAGTGACTCCCCGGAGGCTGCATGGTTCAGAGTGACTCCCCGGAGGATGCACCATCGAGAGTGACTCCCCGAAGGCTGCATGGTTCAGAGTGACTCCCCGGAGGATGCACCATCGAGAGTGACTCCCCGGAGGATGCACGGTCGAGAGTGACTCCCCGGAGGCTGCACCGTCGAGAGTGACTCCCCGGAGGATGCACCGTCGAGAGTGACTCCCCGGAGGCTGCACCGTCGAGAGTGACTCCCCGGAGGATGCACCGTCGAGAGTGACTCCCCGGAGGATGCACCGTCGAGAGTGACTCCCCGGAGGATGCACCGTCGAGAGTGACTCCCCGGAGGATGCACCGTCGAGAGTGACTCCCCGGAGGCTGCATGGTTCAGAGTGACTCCCCGGAGGATGCACCATCGAGAGTGACTCCCCGGAGGATGCACCATCGAGAGTAACTCCCCGGAGGATGCACCATCGAGAGTGACTCCCCGGAGGCTGCACGGTCGAGAGTGACTCCCCGGAGGCTGCATGGTTCAGAGTGACTCCCCGGAGGATGCACTGTCGAGAGTGACTCCCCGGAGGATGCACCGTCGAGAGTGACTCCTCGGAGGCTGCAGGGTTCAGAGTAACTCCCCGGAGGATGCATCATCGAGAGTGACTCCCCGGAGGATGCACCGTCGAGAGTGACTCCCCGGAGGCTGCACAGTCGAGAGTGACTCCCCGGAGGATGCACCGTCGAGAGTGACTCCCCGGAGGCTGCATGGTTCAGAGTGACTCCCCGGAGGATGCACCATCGAGAGTGACTCCCCGGAGGATGCACCATCGAGAGTAACTCCCCGGAGGATGCACCATCGAGAGTGACTCCCCGGAGGCTGCACCGTCGAGAGTGACTCCCCGGAGGGTGCACCATCGAGAGTAACTCCCCGGAGGATGCACCATCGAGAGTGACTCCCCGGAGGCTGCACCGTCGAGAGTAACTCCCCGGAGGATGCACCATCGAGAGTAACTCCCCGGAGAATGCACCATCGAGAGTGACTCCCCGGAGGCTGCACGGTCGAGATTGACTCCCCGGAGGCTGCATGGTTCAGAGTGACTCCCCGGAGGATGCACCGTCGAGAGTGACTCCCCGGAGGATGCACCGTCGAGAGTGACTCCCCGGAGGCTGCATGGTTCAGAATAACTCCCCGGAGGATGCACCGTCGAGAGTGACTCCCCGGAGGATGCACCGTCGAGAGTGACTCCCCGGAGGATGCACCGTCGAGAGTGACTCCCCGGAGGATGCATGGTTCAGAGTGACTCCCCGGAGGCTGCACCGTCGAGAGTGACTCCCCGGAGGATGCACCGTCGAGAGTGACTCCCCGGAGGCTGCACCGTCGAGAGTGACTCCCCGGAGGCTGCACCGTCGAGAGTGACTCCCCGGAGGATGTATGCCACAGAGAGGGACTCCCTCCCTGCACCGTCGAAAATGAATCCGCAGATGCTGCACTATAGAGAGTGCATGACTCCTCAGAGGTTGGACAGTAGAGACCGACTACCCAGAGGCTGGACCGTAGAGAGTGATTACCCAGAGGCTGGACCGTAGAGAATGACTACCCAGAGGCTGGACCGTAGAGAGTGACTACCCAGAGGCTGGACCGTAGAGAGTGACTACGCAGAGGCTGGACCGTAGAGAATGACTACACAGAGGCTGGACCGTAGAGAGTGACTACACAGAGGCTGGACCGTAGAGAATGACTACCCAGAGGCTGGACCGTAGAGAATGACTACACAGAGGCTGGACCGTAGAGAGTGACAATCCAGAGGCTGGACCGTAGAGAGCGACTACCCAGAGGCTGGACCGTAGAGAATGACTACCCAGAGGCTGGACCGTAGAGAGTGACAATACAGAGGCTGGACCGTAGAGAGTGACAATCCAGAGGCTGGACCATAGAGAATGACTACCCAGAGGCTGGACCGTAGAGAATGACTACCCAGAGGCTGGACCGTAGAGAGTGACTACCCAGAGGCTGAACCGTAGAGAATGACTACCCAGAGGCTGGACCGTAGAGAGTGACAATCCAGAGGCTGGACCGTAGAGAATGACTACCCAGAGGCTGGACCGTAGAGAGTGACAATACAGAGGCTGGACTGTAGAGAGTGACTACCCAGAGGCTGGACCATAGAGAGTGACTACCCAGAGGCTGGACCGTAGAGAATGACTACCCAGAGGCTGGACCGTAGAGAATGACTACCCAGAGGCTGCACGGTAGAGATCGACTCCCGGAGGCGCCGCTGTACAGACTGACTACCTAGAGGCTGGACCGTAAAGAGTGACCCCCCCCCTCCGGAGGCTGCACCGTCGAGAATGACACCCCAGTGGCATGACCGTCGCGACTGGATCTCCGGTGTCGTAGTTGATTGGACGCCAGGCGGATCTATTAACTATTATTATATTTATTTATTTTTATTTGTTTTTTGTTGAATCGAATTGAATTTATTTCCACCACTACACAACTTATAAAATAATAAATAAGTATAATAATAAATATACAAGTGAAAATGGGGAAAGCAGAAGTGTAATACTTATATGTAGTACTTTCCCCTTTCATATCACGACATACAATTCTAAGTCAAAAAGAGCATATAATTAAAACTGCTTCCTCAACTGATTTAGCCTATCGCAAATCTGGTTCATTGGTGTCCAAATATTAATGTTAAAATCATCGAAAGAATTGCCTTTAGTCGTTAGATCTGGTAAGGATAAAAATAGTGGATATCCAAAATGGTAAACACTGTGTGGGTCAATGCTGATCATGGGCGTGACCTCCATCTTCTCGCCGATCATATGACAAAGTCAAAAAATCTCAGCAAGGAAGAAAATCATGATTTTTTCAGCATTTCGATTTTCATTTCAGTTAATGCTTGAATAAGCATTAACTAATTTAATAGTATGTCTGATGATTTCACAAAAAATACATACAAAAGTTGCACAAACGAGCTAGCATGTTGCAGTTGATACTAGGTAGGTTTGATTTTTCACTTAGCAAATTAGAAATAAAACTAGGAAAAATATCAGACTGATTAAGCACCTTTAAATACACATACATATATTTTACAATTCCACATTCTCTAGTCTTGTTTGTTACCATCATAAAGTCATTACTGGATGATTACTTCATATTATACAGAACTAATGATACTATTCAATCACACATGCACATATTACTCACATACATTACTAGTAGTTACATTACTAGAATCACTTATGAAGTCTTATTAAAATATCTTATGATTAATTATTTATTTACAACCAACTGCCATTTGAGTATATTCCATCGCATTGTATATGTGAGACATCGCTTTCGCATAGAGCTCAAAATACTTGTGTAAGGTTGTCGTTATGCGGCGTCGGTTGCGTGGTTTCGTGGACTGTTTGTTAATGGCGAATGACGTCCTTTTACGTTCCAGACGCCATGTAATTACGCGCTTCAACAACCTGGCAGTTTCTTGTTACACTCCTTTTAGAATCTTAATAGTCGATGCCTCTCGTTTTGGTGCCAGAACCCCCTTATGTTCAAGGGACAAAGTCGCAACGTTTCTTGAATTTATCGGCTTGACATCACCTAAGCTAGACATCGCCCTAAATTATGAGGTAACCGAGTTGGCTTTACTCCCCACGATGACGTCTAGAAAGAGTAATATGGAGACGACGGATCCCTGCGCTTGTAATCCGCGAGAGGGCGACGCTGCGCTGTTTTGTTTGTTTGCATGACAACCAATATGGCTGACGAAGAGGTACGTTTGTTTTACGAACGCAGATGATGCCTATTTTAATTCCTGTTTTTTTTCGATATGTTATTCTAGAAAACATATTTATGCATTGTAAAAAATCGCATACACGTATATGCATTCTAGAAATCATGGGCATGGAGGCGCCGTAGCATGGCGGTCAGAGCCATCCCAGTGCTCTCGATCGAGAGAATCCGGGGACCGGGCCGAGTCCACAGGCTCCCGCTTCCAAACTTAAGGCTGGGAGTTTGGTTCACCCAAATTTGCCTGTGTCTTTCGGATAAGACAATTGAAATTGCGTAGGTCCACATTTATGTGGTGTCTACTACTTCACGTCGGCCTGCCATGAACGGACATGAAAATTATGTTTGATGTATTGATTGAAATGTATTCAGTCAACGTCATATCAAGTAAATGCAGCCACAGGCACATGAGAATCGGAAAATCACATATAAAAATGACGGGTACACGCTGTGATCAGATTACACAATACTTAGCAAAAAAGGCTAAAGATATTGCAGCTACTTTTTATTCTTTACTAAACTTTGAAGCACATATTAACGGCCTACCTAGCTTCGACCACATCACATGGACGAACAGTGCTTCACAACAATGTTTAAGTCCCTTGTTCGCCCACACATAGAATACGCTAATCAAACCTTCAAAGTGGAACAATGAAAATTTTATTAAAGATTTACTATAAAAAAATGTTGAAGGAAAATGCAACAACTATAACAACATAAATTAATAAATCTATATACAGAATATACATATATATATATATGCCACATCATTTCATAAATACACAATTGCACTGGTCGCACAATACACTTGATATAAGATAAATGACTTAATTAATCTGAATTTTAAACATACAAAATGTATAGTACAGTAGTTGATAAATATTAAATTAATATACAAAGTGTCTAGCATTCTGCACTTCTTTGAAGACCAATGCAGTACCCTATTTTTTTTTGCTACGTGAGATGTTCAGTAGTTAGTGCTGCAGTGACATAGGTGACTCATACTCATACCGGCAGTGACACAACTTTAGCTGCAGCTATTTTTACTGACATGTTCTCATTACACATGCACTCATGAAGTGTCTGGACCTATAGCAGCAGCCAATAATATGTTTAATACATAAAATCATAACACTATGTTTTGAAAACAATCTGTCACTTGCATAAAATTGTATACTGTATGTAAATGGACATGCATCTCTTTGAGAAGAATGTGTTTAACAACATTGGAGAACAGTTGATCGTTGTCATCATCATCAACTTTATTCTCAAAAACCTTATTAGGTTACATGAGAATCACAATGTTGCATACTGTTACAATGTGAGATGGCTATAAGTGTATGTAATCCAGGCTTCAATAATACTTATAAATTACATTGGTAAATGGTTTTACCAAAATACAAAACACAAAAGTATCACAGGAAGATCTACTTACAACTTAAAGCTATTTAAAATCTCCTGTACGAATTTACATAATTTAATTAGCTTTGCATGGCTTGTCAAATTAAACAACTGGTCCATTTTTAAAGTGTTTGGTCTCACAAAATAATATCTAGAAATAAATTTAATTCTAGCTTCTTGAAAAAAAGTACATTTAAACAAATAATGAAACTCATCTCCAATATCATTACAATCACACAGAGTACAAAATCTCTCTTGCCTATCGATTCCACTATACCTGCCTTGCTGAGTAGGCAACCGATTATTACAAGTACGAAATTTACACAGAGGTCTAGATAGATTTGGTGGTAACACCAGCAAATATTTCTCCATTTTAAAATCATGTTTAATTATTCTGTAGGTTATACACCCATCGCTATTGCAAATATTACTACCCCACTGCTGATGATACTGGTCAGTAAGTTTCAATTTGACAACTGCTTTAAACCATTTAAGATTCACTATTTCTTGATTCAGCCACAAGTTAGATAGGCCAGTGTTATTTAAAATGTATTTAACATGAGTAATCCAGGGGATTCAAAGATATTTTTAACATATAATTGATATAATAATTTATACATAATGCAAGACAGTTTAGATTCCTTTCCCATCAATAGTTTCCCCCAAAAATTCAACAATCTACTGCTTATTTTAATATTTAGTGGAAATTGCCCAAGTTCTCCATAAACCATGGAAGTATGTGTTCTATTGTTTACCCCAAGTAAAATTTTACAAAATTTCCTATGTAGCTTTTCAATTAACATAATATTTTCACATCCCCATACTTCACATCCATATAACAATATTGGGCATATAAGGGAATCAAATAGTTCTAACTGGATATCAACAGGGAGTTTTAGCTTCCTAGCTTTAGAAATTAAACATAACATTGCTCGGTTTGCCTGTTCATATAAATGTCTGATTGCTTTAGAGAATCTACCATTATAGTTAAAATTAATTCCTAGATAGTTATACTTATCTACAATGGCAAGCTTATTTGGTCCAAATTTAAATTCTGGCAATTTTCTAATCTTCCCCTTGAGAATACTAACACCTTAGTTTTGGCAGTATTAACATGCAATTTCCAAGTTTTGCAATAGTTAAATAGGGCGTCAAGTGCAGATTGTAACTGAGTAGGTGACTCTGCTAATACAATTGTATCATCAGCATACAGCAACACAAAAGCTTTAGATACACAACAATGTCCTCTTTTTCAAAACAATTTTCCATTAGACTAGAAATGTAGGTTAAACCCCCATATGCATTTGACAGATGTGTTTCAAGATCATTCAAAAATAATGCAAACATTAGTGGTGACAAATTTTCGCCTTGTCGAACTCCAATATTGCATGGGAAGAAAGATGACAAATGTTTTGTAAATGTATTCATAATACATGATTTGGCTTCCTTATATAAGTTAAATATCACAGTGAAAATGTTTCCATCAATATTATTTGATAATAATTTCAACCATAGGAATGTTCTGTTTACAGTGTCAAAAGCCTTTCTGTAGTCTACAAAGGCACAGTATAAGCGCTTCCTTTTATTTAAGTATAAATCAATTAAATTTTTCAAGACAAATACATGATCCATTGTGGAATAATCATGCCGAAATCCAGTTTGTTCCTCCCCCATTATTCCCAATTCATCAATATATTCAGTTAACCTATTATTCAAAACAGAGGTGAATAATTTGCAAAAGCAACTGAGCAGTGTGATCCCTCTGTAGTTATCTGGGTTAGTTACAGGACCGTTATTTTTATAAATTGGCAAAATAATACCCATGGCCCAATCTTTAGGAATATGGCCAGATTTTAGTATGACATTAAACAATTTAACATATACAGAGATCATACAATCCTCAGAATGTTTTAGGAACTCATTTAGGATTAGGTCCAACCCACACGCTTTGTTGTTTTTTAACTTATGTATACCATTTCTTACTTCCTCAGCTGTAAACATACTATTTAAAAAAATATTATTATTATTGTTTGCAAAATTTTCATAATCATAGTCATTCTGATCCTCCTCCTCACTAAAACTTAACTTCTTAAAGTGTTCAAAAAAAGTGTTAGTATTAACTGTATTGATTTCTTTACCTTTGTCACCTTTCGACTCATTAATAATTTTCCAGTAGTCCTTTGGATTCTTACTCTTCATATTTCTTAATTTATTTGCAAAATCCTTAAAATACAATTTGTGCTGCTTGTTAATTTCCTTTTTATAGTTCCTACTTGCAATATGTTTGGCATTTCTATTAACATCAGTTTTATCTTTACAGTACACTGCCTTGGCTTGAAAGTAATGTTTTCTCCTTTCTTTACAGGCTTGATTAAACCATGGTTTATCATTAGCTTTTTTGTCAATGCTTTTACCCTTCATTGTAGGTCTATAGTTATCCTTCATACAACCAACCATTTTAGCAGCACTTTTTAATATATCATTAATGCGATTTACTATATCATTTACTGAAGCCTCATCAATATCATTACACATTAAATTGTCAAGATCTTTCTCTATATCTACAACATCCTTCAAATTAATACTACTTTTAAAGCTCGATTCACAATCCTTAACCCATTTTGGTTTGTTAAATTGGGCAGTATCATCATTCTCAGTCATCTCATCCTCCCTTATTGTTGGAACAATTGGGTGTTGCATGGTACATTTAAAGCCCATTTTAACAGGGTTGTGAGCATCCGATAACAATTCATCAAATTCCAAAACTTCAAATTCCATTATATTATTAAATGATTGTGGAGAAACAAGAATATAATCAACAGTGCTTACATTTTTGCATGTAGTTGCACCTCTGTCCCTATCGACACCAATCCTGCCATTAACAATATGGACATTTAGACTTTTACACAATGTGATTAACCTGTGTCCATAATTATTTGTCTTTTTATCTATTGAATTTCTATCCAGTGGTATGCCTACATTATCTGAATTATTTTTTCCCATTAACTGTTGCATTATATCTTCGTCAAAGTCATTCAACATCATATTTCGATCGTTAAACTCAATAAAATCACATAAATTACCAGTTCGGGCATTAAAGTCACCAACTAAATACAATGGGCTGTTTAAGTCATTACTCAGGTTTACAGTGTCATTTTCTATATCATCAAACAGGCTAGCTGATGAATAAATAGAATTCTCTGGCGGAATATAAACTATTCCCCATAATGCTTCATACCCAAGCAAATTAACATTTGATTTGAACCATAGTACACAATTTGTATCTCCATGTACAATTTCAATAGTGTTAGACAGAGAGTTCTTAATCAGTAATGCTACTCCTCCGGATTTAGATTTAAATTTTGTTCTATTCATTGTATGGCAATCAAAGCCATCTATATCAATTATGTCAAGATCATCCAGTTTTGTTTCTGTTAGAAATATTAAATCATATTCTGAAATAAAGAAATCAAAGTCAGGCGATCTCAGCCTGGTCATTAAGCCACAAACATTAAGTAGAACACATTTGATATTAGTTACAGCAGGTTGCAAAGCAGAGTTCTGTTCTGTAATTAAACTCTTAGTTCCTCCGTCTTCACAAGAGGATCTTCCTTCCCCGTCCTATTCTACACCGAGAACGTAGGACCCAAGTCCCAGTGCCTTGAGATCTGGTTGATCAATTCCAACTTTAAACAGATCATCAGGCGACTGGATTGTGATCTTGTTGCCTTAGATGCTGCAGATGATGCGCCCGTCGCGTGTGTATGCATAGTCAACCGCGTCTGCGTGCTTGGCTATCATCAGAAGTTTGTATCTTAGCGGCGTTAGGTCTTCCGTGATGAACACCTTTGCATCAGTGTTGGCGCTTACAGTCTTAAGTTTCTTTTTGTTCATCATCAGTTGTTTTATCAATTGCCTGGACACAAATTTCACCAGCATGGGTCTTGCTCGACCTCCCGACTTTCCCACTCTGTGGGCCACAGATATATCATTTGATTGTATAATGACGTCGATACTCTTTGCGATCGATATGATTTTTCTTATCAGATCGGCCTCGGATTCTTCGGCTGTATCACCTTCAACTCCGAAGACTCTGATTGATTCTCTCCTGGAATACTGTTCCATTTCATCGTGTTGGAATCGTAGCAGTAATACCTGTTTCTGGGCATTTTCAAATCGTTTCTCCATCATTGATACTGATTTTTCCATTGCTCTGCTAACCGCCTCGGTCACTGCCGCCGTGACAGCACCCACTATCACTGGCATCAGCTGCTGTATCAGAGCCTGTACATCAGTATTTTTCTGGGTGCTCACGCCTAAGCCGCTGCTGCCGCTAGTCACATGTGTCAGGCTTTTAGAGACAATCTTCTTAACAGTTGCCTGCAGTCATGCTCTGTAGACCTGATGATGATACATGGTGACACTAGGCTACAATGCTTGCTGATTTTCTTCTGTCCTCTGCAACATTTTCTGACAGCTTCCCTCTCCTGTTGGCTTACATCTGGGAGGTGGTCTTAGTTGTGAAGAGGCTGTGCATCGTGTACTACTTTAATTTATCTGTGTTATGCATTTGTTTTGCAGCAAGCACCTGAAGAGACAGTCAATGCACCAGATACTGATGCACCTCCAACTGAGGCTCCGCTAGAGACGGAGGCTCCACCAACTGAGGCTCCGCCAGAGACGGAGGCTCCACCAACTGAGGCTTCACCAGAGAGTGAGACTCCACCTGTTGAGACAGCAGCAGAACCCACCGCTGAACCGACAGGTGATGACTTCATCCACCCATGCAATGCATCCATCCAAGCAGTGCATCCACCCAAGCAGTGCATCCACCCAAGCAGTGCATCCACCCAAGCAGTGCATCCACCCATGCAGTGCATCCACCCATGCAATGCATCCACCCATGCAATGCGTCCACCCATGCAGTGTGTCCACCCATGCAGTGCATCCACCCATGCAATGCGTCCACCCAAGCAGTGCGTCCACCAATGCAATGCGTCCACCCATGCAGTGCATCCACCCATGCAATGCGTCCACCCAAGCAGTGCGTCCACCCATGCAATGCGTCCACCCATGCAATGCATGCACATTTGCATGCATGAGACATTTTACTGTTTGTAATTTGTCACCAGATTAGTAAAGTTCAGTAGAACATAAAATGCAGTGAAAAAAGATATTCAGACATTGTAAAAATGAAGTATTACACATTATTGTAAACAAACCCAGTAAGTATCATGCTTATTTGCCATTTCTCTGTTTCATAATAACTATGCAGCTCATTTAAAGCTGCCTCAACGTTTCGATTTATTGCTTGTCACATGTTAGACATACCAAATATGACCTGCTAGATTGTTTATGCAAATGTGTTATATAGTTTTGGTGAAATTATCTGATGAACTGTTAAATTAATTTTGGTTTGACTGAACTGAAATTTGGCAGAAAAATTGCAAAAGTAGCTATGTGTAACCTGTAACTATAATATAAGGCTATTCACACTTTTGAAAGTATAATCTGATGTAACAATCAAAGTAAATTTTTTTTAATGTTTTAATAAAAGTACGCACTCTTATTTAACCAACTACATATTACTTAAAGTATTCACATTCATACCTGATTCGCTAAATGAATTGCTTAGACAGTGTTAAATGGCATAGAGCATAAAGTTTATCAACGTAAAACTTGTACATTTTTTTTCACAACTTGTGAGTGTGTAGTGCATTGTTTAACAACACATGAGTGTGTGATGCATTGATTCAAAATCTGTCAGTGTGCAGTGCATTGTTTAACATCATGTGAGTGTGTGGTGCATTGTTTCACAATATGTCAGTGTGTGGTGCATTGTTTAACAACATGTGAGTGTGTGGTGCATTGTTTCACAATCTGTCAGTGTGTGGTGCATTGTTTAACATCATGTGAGTGTGTGGTGCATTGTTTCACAATCTGTCAGTGTGTGGTGCATTGTTTCACAATCTGTCAGTGTGTGTTGCATTGTTTCACAATCTGTCAGTGTGTGGTGCATTGTTTAATAACATGTGAGTGTGTGGTGCATTGTTTAACAACATGTGAGTGTGTTGCATTGTTTCACAATCTGTCAGTGTATGGTGCATTGTTTAACAACATGTGAGTGTGTGGTGCATTGTTTAACAACATGTGAGTGTGTGGTGCATTGTTTCACAATTTGTGAGTGTGTGGTGCATTGTTTAACAACGTGAGTGTGTGGTGCATTGTTTCACAATTTGTGAGTGTGTGGTGCATTGTGTCACAATCTGCCAGTGTGTGGTGCATTGTTTAACAACATGTGAGTGTGTGGTGCATTGTGTCACAATCTGCCAGTGTATGGTGCATTGTTTAACAACATGTGAGTGTGTGGTGCATTGTTTAACAACATGTGAGTGTGTGGTGCATTGTTTCACAATTTGTGAGTGTGTGGTGCATTGTTTAACAACGTGAGTGTGTGGTGCATTGTTTCACAATTTGTGAGTGTGTGGTGCATTGTGTCACAATCTGCCAGTGTGTGGTGCATTGTTTAACAACATGTGAGTGTGTGGTGCATTGTGTCACAATCTGCCAGTGTGTGGTGCATTGTTTAACAACATGTGAGTGTGTAGTGCATTGTTTCACAATCTATCAGTGTGTGATGCATTGTTTAACAACATGTGAGTGTGTGGTGCATTTTGCGAGTGTGTAGTGCATTGTTCTCACAATATGTTAGTGTGTGGTACATTGCTCCCTGTAACTATTGAACTTGAACTATAATAACAATAATACGCTTATGGTGCCACTGTTTGCTATGATATGGTGCCACTGTTTGCTATGATATGGTGCCAGTGTTTGCTATGATATGGTGCCAGTGTTTGCTATGATATGGTGCCACTGTTTGCTATGATATGGTGCCACTGTTTGCTATGATATGGTGCCACTGTTTGTTATGATATGGTGCTACTGTTTGCTATGATATGGTGCCACTGTTTGTTATGATATGGTGCCACTGTTTGTTATGGTATGGTGCTACTGTTTGCTATGATATGGTGCCACTGTTTGTTATGATATGGTGCCACTGTTTGTTATGATATGGTGCCACTGTTTGCTATGATATGGTGCCACTGTTTTCTATGATATGGTGCCACTGTGTGCTATGATATGGTGCCACTGTTTGCTATGATATGGTGCCACTGTTTGCTATGATATGGTGCCACTGTTTGCTATGATATGGTGCCAGTGTTTGCTATGATATGGTGCCACTGTTTGCTATGATATGGTGCCACTGTTTGTTATGATATGGTGCTACTGTGTGCTATGATATGGTGCCACTGTTTTCTATGATATGGCGCCACTGTGTGCTATGATATGGTGCCACTCTGTGCTATGATATGGTGCCACTCTGTGCTATGATATGGTGCCACTGTTTGCTATGATATGGTGCCACTGTGTGCTATGATATGGTGCCACTCTGTGCTATGATATGGTGCCACTGTTTGGTATGATATGGTGCCACTGTGTGCTATGATATGGTGCCACTCTGTGCTATGATATGGTGCCACTGTGTGCTATGATATGGTGCCACTGTGTGCTATGATATGGTGCCACTGTGTGCTATGATATGGTGCCACTGTTTGGTATGATATGGTGCCACTGTGTGCTATGATATGGTGCCACTGTGTGCTATGATATGGTGCCACTGTGTGCTATGATATGGTATTACTGTGTGCTATGATATGGTGCCACTCTGTGCTATGATATGGTGCCACTGTGTGCTATGATATGATGTCACTGTGTGCTATGATATGGCGCCACTGTGAGCTATGATATGGTGCCACTGTGTTATGATATTGTGCCACTGTGTGCTATCATATGGTACCACTGTTTGCTATCATATGATGCCAGAAGTGTATAAACGTTAGTGATAATTCTTTCACTTGTCACCAGGAGCAACAGCAACACCAACTCCCGAAGCAGAAGATGCAGCCAAGTCTGCAGAAGAACCTGCTGCATCCCCGGGTGGTGATGAAGCTGCTACGGAGGCTGGTCCGGAGGGACAGGAGGGAGGTGACAGTGCGCCGGCCAAGGAGGCAGACGAGTCTAGTGGGGAAGCAAACAAGCATATATTCCCAAGTACGTAGGAGTAGGCATGTTAATGATCTACACTGTAGTTCACTAGAACTTGTATACCTAGACTGGTGAAAAAGTGACACGTTTAAAGACTTATGTTCTTGTCACAGCCATTTGCTTAGAAATGTCTTTATTGTGCATCCTATAGTAAGTAGATGTTTTATTTTCACTAAATTGCTTTACTTTCACAAATATGTTTTATTTTCAATGAATGCTGTAAAATTGTAAGAAATGCATATTTAGTTAAATGGTCCTGTACAGAATAACAAATATGACAGATATTTCATAAACAGTTTTATACCAACTGTGATTGGGATATCTGACAGTGACAGACATAAACACGGACAATAAGAAGACAGTGTGACAGAATCATGGACTGTCAGGTGACAATTAGAAGACAACATGACAAAATGATATGATGGACTGTCACTAACTTGCTTACTTACTTAGTCCTCTTCGTGACCGGTGGCACATAAGGCATCGACAAGAGAGCGCCACTGCTGTCGGTCTGCAGCCCATTTGGTGATATGGTGTTCCATGTCAGGCCGCATTCTTTCATCTCCTTCTCCACTGTGACAGTCAAAATGACAGAATCGTGGACTATCAGGTGACAATAAGAAGACAGTGGATTGTTAGATGGCAGTAAGAATTATGGACTGTCAGATGACAGTAAGAAGACATCGTGACAGAAACATGGACTGTCTGGTGACAGTAAGAAGACATCGTGACAGAAACATGGCCTATCAGGTGACAGTAAGAAGACATCGTGACAGAAACATGAACTGTCTGGTGACAGTAAGAAGACATCGTGACAGAAACATGGCCTATCAGGTGACAGTAAGAAGACATCGTGACAGAAACATGAACTGTCTGGTGACAGTAAGAAGACATCATGACAGAATCATGGCCTGTCAGGTGACAGTAAGAAGACGTCGTGACAGAAACATGGACTGTCTGGTGACAGTAAGAAGACATCGTGACAGAAACATGGCCTGTCAGGTGACAGTAAGATGACATCGTGACAGAAACATGGACTGTCTGGTGAGAGTAAGAAGACATTGTGACAGAAACATGGCCTGTCAGGTGACAGTAAGAAGACATCGTGACCGAATCATGGCCTGTCAGGTGACAGTAAGAAGACATCGTGACAGAAACATGCACTGTCTGGTGACAATAAAAAGACAACATAACAGCTTTCTGGACACACAAAAAACTGTCAGGTGACGAGAGCAAATAACCAAGTTTAATTACTTAATTCTATAAGATGGAACACCACCTGATGACACAGTAGAAGGAACAAGAGACGAGGAGCAGGCTCCACCTGTGGACCAAGAGCCACCCCAACAGACCCCCAGTGGGGAGCAAGACGCCCTGGCGGATGAGGGTGATGCTGCATCTGTCGGGAATGCATCACCAAGTGGTGAAGTAGTGACACCTGGTGGTGATGAAATGCAACAGGGTGACAAAGAAGGGGGACAGGGTGAGGACCAAGGAGAGAGCCTTGTGCCAGGCATGTATAGCTCTTGTTAATGCCAATTCACAAGAACATTTGAGTGTCGAAACTCTTGTCTCTCCACACTCTGCATGTTTGTCAGCTATTATGTTTGTGTAGTCTTTCAAGTTCACAATTGTGCATGTGCATATATATTTTAATATTACCATAACATTTATTGCAATAGAAAGTACTTAAAATATTTCCTGAGTTGTATTTGTATGCCTTAATTTAACAGTAATAATGGTAACAATACAGCAGTGGCAAAACATAAATGTATGAAGTCATGTTAATGTGTACACTGTTTCTGTGACAATCAGCCAAGTTAAGTACTGTCTATGTAAATATGGGACATACATGATAACATTCCAAAATACAACACAAATCAAAATGTGTTGAAAAGTAAAACATAAATAATGTATTAGAAATACATACATGTTTTTTAACCACATTACCCCATTTTCATTAAACATTCACTTTCTAAATGTTATGTTAGTTTTCCTTCAATTTTGCTTCAATGTTTTCATGTCCACACTCTTACTAAGTAATCATTTGCTATCAGTAACAAAACACCTGATCTCTCCTTTCTTTCAGATTATGATGAAGTTACGTATTTATTTATGTTATTTGTAATGTTGTTTGGTTGTACATATGAATAATACTTATTACTATCGCTTTTTATTTAATATTGGTGTGTTGTGTTTATTGTCATCTTTGAATTTTGACAGAAAACTTTCATTTTAACAAGACTTAACAAGATTTTTTTTACAAGATTGCCATCAAAAGGCAAAAGCCCACATGGCAAGTGGACAAGGAAGTCATTGCCTTATCGAGAGTCCAACATTTATAATCTATGTGTAATACACCCTCTTGAGATATGTGTCAACCTTGTCTTTAAACATATTCACGCTGCTAGCAGTTATACAATCTGTAGATAATTTGTTCCATTCATTTATTGTGCTCTGTGAGAACGAGTACTTCCTGATATCCATTCTACACTGATCCTTTACTAATGTTACCTCATGTCTCTAGTTCTAGTATCTTTCTTGAGTGAGAAAAACATATTTCTATCAATATTTTCATACCCATTCAATATCTTAAAAACTTCAATTTAAACCACATTCTCTCAGTCGTTCTTCCTAACTAAGGTCTCTCAGTTCTGGAATCATCTTAGTTGCTCTCCTCTGTATTCTTTCAAGCATATCAATATCCTTCTTGCTATCCTTTGCTATACATAAAAGTGTTCTTCAATTTATTCCTGTTTCAAGTTTCCCATTCACATGACATCCACCAATGTCAAAAACTAATTACTAGATATCTCCCATTTAGACGATGATGGACAATTAGACCAAGAAGAAGGTAGCACACATTTTAATCAGTTAAGAGTCTTCTTTGTTTATTGAAAGTTTCTTTTGTACTAGATACATGATTGTTCGTAGTTGTGATTGTTTGTTTTGGTGCATTGTTATTGTTACTGTTGTGATTGTAATTGCTAGACCTGTTGTTTGACTAATCTTATAAAACATATTAAAACAAAATGACACAATATGCATGCTGTTTACGCATAAAATAGTGTTATTTGGTAACCACAATGCATGCAGTATTTGACCTGTTATATTTAGTCAAATAATTATTTTTTTAATGTTTATATTATGTGATGTGCAAAATTCAAAATCAACTGAATCTAGACCCCAATTCTGTATAGAGTTGCAGTAACAAAAAACTAAGGGCCACTCTCCAAAATTGTCTGACAGTTCATATTAAAGTTCCCCTATTACTTGGTTATTTCTTTATCTGAAATAGTATTATTACATACCGTTGGTTTTATCTTGACGAGTTCTTTCAGGAAATGTATACCTTTCCTATAGTCGTATGCCAATGAAGGGTCCACGCCCCTTTAAAGCATAAAAACAGCCAAAATAAGCTTTCCCAAAAATATTTTTCGTTTCAGAAAGCTATTATTTTTAATTTACTACCAAGGGGTAATTATAATTTACCATTTGAAGTGTCTTATGTTAAAGTAAACTCATGTCAAGGAAATTATGATAAATGGGTGAACATAACAACTAAACATCAAACATATTGGAAGTTGCAACCCCAGACATGCACTTGTGGACATAGTCGAGGACGTGGGTGTGGGCACAAAGAAACTGATCACACGTAGTGAAAACTTGCAATAGTGTGCAGTAGAAATATATATTGATGTCCTGCACAGTAAGCATCAGTTTGACATACAGAATATATATATACTTTTAGAGATAGTTGTTACATCCGGTACCAAGCTACGATGTTTATTGTTGCATTCGGTACCAAGCTACGATGTTTATTGTTGCATTCGGTACCAAGCTACGATGTTTATTGTTGCATCCGTTACCAAGCTACGATGTTTATTGTTGCATTCGGTACCAAGCTACGATGTTTATTGTTGCATTCGGTACCAAGCTACGATGTTTATTGTTGCATTCGGTACCAAGCTACGATGTTTATTGTTGCATCCGGTACCAAGCTACGATGTTTATTGTTGCATTTGGTACCAAGCTACGATGTTTATTGTTGCATCCGGTACCAAGCTACGATGTTTATTGTTGCATTCGGTACCAAGCTATGGTGTTTATTGTTACACCCAGTACCAAGTATAATGTTGTATAGCTAAAAGCAATGTGTCCAAATCACTATCTCTGGACTATATTATCTATAAAACATCCATCAGAAGTGGTCTATAGGAAAGGGTTATTTTTAAATTGTGTTCTAATTCAATTACCAATTTGTATATGCAAGAGAACTGTGCACGCATGAGCAATTTCATATCACATTCCCGGAAGAGGGTATAATTTTTATGAATTTATAGATGTTCCCCACTGTTTTTAGTATACCATGAAGAAGACCACAATAACTGTGGAGTATCACTATTTTAATTCAATTCCAACATTTATTTATATTTCCTTTAGGGTGTTAAAACGAACTCGGCACCTTGGTACCAGGCATAACAGTAGAGGGTAACATTCCTGACATGCACTGCCTGCCACTTTGTGAGCTTTCGGATTTAAACAAAGAAACTTCAGAATTTAAATGTTTAGGCTATGGATTTTGTCGGATTAACAGAGATTGGAGAACATGAAAAAAATGGCCTCTCCCAAGCCAGCTGTCAGACAATTTGGGAGAATGGCCCCTAATATTTATTCAGATATATTGCAAATATTTTGCAATATTTTACCACTGTATAATATGGTATATATTATAATGTCTAATAACAATAGTAATACACTTTATTTATAAACCCATATCTGTAGTAAGACCCTGTTCAGGAGTGTTTACTTTTGACTAAAATGCTGAGACTAAAGATATAAATACTGACAAATAGAGCCACTAAGGATTATAATTTAACACTGATGTCTGCATGCGACTAATAAAAATACTAAAACTTGCTATGAATAAATAATAAGAAGAAAATATTATAGAAGGATTGTTTATTTCATATTCAACACATTTTCTATGATGCTATCTCTCTCACATTTGAAGTCTATCACGTTAAAGGTAACATTGGCTAATGGTCTCGCCTATAGCCAAGTGTCTAACATTAATGAATTGCAAATACTTTGCAATACTTTAAATTGCCCCATCCCTGATTGCCCCATCACTAATTGCCCCATTACTGATTGCCCCATCACTGATTGCCCCATCACTGATTGCCCCATCACTGATTGCCCCATCCCTGATTGCCCCATCACTGATTGCCCCATCCCTGATTGCCCCATCCCTGATTGCCCCACCCCTGATTGCCCCACCCCTGATTGCCCCATCACTGATCCCTGATTGTGACTTCATTGACTTCTTGCAGTAATCAAAGTGGAGCCAGAACCAGAAGAAGAGGGGGAGATTGGGGAGTTGCCTCCGAACCTTGGAGTTGTAAGTTGTTCCCATCGAACTTGCGCTTATAATGGAGCACCATTGGGCCATGGAAAAATGTCATTTATATATATATATATATATATATATATATATATATATATATATATATATATATATATATATATACTATATTCGACTTATGCTTTGAAAAAAATTGGGCCATGGAAAAATGTCAAGGAATCTATTCTTATACACCAAAATGTGTTTCTCTATACAATAAGGTAACTGTTTAACACTAGTGGTGTCATTTGGCGACTAGTGTAGAACAACTAAAAAGTGGTGCCAACTGTTTAACACCAGATAGCGACGTTTCAGTTTTTCCACATTAGTCTAATTAAAGAGGGTGTATTAATTAGGCATGTATGTTTAATAGGTTGAACATATATATAAACATGTATGTCCCTGTGGTGTTAGTGCTGTGAATGACCAGCTCCACCTACAGGCTGGATGTCTATGTGGTATTAGTGCTGTGAATGACCAGCTCCACCTACAGGCTGGATGTCCATGTGGTGTTAGTGCTGTGAATGACCAGCTCCACCTACAGGCTGGATGTCTATGTGGTGTTAGTGCTGTGAATGACCAGCTCCACCTACAGGTTCGATGTCTATGTGGTGTTAGTGCTGTGAATGACCAGCTCCACCTACAGGCTGGATGTCCATGTGGTGTTAGTGCTGTGAATGACCAGCTCCACCTACAGGTTGGATGTCCATGTGGTGTTAGTGCTGTGAATGACCAGCTCCACCTACAGGTTGGATGTCCATGTGGTGTTAGTGCTGTGAATGACCAGCTCCACCTACAGGCTGGATGTCCATGTGGTGTTAGTGCTGTGAATGACCAGCTCCACCTACAGGTTGGATGTCCCTGTGGTGTTAGTGCTGTGAATGACCAGCTCCACCTACAGGCTGGATGTCCATGTGGTGTTAGTGCTGTGAATGACCAGCTCCACCTACAGGCTGGATGTCCATGTGGTGTTAGTGCTGTGAATGACCAGCTCCACCTACAGGTTGGATGTCCATGTGGTGTTAGTGCTGTGAATGACCAGCTCCACCTACAGGCTGGATGTCCATGTGGTGTTAGTGCTGTGAATGACCAGCTCCACCTACAGGCTGGATGTCCATGTGGTGTTAGTGCTGTGAATGACCAGCTCCACCTACAGGCTGGATGTCCATGTGGTGTTAGTGCTGTGAATGACCAGCTCCACCTACAGGCTGGATGTCCATGTGGTGTTAGTGCTGTGAATGACCATCTTCACCTACAGGTTGGATGTCCATGTGGTGTTAGTGCTGTGAATGACCAGCTCCACCTACAGGTTGGACGTCCATGTGGTGTTAGTGCTGTGAATGACCAGCTCCACCTACAGGCTGGACGTCCATGTGGTGTTAGTGCTGTGAATGACCAGCTCCACCTACAGGTTGGATGTCCATGTGGTGTTAGTGCTGTGAATGACCAGCTCCACCTACAGGTTGGATGTCCATGTGGTGTTAGTGCTGTGAATGACCAGCTCCACCTACAGGCTGGACGTCCATGTGGTGTTAGTGCTGTGAATGACCAGCTCCACCTACAGGCTGGACGTCCATGTGGTGTTAGTGCTATGAATGACCAGCTCCACCTACAGGCTGGACGTCCATGTGGTGTTAGTGCTGTGAATGACCAGCTCCACCTACAGGCTGGACGTCCATGTGGTGTTAGTGCTGTGAATGACCAGCTCCACCTACAGGTTGGACGTCCATGTGGTGTTAGTGCTGTGAATGACCAGCTCCACCTACAGGCTGGACGTCCATGTGGTGTTAGTGCTATGAATGACCAGCTCCACCTACAGGCTGGACGTCCATGTGGTGTTAGTGCTATGAATGACCAGCTCCACCTACAGGCTGGACGTCCATGTGGTGTTAGTGCTGTGAATGACCAGCTCCACCTACAGGCTGGATGTCCATGTGGTGTTAGTGCTGTGAATGACCAGCTCCACCTACAGGTTCGATGTCTATGTGGTGTTAGTGCTGTGAATGACCAGCTCCACCTACAGGTTGGATGTCCATGTGGTGTTAGTGCTGTGAATGACCAGCTCCACCTACAGGTTGGATGTCCCTGTGGTGTTAGTGCTGTGAATGACCAGCTCCACCTACAGGTTCGATGTCTATGTGGTGTTAGTGCTGTGAATGACCAGCTCCACCTACAGGTTGGATGTCCATGTGGTGTTAGTGCTGTGAATGACCAGCTCCACCTACAGGCTGGACGTCCATGTGGTGTTAGTGCTGTGAATGACCAGCTCCACCTACAGGTTGGACGTCCATGTGGTGTTAGTGCTGTGAATGACCAGCTCCACCTACAGGTTGGACGTCCATGTGGTGTTAGTGCTGTGAATGACCAGCTCCACCTACAGGCTGGACGTCCATATGGTGTTAGTGCTGTGAATGACCAGCTCCACCTACAGGCTGGACGTCCATGTGGTGTTAGTGCTATGAATGACCAGCTCCACCTACAGGCTGGATGTCCATGTGGTGTTAGTGCTGTGAATGACCAGCTCCACCTACAGGCTGGACGTCCATGTGGTGTTAGTGCTGTGAATGACCAGCTCCACCTACAGGCTGGACGTCCATGTGGTGTTAGTGCTGTGAATGACCAGCTCCACCTACAGGTTGGACGTCCATGTGGTGTTAGTGCTGTGAATGACCAGCTCCACCTACAGGTTGGACGTCCATGTGGTGTTAGTGCTGTGAATGACCAGCTCCACCTACAGGCTGGACGTCCATGTGGTGTTAGTGCTGTGAATGACCAGCTCCACCTACAGGCTGGACGTCCATGTGGTGTTAGTGCTGTGAATGACCAGCTCCACCTACAGGCTGGACGTCCATGTGGTGTTAGTGCTATGAATGACCAGCTCCACCTACAGGCTGGACGTCCATGTGGTGTTAGTGCTGTGAATGACCAGCTCCACTTACAGGCTGGACGTCCATGTGGTGTTAGTGCTATGAATGGCCAGCTCCACCTACAGGCTGGACGTCCATGTGGTGTTAGTGCTGTGAATGACCAGCTCCACCTACAGGCTGGATGTCCATGTGGTGTTAGTGCTGTGAATGACCAGCTCCACCTACAGGTTCGATGTCTATGTGGTGTTAGTGCTGTGAATGACCAGCTCCACCTACAGGTTGGATGTCCATGTGGTGTTAGTGCTGTGAATGACCAGCTCCACCTACAGGTTGGATGTCCCTGTGGTGTTAGTGCTGTGAATGACCAGCTCCACCTACAGGTTCGATGTCTATGTGGTGTTAGTGCTGTGAATGACCAGCTCCACCTACAGGTTGGATGTCCATGTGGTGTTAGTGCTGTGAATGACCAGCTCCACCTACAGGTTCGACGTCCATGTGGTGTTAGTGCTGTGAATGACCAGCTCCACCTACAGGTTCGACGTCTATGTGGTGTTAGTGCTGTGAATGACCAGCTCCACCTACAGGTTGGATGTCCATGTGGTGTTAGTGTTGTGAATGACCAGCTCCACCTACAGGTTCGACGTCCATGTGGTGTTAGTGCTGTGAATGACCAGCTCCACCTACAGGTTGGATGTCTATGTGGTGTTAGTGCTGTGAATGACCAGCTCCACCTACAGGTTGGATGTCCATGTGGTGTTAGTGCTGTGAATGACCAGCTCCACCTACAGGTTCGATGTCTATGTGGTGTTAGTGCTGTGAATGACCAGCTCCACCTACAGGTTGGATGTCTATGTGGTGTTAGTGCTGTGAATGACCAGCTCCACCTACAGGTTCGACGTCCATGTGGTGTTAGTGCTGTGAATGACCAGCTCCACCTACAGGTTGGACGTCTATGTGGTGTTAGTGCTGTGAATGACCAGCTCCACCTACAGGTTGGATGTCCATGTGGTGTTAGTGCTGTGAATGACCAGCTCCACCTACAGGTTGGATGTCCATGTGGTGTTAGTGCTGTGAATGACCAGCTCCACCTACAGGCTGGATGTCCATGTGGTGTTAGTGCTGTGAATGACCAGCTCCACCTACAGGTTGGATGTCTATGTGGTGTTAGTGCTGTGAATGACCAGCTCCACCTACAGGTTGGATGTCCATGTGGTGTTAGTGCTGTGAATGACCAGCTCCACCTACAGGCTGGATGTCCATGTGGTGTTAGTGCTGTGAATGACCAGCTCCACCTACAGGTTCGATGTCTATGTGGTGTTAGTGCTGTGAATGACCAGCTCCACCTACAGGCTGGATGTCCATGTGGTGTTAGTGCTGTGAATGACCAGCTCCACCTACAGGCTGGATGTCCATGTGGTGTTAGTGCTGTGAATGACCAGCTCCACCTACAGGTTCGATGTCTATGTGGTGTTAGTGCTGTGAATGACCAGCTCCACCTACAGGCTGGATGTCCATGTGGTGTTAGTGCTGTGAATGACCAGCTCCACCTACAGGCTGGATGTCCATGTGGTGTTAGTGCTGTGAATGACCAGCTCCACCTACAGGTTCGATGTCTATGTGGTGTTAGTGCTGTGAATGACCAGCTCCACCTACAGGCTGGATGTCCATGTGGTGTTAGTGCTGTGAATGACCAGCTCCACCTACAGGTTGGACGTCCATGTGGTGTTAGTGCTGTGAATGACCAGCTCCACCTACAGGTTCGATGTCTATGTGGTGTTAGTGCTGTGAATGACCAGCTCCACCTACAGGCTGGATGTCCATGTGGTGTTAGTGCTGTGAATGACCAGCTCCACCTACAGGTTGGACGTCCATGTGGTGTTAGTGCTGTGAATGACCAGCTCCACCTACAGGTTCGATGTCTATGTGGTGTTAGTGCTGTGAATGACCAGCTCCACCTACAGGCTGGATGTCCATGTGGTGTTAGTGCTGTGAATGACCAGCTCCACCTACAGGTTGGACGTCCATGTGGTGTTAGTGCTGTGAATGACCAGCTCCACCTACAGGTTGGATGTCCATGTGGTGTTAGTGCTGTGAATGACCAGCTCCACCTACAGGCTGGATGTCCATGTGGTGTTAGTGTTGTGAATGACCAGCTCCACCTACAGGTTGGACGTCCATATGGTGTTAGTGCCATGAATGACCAGCTCCACCTACAGGTTGGACGTCCATATGGTGTTAGTGCTGTGAATGACCAGCTCCACCTACAGGTTGGACGTCCAGATGGTGTTAGTGCCGTGAATGAGCAACTCGACCGAATGGTTAGACATCCATATGGTGTTAGTGCCATGAATGACCAGCTCCACCTACAGGTTGGACGTCCATATGGTGTTAGTGCCATGAATGACCGGCTCCACCTACAGGTTGGACGTCCATATGGTGTTAGTGCCATGAATGACCGGCTCCACCTACAGGTTGGACGCCATTTTACCCAAATATGATATATATATATATAATATGAGAGAATACGGAAAGAGTAGTTCTGTACAAAGTACACAAGATTATAATATGAGAGAATACAGAAAGAGTAATGCTGTACATCTGGACAAAGTACACATTCCAGAGTCATTTACATGCACTAAGACTAATTGTTCAAATAGATGGCATATAGGTGACATTGATAATCTATTTGATGATATATGCAATGCACATCGGGTACCTAGTCTTGAAACTATTAGTCCATGTAAAAAAACATTGTGTCAAGATGACATTGTAGCCGGCTGGAATGATTGTGTGAAGGAGGCACATACTGAACCAGCAATTGTTATATTCTGTGGCGTGACGTGGGAAAACCTAAGCATGACCCAATTTGTGAACTACATGTACCAGGTAATGCAGAAAACTAGATTACATTTTAAATATCTGCTTAAACAGTGCCAACAAAGAGAAGACATGGCTCAAGCAGATGCCATGGCAAAATACTTGCATACTAAAGATACAGTTACTTTTTGGAAAAACATATCAAAATCGTCCAAAATCGTCCTAATGCTTCTTCTGTTAATGGTGCTGACAATCCTTCTTCTGTTAATGGTGCTACCAATCCTTCTTCCATATCAGCCATGTGGAAAACACATGTTGAATCTTTGTTAAACAACGTCACCACTGATGTAAATATGCAAAATGTGAAAGAGTGTGTAAACAATACTGGGAATTTGTGTACTGACAATGACACACACATAACACCTTGCATGGTGCAGAATGCTATCGACAAACTGAAGTCTGGTAAAGCATGTGGTAATGATAGGCTATCTGCTGAACACTTTATACATGCAGATAGGCACATAACTATATTACTGTCAATGTTTTACACTACTGTTATCTCACATGGACATCTGCCCGATGGCTTTATGAAAACTATTATTATTTCCTTGGTCAAAAACAAGTCTGGTGATATGAGTGATGTTAACAACTACAGACCTATAGCGCTTGTCATGGTTGCTTCTAAGATCTTTGAAATTGTATTGCTTGAACTTATGAAATCTTATCTGGATACAACTGACAATCCGTTTGGATTCAAGACTGGCCATTCTGCTGATCATTGTATATATGTATTTTTAAATGTTATTCAGTATTATAGAAGCTACAACAGTCCTGTGTATATGTGCTTTTTAGATGCATCTAAAGCATTTGATAGAGTTAACCACTGGACGCTCTTTAGAAAATTGCTGAATCGAGGTGTGCCTGTCCTACTCATACGAATCTTGTTATACTTGGTAGAGAACCCAAACGTTTTGTATGGGGTTCCACGACCTCTGACTTCTTTAATGTATCAAACAGTGTTTGACAGTGTGGGATTTTATCTCCCTACTTATTTACTCTATTTGTTGATGATTTATGCAATATGTTAAATAGTTCAGGTATAGGTTGCCACATACACAACTGCTGTACTAATCATATGTTTTATGCCAATGATTTATGTTTCATTGCATCTAGTTCCAGTGGTCTTCAGGCTTTGTGAATATTTGTGCAAAGTTTGGTTTTGAAAGTGATATTAAATATAATCCTATAAAGTCGATATGTATGGTTATCAAACCACGTGGCTTTCATCTAAAATGTCCAGATATTTATACGAACAATAACAAACTCGTATTTGTTGAAAAGACAAAATATTTAGGGGTAGTGATCTGCAATGACTTGAAGGACGATGAAGATATGCTAAGACACCTGTACTACTTCTAAGTTGTACTACTTCTAAGCTGTACTACTTCTAAGCTGTACTACTTCTAAGCTGTACTACTTCTAAGCTGTACTACTTCTAAGCTGTACTACTTCTAAGCTGTACTACTTCTAAGCTGTACTACTTCTAAGCTGTACTACTTCTATGCCAGGTCTAACAGCATTATCCAAAAATGTCACAACTGTTCTATCGGTGTTAAACTACATCTGTTTCATGTGTCTTGTTGAACAATTATTGTTCCCAACTCTGGGTAAAAAAGGACACCTATTTAAAACTTAAAGTTAACTACAACAATATGCATAGACGGATCTTAGGATACACCGATGGGACGGCGTGAGCAACATGTTTGTCAGTAATGCTATTGACACATTTCACACCCTATTGTGCAAGAATGTTTATGGTTTTAGAAAACGTATTCTTAACATTGACAATGACATGATAAAATGCATGTACAATTGTACAGATACTGTTAATGGGCCCAAGTGGACTAGCTGGGCTGAATCACTGTATATTGTAAGATGGTGACTTTATATCATTTTTTACATGTTTATTTAATTATTTATTATACTTTATATAACTTATTTATTTATAAACTTTTTAAACTTATAAATGTATTTTATTTTTATCTGTTTATATTTCTAACTTATTTACTTTTAAAAGCTATGTATTTTTTGTACCTATTTGTATGTACCGATTGTTTATGGGTGTTTTTACCTGAAATAAATATATTCATATTCGTAAAAGCATACATTGTTGTAAAAGGCATTTCATAAATATATATAAAATATACATATACAATGCATTTTACAACAACACGTACTTTTTTATATTTACAGTTGCAATGGAGTATAAACAGTGCTGTTAAACGATATTGTGTGTCAATGCCATTGTTGTGATGAATTCCCCAAACAACTGGATAATAACAAATTATGTGACTATTTATGTGGTCTCCGTATGGTTTAATTTGCACTATCAAATTGAAAAAATATGTTTCCCAATAAGTCGTCCGATTCCAAGTCCAGTTCCGCCAAAAGCGATTCCGATCATAAAATATGCAGTATTTTCACAAATTTATAATTATTCAAGTCTGTAAAAAACAAGACAATTGCTTTGGAGCCTGACATGTTTATTCATTTTTGTAATTGATGAAACCTTTACAAATATTTCTGTTCACTGGAACAATGCCTTTTTTTGCATGATCCTCTGTCCGAACATTGGCAGAGACAAGAATGTCACCTAATGTTGATTTGCTTGAACATTTTCCAGGAAGATTCTAAGGAGTCGGTGCACCCGTTCAAGTCTGATGGTGTTTCAATGAGGACCACCCGGTCTGGCAGCCCCCCTGTGCCCACCACGCCCGACACATGTAAGTAAAGAACATGTATATTTGGCGATAAACCTGGTTCTTAAAATTAGGGACTATGTATCCATTGTGACTGTGATGATCACATAAATTTTGGTCATGTCTTGTTAATTGGAAGATGCACTGATTGATGAGAGATTGACAAAGAGGACGTGGAAAACAGAAGAGGCTGGTAGATGGATATGAGGAAGACAAACATTAAGTTGGAGAGACAATGTGAAGAGAGATCTTGAAAGGGCTCAAGTGAACAGCCTGGAGTGGGAGAGAGTGGCAGATCGGTATATTGCCTGCAACTCTTATAATATAATGAATACTAGATATCAACTTGGCTTGCACAGTCTTGCATATCTTGCAAGAGTGCACACAAACAGCTGTGTCTAGGGCTAATGCAGGGTTGTTTTATGTTAGCTTGTTTACAGGTAGAGTTGAAGAGCGATAAAGAGAGCAACGGTAGGTACTTAGACTTGTAAGTAGGGATGTGTGAAGATAGGCACATAGGTGCCCACAAAGGTAGATAGTTGGCTACTGAGGTATGCACGGAAGTGGCAACACAGGTATATGTAGGAACATAGGTAACATACATGGATTGTATTACTGATAAGCTATTACCATTACTTCTTACTGTGCCTGTTACTGTTATAATGTCAGTCATCCTGCATTTGTTTGTGTCAATAGCAAAAACATTTTTAATAAAAAAGTTTTACTTTACCAAGAGGACGTGGAATTATAACAGAAGTCATGCAATTACATTTCTATTCCAGTTGTAATACAACTGTCATTCTATGATAGGATGTCCTGTGTGTGTGTGTGTGTGTGTGTGTGTGTGTGTGTGCGTGCACGTGCGTGCATGCGTGCGTGTGTGCATGTGAGAGAGAGAGAGAGAGAGAGGGGGGTGAGAGAGAGAGTGTGTGTGTGTATATGTGTGTGTGTGTGTGTGTGTGCGTGCATGCATGTGTGCATGCATGCGTGTGTGTGCATACGTGCATGCTCACACACACACACACACGTGCATGTTAGGAATGTGTGGAATTCATAGGCTGCCATCCCAACACATCAGAGTAATTGACTTGCATATAGTTTCATTGAGCAGGTATTTTTTGATGATGGTATTGGTAGTGGTCTTTTGATGTTGTTTGAATAATGACTATGGTAAGTAGATAGATTGGTGCATATGTAGGTAGGTATGTTGTATGGCGGTATGGAGGTATGTAGGCAGGTACGTTAGTACAAATGTATGTAGATATGTAGTTACAGAGTAAATAGGTGCATAGTTAAACATTTCTCTGTATATGTGTGCATGTTTGTGTGTGTGTGTGTGTGTGTTCGTGTGTGCATGCGTGCATGCATGCGTGCATGCATGCATGCATGTGTGCATGCATGCATGTGTGTGTACATGTCTATGTATGTAATCAGCACTCATAAATCTCCTATAAATTGACCAGCATATTAATTGACGAGAGGTCAATAGACAAGGGTTCCGGGAAACTTACTTATGAGAGTGAATTGAATGGCTATGCTAAACATGCCATGATTATTGGTTGCATGTTTGCAAGTGTTCAGTACACTCATTATGTCCTTCAGTTGGCATCTAATTTTAATTTAAAATATTTTTCTCCAAAATATTTGTTATTTATTCGAACAGTGTAACTAATGTTTTCATGTCTTCTGTGCATTCTGAAGAGATTGCTAAATATTTAGACTTGATTTTTATTTTGACTTTGTTCAATGAGCTAAGCAACTGCAGAAGTATTTATAATAACCTCCTCGAGCAAGACTATCATGTAGGGCATGGTGGAGCTGGCCGTGTACCTCGAGCAAGACTATCATGTAGGGCATGGTGGAGCTGGCCGTGTACCTCGAGCAAGACTATCATGTAGGGCATGGTGGAGCTGGCTGTGTACCTCGAGCAAGACTATCATGTAGGGCATGGTGGAGCTGGCCGTGTACCTCGAGCAAGACTATCATGTAGGGCATGGTGGAGCTGGCCGTGTACCTCGAGCAAGACTATCATGTAGAGCAAGGTGGAGCTGGCCGTGTACCTCGAGCAAGACTATCACGTAGGGGAAGGTGGAGCTGGCCGTGTACCTCGAGCAAGACTATCATGTAGGGCAAGGTGGAGCTGGCCGTGTACCTCGAGCAAGACTATCACGTAGGGCAAGGTGGAGCTGGCCGTGTACCTCGAGCAAGACTATCACGTAGGGCAAGGTGGAGCTGGCCGTGTACCTCGAGCAAGACTATCACGTAGGGCAAGGTGGAGCTGGCCGTGTACCTCGAGCAAGACTATCACGTAGGGCAAGGTGGAGCTGGCCGTGTACCTCGAGCAAGACTATCACGTAGGGCAAGGTGGAGCTGGCCGTGTACCTCGAGCAAGACTATCATGTAGGGCAAGGTGGAGCTGGCCGTGTACCTCTAGCAAGACTATCATGTAGGGCATGGTGGAGCTGGCCGTGTACCTCGAGCAAGACTATCATGTAGGGCAAGGTGGAGCTGGCCGTGTACCTCTAGCAAGACTATCATGTAGGGCATGGTGGAGCTGGCCGTGTACCTCGAGCAAGACTATCATGTAGGGCATGGTGGAGCTGGCCGTGTACCTCGAGCAAGACTATCATGTAGGGCAAGGTGGAGCTGGCCGTGTACCTCTAGCAAGACTATCATGTAGGGCATGGTGGAGCTGGCCGTGTACCTCGAGCAAGACTATCATGTAGGGCATGGTGGAGCTGGCCGTGTACCTCGAGCAAGACTATCATGTAGGGCATGGTGGAGCTGGCCGTGTACCTTGAGCAAGACTATCATGTAGAGCAAGGTGGAGCTGGCCGTGTACCTCGAGCAAGACTATCACGTAGGGCAAGGTGGAGCTGGCCGTGTACCTCGAGCAAGACTATCACGTAGGGCAAGGTGGAGCTGGCCGTGTACCTCGAGCAAGACTATCATGTAGGGCAAGGTGGAGCTGGCCGTGTACCTCGAGCAAGACTATCATGTAGGGCAAGGTGGAGCTGGCCGTGTACCTCGAGCAAGACTATCATGTAGGGCAAGATGGAGCTAGCCATGTACCTTAGTAATCATTGCATGGAGTAGTACAGCCAATACCATTAACTTATGCCTAAAATTATTCATTTATTTTGTATGGTCTATTTGTAGTCATATGCACTGGCCTATGTTCATTTAATTTGTACATATGTTATACTTATTAGCTTCTGCTGGCAAAGGAAACGTTCCAAAATTAAAGACTGCATTCGTGTTCGTTTGTGGTTAATATGTATTTTTATATATTTTAGTCATTTTTACAAAACATTTTAAAGACTACATGTTACCTCATGCCTAGTTTTCCCCTAATGCTAATTATCTTAACTTAAGATGCAGAGTCCTTTGAATATGTATACTTATAGATAATTATTAATGCAACTTTGTCATGCCATGAGTGTTTCTGAAGAGGTTTGTCAATGTTTTCCTGTTGCATCGACCAGAAGTACTTACTTGAAAGCAACTACATTATAAATGTACATTATAATAATACATTATAATAATACATTATAATAATACATTATAATAATACATTATAATAATTAATAATAATTAGACATTTGTTAATGCCATACATTGTGGTAAGAACCAGCTCAAAACGCTTACATTGTTTAAATAAGTCAAATAAGTTTGAAATAAGTAAAAGTTAACATGTTAAAGTATGTTAAATTAATAAACAACTGGTGAAGACATTTGATATGTCTACATTTCACCAATGCATAATGATAGCAATGATAGCAACACTAGCAGTGCTTATATATATACTGATATTTTATTATTTAAGAAATTCGCAGAACTAGTATATCAACAGAACTAGTATATTAGCAGAACTAGTATATCAACAAAACTAATATATTAGCAAAACTAGTACATCAGCAGAACTAATATATTATTAGTATATCAACAGAAGTAATATATCAGCAGAACTAGTATAGATGTAGCCCTCTACTAGACCTTTCACCCAGGCCTTGTCCATCTACGGCAGGATGCAACCCTCCACTTGACCTTTCACCCAGGCCTTGTCCATCTATGGCAGGATGTAACCCTCCACTTGACCTTTCACCCAGGTCTTGTCCATCTATGGCAGGATGTAGCCCTCCACTAGACCTTTCACCCAAGCCTTGTCCATCTGTGGCAGGATGTAACCCTCCACTTGACCTTTCACCCAGGCCTTGTCCATCTATGGCAGGATGTAACCCTCCACTTGACCTTTCACCCAGGTCTTGTCCATCTATGGCAGGATGTAGCCCTCCACTAGACCTTTCACCCAGGCCTTGTCCATCTATGGCAGGATGTAACCCTCCAATTGACCTTTCACCCAAGTCTTGTCCATCTATGGCAGGATGTAGCCCTCCACTAGACCTTTCACCCAAGCCTTGTCCATCTATGGCAGGATGTAACCCTCTACTTGACCTTTCACCCAGGCCTTGTCCATCCACTGCAGGATGTAGCCCTCCACTAGACCTTTCACCCAGGCCTTGTCCATCTATGGCAGGATGTAACCCTCCAATTGACCTTTCACCCAGGCCTTGTCCATCCACTGCAGGATGTAGCCCTCCACTAGACCTTTCACCCAGGCCTTGTCCATCTATGGCAGGATGTAGCCCTCCACTAGACCTTTCACCCAGGCCTTGTCCATCTGTGGCAGGATGTATCCCTCCACTAGACCTTTCACACAGGCCTTGTCCATCTGTGGCAGGATGTACCCCTCCACTTGACCTTTCACCCAGGCCTTGTCCATCTGTGGCAGGATGTAGCCCTCCACTTGACCTTTCACCCAGGCCTTGTCCATCTGTGGCAGGATGTAGCCCTCCACTAGACCTTTCACCCAGGCCTTGTCCACCTGTGGCAGGATGTAGCCCTCCACTTGACCTTTCACCCAGGCCTTGTCCATCTGTGGCAGGATGTACCCCTCCACTTGACCTTTCACTCAGGCCTTGTCCATCTATAGCAGGATGTAGCCCTCCACTAGACCTTTCACCCAGGCCGTGTCCATCTATGGCAGGATGTAACCCTACACTAGACCTTTCACCCAGGCTTTGTCCATCCACTGCAGGATGTAGTTCTCATCTAGACCTTTCACCCAGGCCTTGTCCATCTATGGCAGGATGTAGCCCTCCACTAGACCTTTCACCCAGGCCTTGTCCATCTGTGGCAGGATGTAGCCCTCCACTAGACCTTTCACCCAGGCCTTGTCCATCTATGGCAGGATGTAACCCTACACTAGACCTTTCACACAGGCCTTGTCCATCTATGGCAGGATGTAGCCCTCATTTAGACCTTTCACCCAGGCCTTGTCCATCTATGGCAGGATTTAGCCCTCCACTAGACCTTTCACCCAGGCCTTGTCCATCTGTGGCAGGATGTAGCCATCCGTTTGACCTTTTACCCAGGCCTTGTCCATCTATAGCAAGATGTAGCCCTCCACTAGACCTTTCACCCAGGCCTTGTCCATCTATGGCAGGATGTAACCCTACACTAGACCTTTCGCCCAGGCCTTGTCCATCTGTGGCAGGATGTAGCCATCCATTTGACCTTTTACCCAGGCCTTGTCCATCTATAGCAAGATGTAGCCCTCCACTAGACCTTTCACCCAGGCCTTGTCCATCTGTGGCAGGATGTAACCCTCCACTTGACCTTTCACCCATGCCTTGTATATCTATGGCAAGATGTAGACCTCCATTTGACCTTTCAATCAGGTCTTGTCCATCTATGACAGGATGTAGCCCTCCACTAAACCTTTAACCCAGGCCTTGTCCATCTATGGCAGGATGTAACCCTCCACTTGACCTTTCACCCAGGTCTTGTCCATCCACTGCAGGATGTAGCCCTCCACTAAACCTTTCACCCAGGCCTTGTCCATCTATGGCAGGATGTAGCCCTCCACTTGACCTTTCACCCATGCCTTGTCCATCCACTGCAGGATGTAGCCCTCCACTAGACCTTTCACCCAGGCCTTGTCCATCTATGGCAGGATGTAGCCCTCCACTTGACCTTTCACCCAGGCCTTGTCCATCCACTGCAGGATGTAGCCCTCCACTAGACCTTTCACCCAGGCCTTGTCCATCTATGGCAGGATGTAACCCTCCAATTGACCTTTCACCCAGGCCTTGTCCATCCACTGCAGGATGTAGCCCTCCACTAAACCTTTCACCCAGGCCTTGTCCATCTATGGCAGGATGTAGCCCTCCACTAGACCTTTTACCCAGGCCTTGTCCATCTGTGGCAGGATGTAGCCCTCCACTAGACCTTTCACCCAGGCCTTGTCCATCTGTGGCAGGATGTAGCCCTCCACTTGACCTTTCACCCAGGCCTTGTCCATCTGTGGCAGGATGTAGCCCTCCACTAGACCTTTCACCCAGGCCTTGTCCATCTATGGCAGGATGTAGCCCTCCACTAGACCTTTCACCCAGGCCTTGTCCATCTACTGCAGGATGTAGCCCTCCACTTGACCTTTCACCCAGGCCTTGTCCATCTATAGCAGGATGTAGCCCTCCACTAGACCTTTCACCCAGGCCTTGTCCATCTGTGGCAGGATGTAGCCATCCGCTTGACCTTTCACCCAGGCCTTGTCCATCTATGGCAGGATGTAACCCTCCACTTGACCTTTCACCCAGGTCTTGTCTATCCACTGCAGGATGTAGCCCTCCACTAGACCTTTCACCCAAGCCTTGTCCATCTATGGCAGGATGTAACCCTCCACTTGACCTTTCACCCAGGCCTTGTCCATCCACTGCAGGATGTAGCCCTCCACTAGACCTTTCACCCAGGCCTTGTCCATCTATGGCAGGATGTAGCCCTCCACTTGACCTTTCACCCAGGCCTTGTCCATCCACTACAGGATGTAGCCCTCCACTAGACCTTTCACCCAGGCCTTGTCCATCTATGGCATGATGTAGCCCTCCACTAGACCTTTCACCCAGGCCTTGTCCATCTATGGCAGGATGTAGCCCTCCACTAGACCTTTCACCCAGGCCTTGTCCATCTATGGCAGGATGTAGCCCTCCACTAGACCTTTCACCCAGGCCTTGTCCATCTATGGCAGGATGTAGCCCTCCACTTGACCTTTCACCCAGGCCTTGTCCATCCACTGCAGGATGTAGCCCTCCACTAGACCTTTCACCCAGGCCTTGTCCATCTATGGCAGGATGTAGCCCTCCACTTGACCTTTCACCCAGGCCTTGTCCATCCACTGCAGGATGTAGCCCTCCACTAGACCTTTCACCCAGGCCTTGTCCATCTATGGCAGGATGTAGCCCTCCAATTGACCTTTCACCCAGGCCTTGTCCATCCACTGCAGGATGTAGCCCTCCACTAAACCTTTCACCCAGGCCTTGTCCATCGTTGGCCTCACTACCTTTACCCAGGCCTTGTCCATCTATGGCAGGATGTAGCCCTCCACTAGACCTTTTACCCAGGCCTTGTCCATCTGTGGCAGGATGTAGCCCTCCACTAGACCTTTCACCCAGGCCTTGTCCATCTGTGGCAGGATGTAGCCCTCCACTTGACCTTTCACTCAGGCCTTGTCCATCTATAGCAGGATGTAGCCCTCCTCTAGACCTTTCACCCAGGCCGTGTCCATCTATGGCAGGATGTAGCCCTCCACTAGACCTTTCACCCAGGCTTTGTCCATCCACTGCAGGATGTAGTTCTCATCTAGACCATTCACCCAGGCCTTGTCCATCTATGGCAGGATGTAGCCCTCCACTAGACCTTTCACCCAGGCCTTGTCCATCTGTGGCAGGATGTAGCCCTCCACTAGACCTTTCATCCAGGCCTTGTCCATCTATGGCAGGATGTAACCCTACACTAGACCTTTCACCCTAGCCTTGTCCATCTATTGCAGGATGTAACCCTCCACTAGACCTTTCACCCAGGCCTTGTCCATCTATGGCAGGATGTAGCCCTCCACTAGACCTTTCACCCAGGCCTTGTCCATCTATGGCTGGATGTAGCCCTCCACTAGACCTTTCACACAGGCCTTGTCCATCTATGGCAGAATGTAGCCCTCATTTAGACCTTTCACCCAGGCCTTGTCCATCTATGGCAGGATTTAGCCCTCATTTAGACCTTTCACCCAGGCCTTGTCCATCTATGGCAGGATGTAGCCCTCATTTAGACCTTTCACCCAGGCCTTGTCCATCTGTGGCAGGATGTAGCCCTCCATTAGACCTTTCACCCAGGCCTTGTCCATCTATAGCAAGATGTAGCCCTCCACTAGACCTTTCACCCAGGCCTTGTCCATCTGTGGCAGGATGTAGCCCTCCACTTGACCTTTTACCCAGGCCTTGTCCATCTGTGGCAGGATGTAGCCATCCACTTGACCTTTCACCCAGGCCTTGTCCATCTGTGGCAGGATGTAGCCCTCCACTTGACCTTTCACCCAGGCCTTGTATATCTATGGCAAGATGTAGCCCTCCACTAGACCTTTTACCCAGGCCTTGTCCATCTGTGGCAGGATGTAGCCCTCCACTTGACCTTTTACCCAGGCCTTGTCCATCTGTGGCAGGATGTAGCCATCCACTTGACCTTTCACCCAGGCCTTGTATATCTATGGCAAGATGTAGACCTCCACTTGACCTTTCAATCAGGTCTTGTCCATCTATGGCAGGATGTAGCCCTCCACTAAACCTTTCACCCAGGCCTTGTCCATCTATGCAGGATGTAGCCCTCCGCTAGACCTTTCGCCCTGGTCTTGCCCATCTATGGCAGGATGTAGACCTACACTAGACCTTTCACCTAGGCCTTGTACTCCCACTACAGGATTTAACAAGATTTAACAAGATTGCCATCCCAAACAACAAATTCCAGATGGCAAGTGGACAAGGAAGCCATTGGCTTATCGAGAGTCCAACAATTTTCACATCTATGTGTAGCCCGCACTTATCAGATATCTGTCAATTCTATTTTTAAACATATTATCACAATGTAGCCCTCAGCTAGACCTTTGTGTGTTTAGCTTCTATTTGGCAATGTGCTTCTCCATTATTCACTGTGTCATTGCACCATCGTATCATTGACCCATTGTATCATTGACCCATCGTATCATTGACCCATCGTGTCATTGACCCATCGTATCATTGACCCATCGTATCATTGACCCATCGTATCATTGACCCATCGTATCATTGACCCATCGTGTCATTGACCCATCGTGTCATTGCACCATCGTGTCATTGACCCATCGTGTCATTGACCCATCGTATCATTGACCCATCGTATCATTGACCCATCGTATCATTGCACCATCGTATCATTGACCCATCGTGTCATTGACCCATCGTATCATTGACCCATCGTATCATTGACCCATCGTGTCATTGCACCATCGTATCATTGACCCATCGTATCATTGCACCATCGTATCATTGACCCATCGTGTCATTGACCCATCGTGTCATTGCACCATCGTGTCATTGACCCATCGTATCATTGCACCATCGTGTCATTGCACCATCGTATCATTGACCCATCGTATCATTGCACCATTGTATCATTGACCCATCGTGTCATTGACCCATCGTATCATTGCACCATCGTGTCATTGACCCATCGTATCATTGCACCATCGTATCATTGACCCATCGTATCATTGCACCATCGTATCATTGACCCATCGTATCATTGACCCATCGTATCATTGACCCATCGTGTCATTGACCCATCGTATCATTGCACCATCGTATCATTGACCCATCGTATCATTGCACCATTGTATCATTGACCCATCGTATCATTGCACCATCGTATCATTGACCCATCGTATCATTGACCCATCGTATCATTGACCCATCGGGTCATTGACCCATCGTGTCATTGCACCATCGTATCATTGCACCATCGTATCATTGCACCATCGTATCATTGACCCATCGTATCATTGACCCATCGTATCATTGACCCATCGTATCATTGACCCACCTCTTGCTTGTTTCCCTTTTCTAGATTGACAGTTAGTTGTTGTGATGTTCCACCTGCTTTGACACATGCATTAATTTTGCAAATATGTTTCCATTTTGTGACACATTGCATTATGCTTCAAAAGGTCACGACTTTAATGACACACACTTGTACTTGTCACGCTGCAGTAGGTCTCTATGGTAACACTTATGTTGATGGTAACTATGGTAACACTTTGTTGATAGTTTCTCTGCTGAGTGGACCAGACCCACAGCACCCACTGACTTTTGGGGTCGATATCTCCGATGAACCCTTGAGGGGACTGGAGGAAGTGGAAGAGTCTCTGCTTCCTCTGGAGTATGACAGGGATGAACTTCTCGAGAGATATCATGTAAATCTCCATTCCGTCTTCCTTTAAAATGCCATTATAGTAGAGTAAATTCTAAACTTTATAGTCCAGCATGCATATGTTGTTTGTAACGTCTTCAACATGGCTTCCCAGTCAGATATATATAATTAACATATTCATGCATGATCAATGCATTCCTGTGCAACGTATTATAATATTTATCAAATCATATTATTGAAATCTAATGATGCTACTTGTTTAATTTGATATGTTGTCTGACGGTATTTTACATGGCATCATAGTGGTATTTTACATGGCATCATATAGTGGTATTTTACATGGCATCATAGTGGTATTTTACATGGCATCATAGTGGTAGTCATGGTGTTATATGTTGTATGCATGTTTACAAAATTGACCATTACATGAGTAGATGATGCCAGAATGTAATCAGAGCTTCAAAACACATGGAATATAAACCACCGATATTGCCAAAGCAATCATGTCACTCTACGGTTGTTTTCTTATTTCATGTTTACAAACTATTTATTTGAATATATTGTGTGTTTGCCAGAAATAATACACACTATGTCGTGGTTCCATACAGTCACTCACAGGCCTCCTGTGTCATGGAATGGACTCTTGCAATGGTCTCATATAGTGGTGTTATGGAATCAAATGGCTGGCAGTCATCTCTAATTGTAGTGGTGTTAGTGACTCGTCTCAGTGATGTCATGTAGTGTTGGTGGTGATTTTGTAGAAAGCTCTCCATGAGCGTCACGAGATGCAGGAGAAGAACTATCAGCTACAACATAAGTTGGCAGACTACTTCCGCAAGAAGAAGTCGGATGAGGTGCGACAGGAGGCGAACAAGAATGTGTCCGACCAGGAGCAGAGGTACTTGAAGTACATGGGTAAGTGGGACTCAGCCAAGTAATTACCATTACCTGTGTGCATATGTCATCTTGCTATGCAAGTTTGTGATCTTGCCATTGAAAATGCCATGCAATAATGTCTCATTACCTGCCAGGACGAACCACATGTTTGCCTCCGAGGTCAGGTTACTGACTATTATTAACCATTACGTGTTTGCTACGGAGGCATCATCTTTGTCCTAATGATTCTAATTGTGCTAATAAGCCATGGCGCTGGTTAATTCTCTGCGAAAGATTTCATACTACTAATTTTTGACATTTTCTTATATTTAGCTTCTTATGAAGTGAACAGACTTGGCAACAGTAACTTTATATTTTTATTCAATCAAAATCAGAATCTGCCTATAGCGGCACAACATCACTTTAAATCATCTCATACAAAAGAACACTTCCAGTAATTAAGCATTATTTAATTCTGAGTATTTATATCACGCTAATGTATGGGGCATGCTTTTGGAGGTATGATGAAGTTTGTAGGCACAGTTAAACGTTACGATACACAATTTCACGTCTTCAGCCAACCTTGACGAATTGCGGAGGCAAGAGCACGAAAAGCGAGAGCACTACATGCTTGAGATAGAGGATGTCAAGAAGAGATGTGAATTCAAACAGAACAGGGTCGAGGAAGAACGTGCAAAGTTTGTTGACTTCAAGAAACAAATAGCTCTTAATGCTGTCAACAGTCGGTCGGGCAAGTTCATTCCACCAAAGGTTGGTACCAGTATTGTCAGAGTTTGACAATTCTTTAAATAAGGGCAGGTGCAGTTTAAGACAAATATATTTAAATATGGACAGAGGTATATTTTTTCAATTCTATGATAAACAGTTGCATTTAGTAATTGCCTGCGGTAACTTGTTGCCTGTAGGATGTGGACTCGTATTTGGTGACGGAGAGCAGGAAGGAGATGGAAGTCGCCAATGTGCGACTTGAGAACATCAAACTGAAGAACAAACTGAAGAAGAAAGAACAACAGCTTAAGTCCAAGGTACAGTGACACTGTTGTGGGAGGCTATATTTATCTCCATTTACTCAACATCATTGGTGGCTACACAAGTTCATATGCTATTTGTTGATTACCTGAAGTGATACAATTGCCTGTTTATTGGCATTCGTGTCAAGCACTACGCATAAAGACAGTGCATGTCTGTCATTGTAATTGTTATATTCACTCTTTGCTCAGTGCAATGTAGGTACAAGTTACAAGATTGACTCTTCTTTCTCTGGTATCCACCAAATGTATTCTACGTGGTCTAACTGTATCATTCATGTGTCATGTTGTGTACTGTTTTGTTATTTCAGGAGGAACTGGCAGAGGGACTGCACTTGATAGATTTTGAGCAGCTCAAAATCGAAAACCAGACATACAATGAGAAAATTGAAGAGCGAAATGAGGCAAGCACGAAATGGTGTAGAAATGTGGATCAATAAAATGCTGCTAGATGCATAAGGCATTAAGTCAATGTTTAAATATCTGCTTCTCATATTTGATTCACATACATAGCAGCATTGTGATTAAAACAGAATCGATAGATGGACAATTATAGGATTCTTGACCAGCCAATGGCTTCCTTGTCCACTTGTCATCTGGAGTGTTTTCTTTGGATAGCAATATTGTTTACCGGGTAGTCTTCAGATGTGTAACAAATATTACTACATTTCTTGTAATGTAGAATATGTGCATATTATTAACCGTTATAAACCATTATTAACCGTTATGCTTCAGGAGTTGCTGAAACTGCGCAAGAAGATCACGAGCACTGTGCAGGTTCTGACGCACCTCAAGGAGAAGCTGCAGTTCGTGCAGGCAGAGAATCAGATCCAGAAACGCAAATTGCAGAGTGTGGAGGAACTCGCAGCCAAGGTAAACGGCACAGCAACCTGTCGGCACTCCTGTTCTTGCTGAGATACTGCCACTTCTTGACCAGCCTCCCGTCTCTCGCCCTGACTCCTGAATCTCATCTGATGCTTTCTGTCAGAACTGTGGTGCATTTTGTCATACAAATTATCTAGATACGAATACGCAACACTGTCACTCGTTGTTAATCACAGCAGTATACTCGTATGGTGTACCTCGGAGCGTGTTCACTGCATTCACTCACAGCATTCTCGTTATGTGGTTCATGGTTGTCCGCACAGTAGCTGTGATTGTTCAATATAGTTACTGGATACAGACATGTTGACAAATAGTTAGTAGTTAGTTAATTATTTAATAGTTAGAAAGTGGGAATGTACGGATCTTGCTCATTCTAATAAAATATATGCGAATTACAGGTGCCCACCAGTTTCCATTGTATATGGAGTATACTCGCCCCGAGTCAGTTGTGCTTTCTCTGGTGACTGTGTAAGCTGATGTGCGATGCCCACTGGCGTCCACAGATAGTACAGTCATAGGTGGTCGCAGGTCACTGCGGAGGTTGACCATTCTTCCGCTGTGTTCTCCAGTCTTTGATTATTTGTACAGTAGTCGTTTCTGCTCGAGGTCCTGTAGACCGGTGTGACACGTGTGACGCCAGAGAGGGTGGTTTCTTGCTGTCGCTTCCCACGCGTTAAGAGGGATGGAGCAGAACTTCAGTGTTGATTTTAGCACGTCTTTGTATCTTTTTCTTTGGCCGCCTCTTGTTCGGCAACCGATTTTCAGTTGGCCATAGATCAGCGCCTTGGGTATGCGGTCATCAGTCATACGGACCAGGTGACCAGACCATCAGAGTTGTGCTTGTTTGATGTGGAACTCGATTCCCCGTGTTCCGCATTGTTCTAGTACTTCGGTGTTTGGCACCATATCTTGCCATTTGATGCCTGCTATCTGTCGTAGGCAGCGCATGTGAAACTGATCTAGTCGTCTGATATGTCGTCGGTATGGGGTCCATGCCTCACATCCGTAGAGCAGGGTTGTAAGTACGTCGGTATGGGGTCCATGCCTCACATCCGTAGAGCAGGGTTGTAAGTACGACGGTATGGGGTCCATGCCTCACATCCGTAGAGCAGGGTTGTAAGTACGACGGTATGGGGTCCATGCCTCACATCCGACGAGCAGGGTTGTAAGTACGACGGCATAATACACGTTGATGTTCGTGCTCAGCACAACGCCACGTTCATTCCAGAGGCGCTTGGTTAGTCTGCCGAAAGAAGCACTTGCCTTTCCAAGACGGGCAGAGATGTCATCATCAATCATTGCATTTTCGGACAACGTACAAGATAGGTGAATTTATCCATGACATTCAAGGGAAGTTGTCAATAGTAATATTTGGTGGTACATGGTTGGTGCCAGGCTTTGGTTGGAACATTCCATTTTCTTTAGACTGATTTTGAGTCCAAATTGGTGGGCTGCTTTAGCAAGAGTCGATGATTCTCTTTATATCGTTGATTGAGTGTGCAATGAGTGCACAGTCATCGGCAAACAGAAGGTCTCAGACAAATAGTTACGTAGTCTAGGTCTTGGCTTTCAGGCGCTGTAGATTGAATATGTTTCCTTTGGTGCAAAATTGAATGTAAACCCCTAGATCGTAGAGAAAAATATAATTGAGAACAGCCTTGGTGCCATCACGTAACCCTGTTTGGTGCCATTTGATACAATAAATGCATCTGATTCTGTCCCTTGGTCTTGCACTCTTGCCATCATGAAAGGATCGTATTACGTCAACAAACGTGTCTGGACAGCCAACTTTTGCTAACTGTTTCAAGAGCCCTGTTCTGTTGACTGAATCAAAAGCCTTGGTAAAGTCTGTGAAGACCATGTAGAGGTGTTGGTTTTGTTCGCGACACATTTCTTGTATTTATCGCATTGCAAAGGTCATGTCAGTAGTACCACGCCGCCTGGAAGGCACATTGACTTTCTGGTAGGACATTGTCGGCTATATGGTGTGCCAGCCGATTTAGCATAATCCGGGCGAGTATTTTGCCAGCTATGCACAGTAGGGATATGCCACGGTGGTTGTCGCAGATGGCTCTGCCAACGCTTCGCTGATAGATATGTACAAATGATGTGTCTTTGAAGTCCTGCGGGATGGATCTGCTGTCCCAGGTGATGGTGAAGAGTTGTTTGTATATTTCTCCACAATTGCATCTGAACCCGCAGCTTTTTCACTTGTCAGTTTCTTTATTGCTTGAGTGGTTTCTGCGATATTTGGACGTGTTTCTAGTTCATGGATGATTGGATGTTGTGTTACTTCATCGAGTGCTGCTAATGAGTTGGTAGATGGTCGGTTGAGAATTCAATTGTCTGACGAACATCTTTCTGTCTTTCAACTGGCGTCTGCTTGTGTGATATGTTGCAGTGTTGTGACATTTCAAGTTAATATATTCAAACTCTATTGAAATACACATGTAAAACGTTTTGTAGTTGTCACGAGTCGTGTTAATATTTCCCAATATTTTTCCCAGAAACGCGACATCCTGTCCCGGACGAAGCAGGCAAGAGACGGCCTGCGTATAGACAACCAGAAACTCCGTGGGCAGTGCGGGCTTTTGGCCAATAAATCTCTGCTCCGTGACTACGAAGAGAGAATAGATGAGTCGGACTACTTGCGTCAGAGAATACAGGATCTGACGATGAAACACGCTGAACTTACCCTTAATCTGAATGGAATTAAGAGAAGAATTGAGCAGGCCAAAGTCAGCCAGGTCGTTTAGAGTAGCACTTTACACGTACTGCCGTTGTTGTACATAGTTTTGTTTTTATATGAATTAAAAAAAATATATTATATTTAAGTGGTAACGGAATGAGCTACACTATACAAATACATATCGTATAACGTTAACAAACTAATTACATCATTCCCCCATTCAAATATTTCCTGGTGTTCCATTAAGAGACGGTACAATTTCAGGGTACATATCTTTATGACAGTGTTCATGAGAAGTGGGGAGGGTAACTGGCACTGCACAGAAGCTGACTGATAATATTATTAATGTCAAAAATAATCTTTAATAAAATTTTTTTTTTCGTAATTTAACTCTAATGTCAGCATTGTCTGTACATTGGTGCGAGAGGGTTAATTGTCTGTAGGTGGGTGCAAGAGGGTTAATTGTCTGTACATGGGTGCCAGAGGGTTAATTGTCTGTAGGTGGGTGCAAGAGGGTTAATTGTCTGTACGTGGGTGCGAGAGGGTTAATTGTTTGTACGTGGGTGCGAGAGGGTTAATTATCTGTAGGTGTGTGCGAGAGGGTTAATTGTCTGTAGGTGTGTGCGAGAGGGTTAATTGTCTGTATGTGGGTGCGAGAGGGTTAATTGTGCCAGACTTATATGGTTACATGGCAGGAAGTTAATATGTAAGTTACAGTTGGCTGTTAATTTGAGTTTACTACTCTTCGTTATTTTACTAGCTAACGGCACTGTTCATTCCAAGCAGTTGTTTCTATGGTGGAGAACGTAACGATATGTTTCAGCTGATGTTCAAATGGTTTACTATCATCAGTTTACAATAGAGATATATGTAATGTGCCACTAATTGGCATCCTAGTGCCTAGTGGCGAAATGTATATCCTACAATTCTGCTTGATCTGAGGATAATAAATAGTTGTCTCGTGTGATTTACGACGATAATGAAGCATACGGTATTGCTAATAATAAATGTTGCTGAATGTAACATAAGACAGAGTTTTGCATTTGTTTTGTAACTGTGCATTGCAGTACAACCCATTATGACATCACTCCAACTAGAGCATGTAGTACAATTTCCTTTTATAGATCCTTCACATACTATTTGACACTGTATAATGTAATACATTATTTTATTACAGTGGTTAATGAAAATGATCTTGGGACACAAAGCTTTGGTGCGTATGTAAATGGGGTTGTGAGTAACAGAGTGGACAACATCTTTTAGCAGCACACTTTGGTTGTTTTGGATAGAAATGCATCCCTCCCATTTCACATAACAATGACGAGGAGTTCGCATTAGAATGTCCTCTGATCAGACTCATCCTAAGGTATCTTGACGCATTGAACATATAACCGGCTAAATACATTGAACTAATAACCGGCTAAATACATTGAACGTATAACTGGCTAAATACATTGAACGTATAACTGGCTAAATACATTGAACGTATAACCGGCTAAATACATTGAACGTATAACCGGCTAAATACATTGAATGTATAACCAGCTAAATACATTGAACGTATAACTGGCTAAATACATTGAATGTATAACGAGCTAAATACATTGAACATATAACTGGCTAAATACATTGAACGTATAACCAGCTAAATACATTGAACGTATAACTGGCTAAATACATTGAACGTATAACCAGCTAAATACATTGAACGTATAACTGGCTAAATACATTGAACATATAACCGGCTAAATACATTGAACGTATAACCGGCTAAATACATTGAACGTATAACGAGCTAAATACATTGAACGTATAACCAGCTAAATACATTGAACGTATAACCGGCTAAATACATTGAACGTATAACCGGCTAAATACATTGAACGTATAACCAGCTAAATACATTGAACGTATAACCGGCTAAATACATTGAACGTATAACCGGCTAAATACATTGAACATATAACCGGCTAAATACATTGAACGTATAACCGGCTAAATACATTGAACGTATAACTGGCTAAATACATTGAACGTATAACCGGCTAAACACATTGAACGTATAACTGGCTAAATACATTGAACGTATAACCAGCTAAATACATTGAACGTATAACCGGCTAAATACATTGAACGTATAACCGACTAAATACATTGAACGTATAACCGGCTAAATACATTGAACGTATAACTGGCTAAATACATTGAACGTATAACCAGCTAAATACATTGAACGTATAACCGGCTAAATACATTGAACGTATAACCGGCAAAATACATTGAACGTATAACCGGCTAGTAAATACATTGAACATGTAACCGGCTAGTAAATACATTGAACGTATAACCAGCTAGTAAATACATTGAATGTATAACCGGCTAGTAAATACATTGAACGTATAACCGGCTAGTAAATACATTGAACGTATAACCGGCTAGGAAATACATTGAACGTATAACCGGCTAAATACATTGAACGTATAACCTGCTAGGAAATACATTGAACGTATAACCGGCTAAATACATTGAACGTATAACCGGCTAGTAAATACATTGAACGTATAACCGGCTAGGAAATACAGTCAGTAAAACCTATTGTTCTAAACGTTCCGTGATGAGAAATCTTCTCTGAAGTAGGTACAAGACGCAAAGACAGGATTATGTGTTAATCTTATTTCTTCCCCGAAGTTGTCAAGCGATTAACAATATTTTTATAGTATGTACAACGCATGTCACATGTACAACGCACGTCACATGTACAACGTATGTCACATGTACAACGTATGTCACATGTACAACGTAAGTCACATGTTCAACGCATGTCACATGTACAACGCATGTCACATGTACAACGTATGTCACATGTACAGCGCATGTCACATGTACAACGCATGTCACATGTACAACGTATGTCACATGTACAACGTATGTCACATGTACAGCGCATGTCACATGTACAATGCATGTCACATGTACAACGTATGTCACATGTACAACGTATGTCACATGTACAACGTAAGTCACATGTTCAACGCATGTCACATGTACAACGTATGTCACATGTACAGCGCATGTCACATGTACAATGCATGTCACATGTAAACGCATGTCATATGTACAACGTATGTCACATGCACTAATTGTTTGGTCTGCATGTAGGGGATCCCGGGCTATGTGATGTTTTCAATTTCTCGGTTTTCGTAGTAAGAAGGACATCATTCCTGTCAAATACGTTTTACCGTAATGGTAAACGTAATTGTAAACGCTTATTTTCACCATGTGACAAATGTCGCACTCACAATGATTGCATTATCAAATCTAGTCATTCCGATATTATGCACAAACGACTGTTGTATTTAATGCCGCCACGTGATCTGTCAGGAAGCGACAACTCATCGGGTGTTTAATAGTTTGAATTTGAAATGCATGTTTCACGGTTGTCGGAATATCCCCTCCGCGTGCTTTCTCTTGACCTGTCTATCCCCGTTCGACTGTGCGGTTCAATGTCTTCCACAGAGACTGGTGCAGAAGAGCCACTCTTTCGTATGTTAATGTGGAGCCCATCAGTGAGATCATAAAAAAACTTGAAAATAAAAAGGCCTAGCAATATTGATACTGGTGTCAGACAAGGCTGCATTCTTCCCCCCTTCTCTTCGCCGTGGCCATCGACTAGGTCATGTGGTTACTGGTGTCAGACAAGGCTGCATTCTTCCCCCTTCTCTTCGCCGAGGCCATCGACTGGGTCATGTGGTTACTGGTGTCAGACAAGGCTGCATTCTTCCCCCCTTCTCTTCGCCGTGGCCATCGACTGGGTCATGTGGTTACTGGTGTCAGACAAGGCTGCATTCTTCCCCCTTCTCTTCGCCGAGGCCATCGACTGGGTCATGTGGTTACTGGTGTCAGACAAGGCTGCATTCTTCCCCCCTTCTCTTCGCCGTGGCCATCGACTGGGTCATGTGGTTACTGGTGTCAGACAAGGCTGCATTCTTCCCCCCTTCTCTTCGCCGTGGCCATCGACTGGGTCATGTGGTTACTGGTGTCAGACAAGGCTGCATTCTTCCCCCCTTCTCTTCGCCGTGGCCATCGACTGGGTCATGTGGTTACTGGTGTCAGACAAGGCTGCATTCTTCTCCCCTTCTCTTCGCCGTGGCCATCGACTGGGTCATGTAGTTACTGGTGTCAGACAAGGCTGCATTCTTCCCCCTTCTCTTCGCCGTGGCCATCGACTGGGTCATGTGGTTACTGGTGTCAGACAAGGCTGCATTCTTCCCCCCTTCTCTTCGCCGAGGCCATCGACTGGGTCATGTGGTTACTGGTGTCAGACAAGGCTGCATTCTTCCCCCCTTCTCTTCGCCGTGGCCATCGACTGGGTCATGTGGTTACTGGTGTCAGACAAGGCTGCATTCTTCCCCCTTCTCTTCGCCGAGGCCATCGACTGGGTCATGTGGTTACTGGTGTCAGACAAGGCTGCATTCTTCCCCCCTTCTCTTCGCCGTGGCCATCGACTGGGTCATGTGGTTACTGGTGTCAGACAAGGCTGCATTATTCCCCCTTCTCTTCGCCGAGGCCATCGACTGGGTCATGTGGTTACTGGTGTCAGACAAGGCTGCATTCTTCCCCCCTTCTCTTCGCCGAGGCCATCGACTGGGTCATGCGGTTGGCAACCAGAGGCAACGAAAGGTTTACTTGGGTTAAGGAGGAGCGTTGGTCAGACCTGGACTTTGCTGATGACATTTGCCGCCCTCTCAGACACCACCAGGGCCTACAATGTCTCGTGGAATCGGTCGGCAGATATACGCAGATGGTTTGGGACTTGTTTTCAGTAAAAAGAAGCTGACTGGCGAACATCAACTATCCACAGATGTTCTCATCAACTACAACAAAGCGGAAACAGTTGAAAACTTCACCTACCTTGGTAGTTCCATCACCTACCTTGGTAGTCCCTTCACCTACCTTGGTAGTTCCATCACCTACCTTGGTAGTCCCATCACCTACCTTGGTAGTTCCATCAACAACCAAGGAATCATCGATCACCAATTAAACTGCAGAGTGGAGAAAGCGTCATCAGCTTTCAACCAGCTGAGGAAAATTTGGAACAACAAGAAATTTACCTCGAGATCTAAACTCTATATATATTCTATAATTCAAACGTTCTCCCAACTCTACTATACGGATGCGAATCCTGGCAACTAAAAACTAGCCAAGAAAACAAATAGATGCATTCGACACTAAATGCCTGCGCCATATGTTGGGCATTCACTGGAGCGACCACGTGACGTCCGAATACGATCAGGTCAAGCTCTGGCATCCGCAGCCACTTGCAGAAGACGCATGAGCTGACTCGACCATGTGCCACCTACTAGACCTGCCCAACAAGCACTGGAAGGAGACCGCCAATGGACTGGCGCCAGACCGTCGACCGCGACCTACAGTTGGTCAACGAAAGATGGAGCGACGTGAGAATGCTGGCGAACAACAGATCTGGGTGGAATGTTTTGACTGCCTCATGCGTCTATAGACGCGGGAGCCAGTAAGTCTATAGACGGGGGAGCCAGTAAGTCTATAGACGCGGGAGCCAGTAAGTCTATAGACGCGGGAGCCAGTAAGTCTATAGACGCGGGAGCCACTAAGTCTATAGACGCGGGAGCCAGTAAGTCTATAGACGGGGGAGCCAGTAAGTCTATAGACGCGGGAGCCAGTAAGTCTATAGACGCGGGAGCCAGTAAGTCTATAGACGCGGGAGCCAGTAAGTCTATAGACGGGGGAGCCAGTAAGTCTATAGACGCGAGAGCCAGTAAATCTATAGACGCGGGAGCCAGTAAGTCTATAGACGAGGGAGCCACTAAGTCTATAGACGCGGGAGCCACTAAGTCTATAGACGGGGAGCCAGTAAGTCTATAGACGCGGGAGCCACTAAGTCTATAGACGCGGAAGCCACTAAGTCTAAGTAAAGTAAGTAATATTGATAGCTGTCATAAACCAAGAGGCTTTTATTTTATAGCTGAGATAAGATTACGATGTACTATCAGGGGGGATAACCAGGGGGAGATGTACTACCGGGGGGGGGTGACCAGGAGGAGATGTACTACCGGGGGGATGACCAGGGAGAGATGTACTACCGGGGAGGGGGGATAACGAGGGGGAGATGCATTACCACACCTTGTCCAATTTCCATGCGTGTACCGATCATTCCCAAGCTGGCCACCTGTATACTGCTATCTGGTAGGAAAGTGCAAGAACGGTAGCACGCATTGTGGAATTAGTTTTACATTTACTGATGACAAAACATTATTATTGTGTTCAATCCTGCACGCACTGAGCTACCTGAAATAAAGATGTAAGAAGAAGAGAACAGTAAATATGTCACCTACCTTATAATAGTATCGGGTTAATACTGAGCACGTCATTAGTACAAGTCTCATTCGTTACCAAGGGTTGTTCCCATTACGTCAATACTTTAACAAGATTTAACAAGATTTGCCATCCAAGCCAAAGGCCCAGATGGCAAGTGGACAAGGAAGTCATTGGCTTATCGAGAGTCCAACAATGTTCACCTACTTATAACCCGCCCTCCTGATATATGTGTCAACCTTGTTTTTAAACATATTCACGCTGCTAGCAGTTACACAATCTGTAGACAGTTTGTTCCATTCATTTATTGTCCTCTGTGAGAACGAGTGCTTCCTGATGTCCAATCTACATTGATCCTTTACTAATTTTACCTCATGTCCTCTAGTTCTGCTATCCTTCTTGACTGAGAAAAACTTATTTCTATCAATATTTTCATACCCATTCAATATCTTAAAAACTTCAATCTGATCTCCTCTTAACCTCCTTGTCTCTAGAGTTGTTAAACCACATTCTTTCAGACGTTCTTCATAACTAAGGTCTCTAAGTTCTGGAATCATTTTAGTTGCTCTCCTTTGTATGCGTTCAAGCGTATCTATATCCTTCTTACGATATGGTCTCCATGCTTGTATACAGTATTCTAAATGAGGTCTAACTATTGCTTTATAAAGAGGTATAATTAACTCTTTTCCCTTGTATGTTATGTTTCTTCTAATCAATCCAAGAATTTGATTACCCTTTAAAGCTGCAATACCACACTGCTCTGAAACTTTCATATCAGCGCTTATTGTAACTCCTAAGTCCTTTTCTTTTACAGTAGTACCAAGAACAGTATCTCCCATTTTATAGTTTACATTCAAGTTCCCATGTCCTATATGTAGACATTTACATTTCCCAAAATTGAACAGCATCTGCCATTTCTCAGACCATTTCACTAATCTGTCTAGATCGTTTTGTAAATGTTGTTTATCACCATCAGTATTAACCTTTCTAAACAGTTTTGTGTCGTCCGCAAATTTCAGTACGTTACTTGTTATACTCTCGTCCAAGTCATTGATATAAATTAAGAATAATATAGGTCCTAATACTGATCCTTGAGGTACCCCACTCAAAACCGATTTCCAATTTGAAACTTCTCCATCTACTACAACTCGTTGTCTTCTGTCAGTCAGCCATTGTTCTATCCAGTCAGTTATGCTATCCCCGATACCATGGGCTTTTAATTTAAGTAGCAATCTTTGATGTGGCACTTTGTCAAAAGCTTTCTGAAAATCTAAGTAGATAATATCTACTGGCGATCCCACGTCTATCCACTTAGTGATTTCTTCCAAAAAACATAACATATTTGTTAAGCATGACCTCGCTTTAAGGAATCCATGTTGAGATGAATTTAATAATTTATGCTTAACGAGGAAGTCCACCATATGGTCTTTAATTAACCTTTCTAATAATTTACAAATCACTGACGTTAAACTCACTGGTCTGTAATTCTCTGACTTATTTCTCGAACCCTTTTTAAATAATGGTATGATGTTTGCTTCTTTCCATTCAAACGGAACAACTCCCTCTTTTAATGACAAGTTGAATACTCTTGCAAGTGGTATACTGATTTGATCTACTGTTTCCATTAGTAATTTTGGAGGAATCCCATCCACTCCCGGTGATTTGTTATCCTTCATTGCCTTTATTTTCCTAGCTACCAATTCTGGAGTTACAACTAACGGTCCTAAATAGTCAGATTTAGCCCCCTGAAATTTAGCATCAGCAACTGGTAATGAACTAATATCTTCTTTTGTAAACACTGAACTGAAGTAACCATTTAGGTCTTCCGCCATTAAAAACCCCTGTGATATTATATTTCCAGCACTGTCTTCTAGAGGTCCAACCTTGTCTTGTACGTTTTGTTTACTCCTGACATATGCATAAAAACTCTTGCTGTCAGTTTTTATGTTACATGCCAGTTTTTGCTCATAGCTTCTTTTAGATTGTCTGATTTCAGTTGTAGCTGCATTAAGTGCCTCTTTGTATTTTGCATAGTCTTCTTCCTTTCTGGTACGCCTATAAACCCTCCACATAGTTTGTTTTAGCATTATTTTTCTAATTGCCTCTTTTGACAAGTGTTTCTTTCTACACTGTTTTCCTTGTTTTCGGAAGGGAACAAATTTATCAATGATACTCTCAATTTCATATTTTAGAATATTCCAACATTCAATTGCAGTCTTATTCATCAACATGTTATTCCAATCTAGCTGTGCTAAGTATTTTCTCATATCTTTGTAGTTACCTTTGCGGAAGTTTCTCTTGTACGTTTTCTTATTTTTACTTTCTGATTTTACATTGATGTCAAAATGTATTTGATTATGGTCACTATTACCCAATGGTTCAAATATTTTTACATTGTCCACTAATTCTTTTTGTGATGACAAAACTATATCTAATACATTTTCTCCCCTGGTTGGTTCTAGTACGTGCTGAGTAAGAAAGCTATCCTGGATTAAACATAGAAATTGTTGATCCTCAATCCCTGTGCTCTCTAGAGAATTCCATTGTATGTGTCCATGGTTAAAATCTCCCATTATGATACATTCCCCTTTACTAACTTCCTTTATAGCGTTTTTTATTTTTGTGTTGTCCTCTTCGTTTATGTTTGGACTTCGGTAAACTAATCCAATAGTTAATTTTGAATTTCCTGAAACAATTTTGCACCAAACAGCTTCATCGCAATCTGCTTCCCTTTCTAGTTTTATTTCATAAGCCTGAATAGATTCTTTAACATATAAAATAACTCCCCCGCCCCTTCTTCCTATTCGATCTTTCCTAAACATTACGTATCCTGTCAGTCCTAATTCAGCATCTGTTATATCTATGTTGGCCCATGATTCAGTTATACCAATTATGTGAGGGTCAATATCTTCTACCATAATGTTTAATTCTTTTTTCTTATTTACTATGCTCCTTGCATTTAAACATACGCATCTATAACCTTTTTCAGAGATGTTTTTCGGATGATTTGATATTGGTTTATCTGTGCTAGTGGCCTCTTGTTCTGCTTGAAACACCTCTAAGTAACCCCCCTGCACTTCTAGTTTAAAGAATGTTTACTTCCAAAAATATTTGTCATTGTACCCAAGTCGCTATCTACTGCTGCTGAAAGTTTGTCCGCGAATACTGCCGCCCCCTTTCCACTTAAATGAAGCCCATCCTTCATGTACATATCAGCCCTCCCAACAAAACTTCCCCATAAATCCACAAATCCAACTTCCTCTTCCATACACAGCCTCTGGACTAACATGTTAATTGCCATCCCCCGACAATTTCGATATTTATGACCCCTCCTGCCCATTACAGGTAAAATCCCTGACAGTATTACCTGCTCAACCCGCGTCTGTTTTAGTGTTCTGACCAACTGCCTATATTTCCTAACTATGGCAGTTGTACCCTCCCTCTCTACGTTATTTGTCCCTACATGTACTAAAACAGATCCACCCTTACCCGAGCCTACGATGATTTTTATCCTCTCAGTTATCGCCTCTATTTTGGCTCCAGGCAAGCAGACCACCACATCATCTCCCTTGTTTAAGACTCTGTCGGTCTTCCTAACTATCGAATCCCCCACAAACACCCTCGCTCTCTTCCTCACCCCCTCTATCACTGCTGCAGAATAACTCTTCCTTTCGATCCCCTCCATCACATTCTGTCTTGACCCCTTCCCTCCTGTCTCACCCACTCCCTTCTCCTTCCCTCCTGTCTCCCCTACTCCCCTCTCCTTCACTCCGGTTGTTTTCCCTCCCGTCTCCCCCACTCCCTTCTCCTTCCCTCCTGTCTCCGCTACTCCCCTCTCCTTCACTCCGGTTGTCTTCCCTCCCGTCTCCCCCACTCCCTTCTCCTTCCCTCCTGTCTCCCCTACTCCCCTCTCCTTCACCCCGGTTGTCTTCCCTCCCGTTCCTTTCCTTCCCGTCTCCTTACGTCCTGTCTCCCTATGACCTGTCACCTTCCCTCCTCTCAGCTTCCTCCCAGGCTGAGGTGAGCTCTCCCTAGCATCTCTTGTGTCTTTCCCCACTTTATCGTCTACTGTTCCCTCACCGGAACTACTGGCACAACTCCCCTGTTCCCTTCCCACCATTGCCACAACGAGCAGCCTCAGCTCTTCCAACTCCACCTCTAGTTGCTTCATCCTTGCGCATCCCCTACACTCAAAACTAAAACTATCTGCCTGGACCTCAGCCCAGGACTTCTCGCACCCAGACTTGACGAAATCTACCCAGTTACTACAACTGCCACAAATTAAATGCCTTGTGGCCTTTAACTGCCGTTTGCACGGCGCCATCATACAATTTAGTTTTAATTAGTTTGCTACGTTAGCCTTGAATAAGGCTGTTTTTGTGATCAAAAGAACACTTTAGGCTAAAAATCCTGCCACCTAGCGAATACGGAGAACACTGTGTAACAAAACAACGAAGTCAGTGTGTACTAATTTACGCTAAAATCCTGCTGTTAATTCCTTTTTACCGAAAACGTTGACTACCACTATGTCAGATATTACCTTATGTATGTAATTTAAGTAAATAAATCACTTTATCTTATATATATATATATATATATATTAGCTAATGTAAACGATAGCTCGATGCACGGGTTGAATGACCTGTAAACAAACTCCCTTTTATCACTCGTTGAGTTTGAATCCGGGAAAAAAAATACTACCTCTGTTAACAACAACGGTTTCTTAATATATGTCTACAAGAAGTTGGTGAACAATATATGTATAATGCTAATACTTATTCTAACCAATATTCACTGTTACTGACTATTCACTATGTTATCTAAATTTTCGAATTGTAAACACCCCTATTAACGCTCGCTAAATTCCCTGACAGAATCCGAAACTAACTTACTCTAAAATACTCCCTCTGACTAATAATTAACAAAACCTGTTTCCTAATATATGTCTACAATACGTTTGTGTATAATATATATGCAATAGTAATACTTATTCTATTTGATATTCCACGTATTTCTGTAAATGATCTACACCAAATTCAAGTCGCTGCACCAAGTCCAAGTAGCCGGAAGTTACTGTAATTATATGACGCCACAATAATGCATCACGTGGTGTTACGTCATGTGGTGTTACGTCACGTGGTGTTACGTCATGTGGTGTCTGATAGTATTTGGCTGTAGTTGAATAACCTTATTATAATCCAGCAACGTGCTGTGTTACTCCTCGTACACGGTTTGGGCGTGTACGAGGAGTTGGGTGTTGGGCACCAAACGTTCAGCGGTTCTTCTACGACTCGCGGTCACATTTAGAGGCCGGTGTTATTTTTTTCGAAAATGCATTTTTGGTGGTCGCTCGCTATGATGCTGACTTGAACGTCGCTGTCCTTGATTCCATTCCACAACATCGCAAGAGAGCGAGCGATGCGGGGCTGCTATTTGACGTATCGTTATATATATCATATGTTCCCGACAAATAGTTTAGTTTTCACGTATTGAATAATAGAACACCCAACACAATAATAAAACACTCAACCCAAATAATAGAACACCCAACACAATAATAGAACACACAACACAAATAATAGAACACCCAACACAATAATAGAACACCCAACACAAATAATAGAATACTCAACCCAAATAATAGAACACCCAACACAATAATAGAACACTCAACCCAAATAATAGAACACCCAACACAATAATAGAACACCCAACACAAATAATAGAACACTCAACCCAAATAATAGAACACCCAACACAATAATAGAACGCTCAACACAAATAATAGAACACCCAACACAATAATAGAACACTCAACACAAATAATAGAACACCCAACACAATAATAGAACACCCAACACAAATAATAGAACACCCAACACAATAAAAGAACACCCAACACAAATAATAGAACACCCAACACAATAATAGAACGCTCAACACAAATAATAGAACACCCAACACAATAATAGAACACTCAACACAAATAATAGAACACCCAACACAATAATAGAACACCCAACACAAATAATAGAACACTCAACCCAAATAATAGAACACCCAACACAAATAATAGAACACCCAACACAATAAAAGAACACCCAACACAAATAATAGAACACTCAACACAAATAATAGAACACCCAACACAATAATAGAACACCCAACACATATGATAGAACACCGAATACAAATAATAGAACACCCAACACCAATAATAGAACACCCAACACAATAATAGAACACCCAACACAATAATAGAACACCCAACACAAATAATAGAACACCCAATACAAATAATAGAACACCCAACACAATAATAGAACACCCAACACAATAATAGAACACCCAACACAATAATAGAACACCCAACACAATAATAGAACACCCAATACAAATAATAGAACACCCAACACAACAATAGAACGCCCAACACAATAATAGAACACCCAAAACAAAATAATAGAATACCCAACACAATAATTGAACACCCAACACAATAATAGAACACCCAACACAATAATAGAACACCCAATACAAATAATAGAACACCCAACACAATAATAGAACGCCCAACACAATAATAGAACACCAAAAACAAAATAATAGAACACCCAACACAAATAATAGAACACCCAACACAATAATAGAACACCCAATACAAATCGACATTTCTAGTATATTTATTCAGGGACATATACAGTTGAAAGTAGAAGACGAATTGGCGAGTACAGTATAGAGGCACACACCGGCCAAGTATTGTTGCTGGCTGCCGAAAGAGAAACAAACTGGACGTGAGAACCGAATCCATCGGTGGTGTGGAGCCGGTCAATGAGCCGCTTCCACGGAGTCGCAGTGGGTCAAGCCACCAGAGCGGCGACGTCTCCTGCAGACAGCGCGCGCCCGTACACTCTCAGCTGTGGAAACGACGGGTGATTGTGTTATGATAATTGTGTCTGTGTTTAGCCATGCTAAATACAAAAATGCACAAGTGCGCTAGTTTTGCGGTTCGATATATTCATTCAGACGCAACATGCATGTCGTTGTGATTCATTAAGAGACATAATGTGTAATCGAATCTCAGTTGCAAAATGGACACACCTGGTATAATGATTATACTACAATGACTGAGTTTACTTAATGCAAACATTTGCACATGTTAATTTAACGGTTCGATATATTCATTCGTATGCAATACGCACGTAATCGTGGTGGACATGATCCTATTTCTGTTACAGTAACGTTACCTCGTCCATGCATCCGATAAAGCCATTAACGTCGCAGTTGTCAGCGATGTGCATTGCAACGTCTTTGTTCTGCATGAAACCTGCGCACGATAATAACAATAGTAATTGAGTATTTCTCCCACCATCCTGAGGCACGAATATTTCGTTGTGTCATTGAAGAAAACTTGCCTTGCCATTGTGTCATAAATATAACATTATATTAATATATTGAAATGTTTATTATCACACTTGTATTTATTGTTAATTGCGTGCGCGAGCTGTGAAATATATTATCTCATTGTAGAATAAATTGCAGTGATTGGAAAATTACAAGATTTAAAAGTACGCACCGCTCGACGTATATAAACGTTAAACAACCGTCACATTTACATACAAATGCTTTCTGTAAATGTAACTATCGAATGGATCTTTGATGGAAGGTTTCATTCGATTTAGATGTTAGCGCACGCGCGGACCGTCTAAAACCACGTGTTCAGTCAGAGTCGGTCACAGACAGTGTATCATTATCATGTCAGAAGAATGCTCCTTTTGCTTCAAATCACGCTCGCTCTCTCTGTTTCTATGTTTTATGTCTGTCTGTCTGTCTCTCCACCACCTCTCCCCCCCTCTCGCTCTCTCACACACGCACGTACGCGCGCGCGCAATCTTCCCAGTTATGAAGGTGTTCTTACCAGACGCAGGTGCTTGACTCGACAGGACTCCGTCGACGTACAACTGCCCTCTCTGGCCGTCGTAAACCCATGCCACGTGATGCCACATATTGTCAGCCACCTTCAAAGTTAATCTTCTTTTAGCTCTAATATGTTTTTATAATCAAAAAAGCAATTCTTGTCTACGCGCAAAAACAAAATCAAGGCAACGAATTGCTTGCAACCCGTGTATATATCTGATGAAAACTACACACACAGATGGTCGTAGTTTGTAAGTGTGTATACATACGGGCGCCCGTCTTGTTTCAATGTTGTCTACCGAATAATGATTGTAATTAGGTATTGTGATGTACATATAGTTTTTCGCTAGTTTTCTTAAAGTGTTCCGCCAATGTGTTCGTTTTAATCGGGGCATTGATCTGTACAATTTGTTATGGATGTGAGATCAAAGTGTGTGAAGTACCAAGGGTATGTTCACGATAACAAACAATAACCACAAACGCAAACAGGGTGGATATTCGTTCGTATTTCTAAGACAAATGTGAAAGACAAACAATGAATAATACTATTAATAATGAGCGACAATCTGTGCAGGATACCGTACAGCCGGCACACCGCCGATTGTCTTATATTTCTCAATAAGACGTCGTGTACCCACCAACGGCGACCTGACTGTGAGTTCACCACCGCCGGCCGTCATGTTGGCGAGGACCTCTCTGTCCGACCTGGCGATGCTGAAGCCAGCGCTCTGCTCACAGTTGACGTTGTTGACGATGGCTGTCGACAGAGACAGGGGGCCAAGGATTTGGAACCAGACGGCGACTGAGAACCGGTCAACGCTGTTCTCTGCGAACCACGTGCGCAGAAAGGAAACCTGAAATTGTCAAGTAAGAGCAAATAGGTTGTAACGGGTGTGTGCGTGTGTGCGAGTGTGCGTGTGTGTGAGGGTGTGTGTGAGTGTTTGAGAGTGTGTGTGATTGTGTGTGCGAGTGTTGTTGAGTGTGTGCGTGAGTGTGTGCGTGTATGTGAGGGTTTGTGTGAGCGTATGAGCGTGTGTGCGTGTGTGCATGTGTGTGTGGGTGTGTGTGTGAGGGTGTGCATGCGTGCGTGCGTGCGCGTGCGTGCTTGCATGCGTGTGATGAAATCATACACTACAAGGACAATTATTATGATAGTAGTTAGTAGGTCACGTGGTATGTGGTTCCTTTACTGCTGCCATTCGCGTCGTTTACGTGAATGGGCACGCGCGCGCGCAGGCACGCACACACATGCGCCTTTGCCCTCAGATTTTTACATAGTCCCATATTTCACATCCTAAGTCTCTCCGTTCAGAAGTATGTAGAATTTGTGAATCCTGTCAACCACAACGTTCAACTGTTGAGGGTCTGTGTAGAATCTAATTGTCTCACCTCGAAGTGAGAGTTTCCGCCGAAGCAGGCGACGTTGCTGTTGCGGACCGCGTCAAACGTCCGCCTGACGTCGCTGCCGTACTGCGTGGCGATGGCGTGGTGACAGGTGACGTCATTGTAGTGGTCCTCGTACGGGAAGTGGAGGAGCAGGTCGTCGCGACAGGTGGGGGTGACTGGAGCACAACACAGACCATCATGACGGTTCAAACAGGACGAGTTGCCGCAGTAATCGGTTACATACAATTATGAAAAAACAGTTACACTTTCTAGGACATGATTATACTGAGAAACAGTCACGTTGAAAAAATAAATAGTCTAATAGTCTTAACAAGTGGCTTGAGTGACCAGCCAGTGACACCCAACTACAGTGACTGACAACGGCTAACGACAGAATTGTTTGGAAAGTCATGTTCATGATGGTCATGATCATGATGGTCATGATCGTCACCAGACCAGGCGCCTGATGAATTTGTTTTATTGTTTTACCATTTTATAGCATGTATTAATCACACTTAAAGTTAATGCTCGCTAGTGATTTCATGCTTACAAACGTTTGCTATGATAAATGTAACATGTAATATGTAACAACGCTGAACGAAATATCTAACTCTAAAAGAAACCGCGTTAGTTACTACGCTAGCGAAACTATTTAATTGCAAACTTTAGTGTTTGGGACAACCTGCTCACTACACCGTCTAGCGAGCAGAAGAAGAACTAAGTCGTCCCAGAAAAGTAGTAGTAGTGACTGTATTTCAATCCGGGGTGAGGCTGGCACCGATACCGGTCGTCGAATTTGTTTTCATTCTTGTTCATCAGTGATCCTGTTTTATTGCCGTCTCCACCAAACGTCTCCACCCCCCATCCATCGCTTTCATTCTCCACCCCTTCCCACTCCCTCATCCCTCGCTCTTACTCTCCACTCCCCTTCCCACTCCCACATCCCTCGCTCTCATTCTCCACTCCACCCCACTCCCTCATCCCTCGCTCTCTTTCTCCATTCCCCTCCCACTCCCCATCCCTCGCTCTCATTCTCCACTCCCCTCCCACTCCCCATCCCTCGCTCTCATTGTACAATCCCCCCACTCCCCCATCGCTCGCTCTCATTCCCCACTCCCTTCCAACTCCCCCATCATTTGCTCTTATTCTCCGCTCCCTCCCACTTCACCATCCCTCGCTCTTATTCTCCACTCCCCTCCCACTTAACCATCCCTCGCTCTTATTCTCCACTCCCCTCCCACTTCACCATCCCTCGCTCTTATTCTCCACTCCCTCCCACTTCACAATCCCTCGCTCTCATTCTCCACTCCCCTCCCACTTCACCATCCCTCGCTCTTATTCTCCACTCCCCTCCCACTTCACCATCCCTCGCTCTTATTCTCCACTACCCTCCCACTTCACAATCCCTCGCTCTTATTCTCCACTCCCCTCCCACTTCACCATCCCTCGCTCTTATTCTCCACTCCCCTCCCACTTCACCATCCCTCGCTGTTATTCTCCACTCCCCTCCCACTTCACAATCCCTCGCTCTTATTCTCCACTCCTCCCACTTCACAATCCCTCGCTCTTATTCTCCACTCCCCTCCCACTTCACCATCCCTCGCTCTTATTCTCCACTCCCTCCCACTTCACCATCCCTCGCTCTTATTCTCCACTCCCCTCCCACTTCACCATCCTCGCTGTTATTCTCCACTCCCCTCCCACTTCACCATCCCTCGCTGTTATTCTCCACTCCCCTCCCACTTCACCATCCCTCGCTCTTATTCTCCACTCCCCTCCCACTTCACCATCCCTCGCTCTTATTCTCCACTCCCCTCCCACTTCACCATCCCTCGCTCTTATTCTCCACTCCCCTCCCACTTCACCATCCCTCGCTCTTATTCTCCACTCCCCTCCCACTTCACCATCCCTCGCTCTTATTCTCCACTCCCCTCCCACTTCACCATCCCTCGCTCTTATTCTCCACTCCCCTCCCACTTCACCATCCCTCGCTCTTATTCTCCACTCCTCTCCCACTTCACCATCCCTCGCTCTTATTCTGCACCCCCCTCCCACTTCACCATCCCTCGCTGTTATTCTCCACTCCCCTCCCACTTCACCATCCCTCGCTCTTATTCTCCACTACCCTCCCACTTCACAATCCCTCGCTCTTATTCTCCACTCCCCTCCCACTTCACCATCCCTCGCTCTTATTCTCCACTCCCCTCCCACTTCACCATCCCTCGCTGTTATTCTCCACTCCCCTCCCACTTCACAATCCCTCGCTCTCATTTTCCACTCCCCTCCCACTTCACCATCCCTCGCTGTTATTCTCCACTACCCTCCCACTTCACAATCCCTCGCTGTCATTCTCCACTCCCCTCCCACTTCACCATCCCTCGCTCTTATTCTCCACTCCCCTCCCACTTCACCATCCCTCGCTCTTATTCTCCACTCCCCTCCCACTTCACCATCCCTCGCTGTTATTCTCCACTTCCCTCCCACTTCACAATCCCTCGCTGTTATTCTCCACTCCCCTCCCACTTCCCCATCCGTCGCTCTCATTCTCCAATCCCCTCCCACTTCACCATACCTCGCTGTTATTCTCCACTACCCTCCCACTTCACAATCCCTCGCTCTCATTCTCCACTCCCCTCCCACTTCACCATCCCTCGCTCTTATTCTCCACTCCCCTCCCACTTCACCATCCCTCGCTCTTATTCTCCACTCCCCTCCCACTTCACCATCCCTCGCTGTTATTCTCCACTTCCCTCCCACTTCACAATCCCTTGCTCTTATTCTCCACTCCCCTCCCACTTCCCCATCCGTCGCTCTCATTCTCCACTCCCCTCCCACTTCCCCATCTGTCGCTCTCATTCTCCACTCCCCTCCCACTTCACCATCCCTTGCTGTTATTCTCCACTTCCCTCCCACTTCACCATCCCTCGCTCTTATTCTCCACTCCCCTCCCACTTCCCCATCCGTCGCTCTCATTTTCCACTCCCCTCCCACTTCACCATCCCTCGCTGTTATTCTCCACTACCCTCCCACTTCACCATCCCTCGCTCTCATTCTCCACTCCCCTCCCACTTCACCATCCCTCGCTCTTATTCTCCACTCCCCTCCCACTTCACCATCCCTCGCTCTTATTCTCCACTTCCCTCCCACTTCACAATCCCTCGCTCTTATTCTCCACTCCCCTCCCACTTCCCCATCCGTCGCTGTCATTCTCCACTCCCCTCCCACTTCCCCATCCGTCGCTCTCATTCTCCACTCCCCTCCCACTTCACCATCCCTCGCTGTTATTCTCCACTTCCCTCCCACTTCACAATCCCTCGCTCTTATTCTCCACTCCCCTCCCACTTCCCCATCCGTCGCTCTCATTCTCCACTCCCCTCCCACTTCACCATCCCTCGCTGTTATTCTCCACTACCCTCCCACTTCACAATCCCTCGCTCTCATTCTCCACTCCCCTCCCACTTCACCATCCCTCGCTGTTATTCTCCACTACCCTCCCACTTCACAATCCCTCGCTCTCATTCTCCACTCCCCTCCCACTTCACCATCCCTCGCTTTTATTCTCCACTCCCCTCCCACTTCACCATCCCTCGCTCTTATTCTCCACTCCCCTCCCACTTCACCATCCCTCGCTCTTATTCTCCACTTCCCTCCCACTTCACAATCCCTCGTTCTTATTCTCCACTCCCCTCCCACTTCCCCATCCGTCGCTCACATTTTTTCACTCCCCTCCCACTTCCCCATCCGTCGCTCTCATTCTCCACTCCCCTCCCACTTCACCATCCCTCGCTCTTATTCTCCACTCCCCTCCCACTTCACCATCCGTCGCTCTTATTCTCCACTCCCCTCCCACTTCCCCATCCGTCGCTCTCATTCTCCACTCCCCTCCCACTTCACCATCCCTCGCTGTTATTCTCCACTCCCCTCCCACTTCACCATCCCTCGCTCTTATTCTCCACTCCCCTCCCACTTCCCCATCCGTCGCTCTCATTCTCCACTCCCCTCCTACTCCCCCATCCCTTGTTCTCATTCCCGCCACATATCTTTGTACACAGTCCTCCCATCTCAGTCTCTGTCTTCCTCCTCTCCTTCTACCCTCCACTCCAAGCGCATCCCCTCTCTTCGTCAACCGTTCGCCTTCCATTCTCTCCACGTGTCCAGCCCAATTTAACCGGACAGTCACCAGCTTCCTCCTGAAACTCTCTTTTATTGTTGTGATTAAGGGGAAATCGATATTACATTAAAGTGCTACGTTAACTGTGTACATACTTTCTGTGAGCTGGACGCAGCCACACGGTGGGTCCTGGAAGACCATGCCGGCGATACACTGCTGAATTTCGTCGGGACTTTCTACGGAGCGGAAATAGCCATCTTGGTTCGGGACGGGCTCGTAAGGGCAAGGCGCTGAAACCAAACACTCGAGTAGAGTGGTTCCGTAAATGCACACCTCAAAAGTGTAGCAATTGTACTAGCAACAATACAATGTCGTCGATTTTAAAAGAACTATAAACAATGAACGCAATTAATGCAGCCGGACAACGAACCGGCAATCAAAGTATTAACCAAGATAATGCAATTATACACTAACGTATTCCAACTACAGTGTACACAAGACTGAGGTAGAATGTCGCCATAACAAGAACAGTTCGTAATTACGTATGAGGAGGTTCTTCCACTGACCTCCTGTGGTCGACGGAGCAGTGTATGGAATTGCAGGGGCTGTGTCGTCACATCCGGGCTGCGGACTCCTCTCACACGAGTGGATGTCCTGATGCCACCAGAGGTCGCCGCATGTCATGTGATGTTTACGGTATTTCAGGTAACCGATCGGCTTACATACGTAGAACATGTGACAATTGAGCGGGTCTGGCCGCCAGATCTGGCCCTTGGTGAAATCGCACAGGTAACATTCATCTGAAAGCGATCGCGTTCGTATGAAACTACTCTCGCCCTCGCTTTCGCTCTCTCCCTCACGCACGCACGCACGCACGCACGCACGCACGCACGCACGCACGCACACACACACACACGAACACACACTGCAGTACACATACATACAAGCTCAATATTTTGGTACATCTTAGCTAAAATGTACATAAAGAAGACATAATATTGGTTGTAACGCACATATCGCATTTTGTGGAAAAATAAAATAACGTTACCAGTTGGACACGGGAAGGAACAAAGCCGTGTTCCGCAGGATTCGTCAAACTCTCTCAAAATAATCCAATCGAACACCTCAAAAACCTTGCAGTGTCTGCTGCACGTCTCCTCTCCCTCCTCACCGCAAGACTCGCTGCACTGAGACCACGTTGTCGAGCACTGGGTCGTCGTATCTGACATGAAACAGGAGACGGTGCGGGTTGATATATCATTGTATACGATATATGGTATAACACAAGCCAGTTCCTTTCACGTTATATATTAGTGTATGTCACACATATGTTGATTGTGTGTTGACAAAAAGAGATAAATCGCTGAAAAGAATATGGTTGATAGAGACGAGAAGATTAAGAGACCGAATGGAAGGTTGTTTTAAAGGCATAGGTGCATTCGTATATAGCACGGTATCCAGTCCTTGGAACTGTTCAAAGCGTTTTATACTTCACCCCCTGGCAGACCTGTTCATTCCAACACAACAACATCACATCTGATCGAGCAATCCGTCGTTCAATGGAGGGATTAATTTGGATTGAATGCCATAAACAGTGATATTAATTACTGCACTTACATCGAACCATCCTGAGTAATTTTATCCGTCCATTTTAGTTTCACTTTAACCGCAAATACATAGCTAATGATAATACAGTTTATATTACCTTTAGTGGGTGCACATTTAATCCCCATTGGTTCAATCATTAGACGTCCCCTTTAGCCAAAATAATTATCCACTAGTCTCGGATCCGTCGTTATACACACAACGATGCGTCGGTGTTGATAAGCCTCTCTCTTTCTGTCGTGGCCCACAATGTTTCCCTGGCATCAACACCAGACAGAAGGGAACAACGGCTGTTAGTGTCTATCTTGAAAGACACAGGCAAAGTGAGATACACGATATTGTCCAAGTTTCGGACCGGCAGCAGGTGGTGTCGAACTCCGGTCCCCTCAACCGACAGTCCGACGCCCTCAGACGCAGCCACCGTTCCCACATTGTCGAGGGAATAACAGGAGGTAGCCAGGAGGTGTGAGAAGACAAGGAAGCTAGTCAATGTGTCCGAGATGGTCGATAATATAATAGACTATGTAAAAGATTGATGTCTAGTGTACGTAGGTCCTAACGATGCAGACAAAGAAGAGATAATATAATATACTATGTAAAAGATTGATGTCTAGTGTACGTAGGTCCTAACGATGCAAACAAAGAAGAGATAATATAATATACTATGTAAAAGATTGATGTCTAGTGTACGTAGGTCCTAACGATGCAGACAAAGAAGAGATAAAATGTACGGAAGAAGACAGGCATGACCAAGAGCTTGTCTGGAAGAAAGTAAAGAGGCATATATATATATACTTAGCAACACAACACACAGAGGCAATGTTTAAAGACCTTAGCCTTTTGAAAGTCATATACGATAAAAATTATGATTAACTAGTTTGATTACAACATTGCTGATTGTTCTAGAATGTCTTAATGCCGATGTACACACTTAAACAAAACATGAATGTGTGAAGAAATGTACTAGAAAGTATTTGTCATATATTGTCAATAATACACCAGGCATTGTAATACACGACATTTCGTAATAATATATTCAGTTTCTTGATAGGGTTTCCTAGGTGAGCCACTTTAAATTACTGTGAAACTTTATAGCCCTACTGAAAATGATTAGCTTCGTGTGTGCCGTATATCTGCAGTCAAAGAAAGTGGTTAGTTGTTTCATGTGGAGCGTTCTCACTTACGAGTAACACAGGTCATTTCGATTATTTCGTTCGTTATTCCGTTGTGTGAACCTGACCAAATATAATAATAGGTCGGGTTGGTTACAATGGCCTCCATCACTGACAGATCAATCTCGGCACCAATACCTGCAAAGCAACACACGATGAAGTTATGCACTGGTCACATATATAAATAGAACACCCGTTAATAAAACAAAACTGATCAGTTGACACATGATATAAGGTTCAGCCTACAATTATATTTCCTATTGGTGACTATGTTAACGTTTTGTATGATTATAAGTAAACGTGACCATCAAAACATTTTACCTGCGGCTGTCATCATCCCACTGACATGCTGGTCGAGTTTTGTCCAAATTAGACATTTCTAGGTTTTGTAATATGCTTGTTTGTGCAAAACCCGTCGATGTTTACCAATATTGGCACAAATAACGATGCATACGTGTTAAGTGGCCAAAAAAACCCAAATATCCTTCCGCCTATTAAAATAAAATAAAATAAAATGAACCATCTCACTTTCAACAGCTTCTGCCAGCAAACCTGGCAATGTCCCTGCTCAAATGTCAGATCTTATGAATTTTTTAAAACTTCCTCTATCCAAACTTATATACCCTACATACATGACCTCTACAGTGATGTAGGCACAAGCGAGTGACATCCATACTGCTGCATGGCAAGAACCAAATAGAGGCGCAGTGTTTATACCGTACAGCACCCAGTCTTCACCATACCAGCATATGCTAAATAAATTAAGTTATTGCGTGTAGTGAATTAACAAAGGTTAAAATACATGTCTCACTAATGTGATTGTTAAATCACTATAATAACACACTCGCTGTCTGATCGATGAGCACATATGTTAACATTATGTGCCCTTAGACAAGACTAGCTTTGTCATTGCATGTCGGGTGATGGCGTGTTCATATGTACAATACTATTGGTGTGTCATCGACATAGGTTGCCATGGTCGTACCATTGGTGGGAGGTGGGAGAAGTGGGACCACTGCCATGGTCGTACCATTGGTGGGAGGTGGGAGACGTAGGAGCACTGCCATGGTCGTACCATTGGTGGGAGGTGGGAGACGTAGGAGCACTGCCATTGTCGTACCGTTGGTGGGAGATGGGAGAGGTGGGATCACTGCCATGGTCCTACCATTGGTGGGAAGTGGGAGAGGTGGGATCACTGCCATGGTCTTACCATTGGTGGGTGGTGGGAGAGGTGGGACCACTGCCATGGTCGTACCATTGGTGGGATATGGGAGAGGTGGGATCACTGCCATGGTCTTACCATTGGTGGGTGGTGGGAGAGGTGGGACCACTGCCATGGTCCTACCATTGGTGGGAGATGGGAGAGGTGGGATCACTGCCATGGTCCTACCATTGGTGGGAGATGGGAGAGGTGGGATCACTGCCATGGTCCTACCATTGGTGGGAGGTGGGAGAGGTGGGATCACTGCCATGGTCCTACCATTGGTGGGAAGTGGGAGAGGTGGGATCACTGCCATGGTCTTACCATTGGTGGGAGGTGGGAGCGGTAGTAGAACTAAGTCAATAAATAAACTGTGAATGCTTTTTGTATTTAATTTTTTACTTGTATTGCGTTTATTTAGTTTGAGAAGGGCATAGCACGTTGTAAGTCGTATGACTTCAGCTATGTCCATTCAGCAGCAGAAGCACACCATACTATGCACCTGTATTATGTTGTTGTTGTTGAATAAACTTTCACTTCACTTTACGTCACTGTCATGATCTTACCATTGGTGGGAGGTGGGAGACGTAGGAGCTCTGCCATGGTCGTACCATTGATGGGAGGTGAGAGAGGTAGTAGCACTGCCATGGTCGTACCGTTGGAGGGAGGTGAGAGGGGTAGTATCACTGCCATGGTCGTACCATTGGTGGGAGGTGGGAGAGGTAGTAGCACTGCCATGGTCGTACCATTGGAGGGAGGTGAGAGGGGTAGTAGCACTGCCATGGTCGTACCTTTGGTGGGAGGTGGGAGAGGTAGTAGCACTACCATGGTCGTACCGTTGGAGGGAGGTGGGAGAGGTAGTAGCACTGCAATGGTCGTACCATTGGTGGGAGGTGGGAGATGTAGGAGCACTGCCATGGTCATACCATTGGTGGGAGCTGGGAGAGGTAGTAGCACTGCATTGGTTGTACCATTGGAGGGAGGTGGGAGAGGTAGTAGCACTGCCATGGTCGTACCATTGGAGGGAGGTGGGAGAGGTAGTAGCACTGCCATGGTCGTACCATTGGAGGGAGGTGGGAGAGGTAGTAGCACTGCCATGTTCGTACCATTGGAGGGAGGTGGGAGAGGTAGTAGCACTGCCATGGTCGTACCACTAGAGGGAGGTGGCAGAAGTAGTAGCACTGCCATGGTCGTACCATTGGAGGGAGGTGGGAGAGGTAGTAGCACTGCCATGGTCGTACCATTGGAGGGAGGTGGGAGAGGTAGTAGCACTGCCATGGTCGTACCATTGGAGGGAGGTGGGAGAGGTAGTAGCACTGCCATGGTCGTACCACTAGAGGGAGGTGGCAGAAGTAGTAGCACTGCCATGGTCGTACCATTGGTGGGAGGTGGGAGAGGTAGTAGCACTGCCATGGTCGTACCATTGGTGGGAGGTGGGAGAGGTAGTAGCACTGCCATGGTCGTACCATTGGTGGGAGGTGGGAGAGGTAGTAGCACTGCCATGGTCGTACCATTGGAGGGAGGTGGCAGAAGTAGTAACACTTGTTTGCCGTATATTGTAAATGATGACGAGGAGATAAATGTATTTGTTACTTACTTATATATGTTAGACAAATATTTGTAACATGCTACATTCACACTACAAACAGTACTATCCTATGTGTCATGCCAGTGGATGCAACTGTTTCTGCTGTACAATGAGATCCTGGCCAGTGGTTCACGCCTGCAGGTTGGCTTATCGCTCTAGTCTATAGGAGAATGATTAATGCTGTAACTATTATGTATTATAAGTTGCCATAGCTCTATCGTGTGTTCTATTTTGGTACAATTGATACTTCCACCACATAGGCGGAACATTTGAAATGTTCACTACACGCCGACAGAAGCGCTGTCTTACTTTTGTCTCTTCTGCGTAATCTTATTATCTGTAGAATTGTCATAGTTATGTTTACAGGTCTTTATTTTCTCCGATCAAACTTAACAAATGTTGAGCACTTATGTTAAGTTTTTTCAAATATTCGTTCATATCTTGCAGACGCATTTGGTTGTGAAAAAAGATATTTACTTAAAGTAAGACTTCGGAACAGAGGCAGTTCAGCAGTTTTGGGTGTATGTAATGGACAATCTATTCTTAGAATGCGGCTTAATCTCTTTATTAATGTAACTCGATTTGATGAGCTTTGTCTTGAAGCAAAAGGCGAAATCGTGCATGTCAGTTGATACTATCGTTAGTGGACTGTCCCCTGTTTGGCAGTAAAACACATTCCAAGGCGTGTTGAACTCTTCGTAATAGACTTGGCGTGTTTGGATTGACCAACGTGTGCAAATAATGCTGCAAATTAATGTTTGTTATTGACTAGTGTTTGTCAATTTCAATGGCATTATATCATTAACGTTGCTACATTGCGACAGCGTCAGTAATGATGGCGAAATGTTGAACGTACCAATTGCGAAGATCTCGATTCCATCATCTGATGCCAAATTCGCGTTGGGAACAGTTTGGCCAGCGTTAAGACCAGGCGTGCCGTCAGTGATCAAGATGGCGATCTGTTTCACGTTCCGTCTCCTGCTCCTTGTAAACAAAGATAACTTGTAGGATAAGTGTACAGCTTCTCCTCTTGTTACTTACAATATAGATGTTTCTAAGTCGATTATTTTATATGTTATGAATGTTCCAATATTGACCATACGCCACCCATAACTAGGACTAATCATGATCATTATATTAAACATATGAATGTTCGTCTTATGCTGTTACATTGCCACATTAAAAACGTCGTCGTCGGCGCTGTCGTCGCTGTCGTCGTCGTCTTCGTCGTCACCGCCGTCTTTGTTGTCGGTGTTGTCGTCGTCTTTGTTGTCGGTGTCGGTGTCGTCGTCGCCGTTGTCGTCGTCGTCACCGCCGTCTTTGTTGTCGGTGTTGTCGTCGTCTTTGTTGTCGGTGTCGGTGTCGTCGTCGCCGTTGTCGTCGTCGTCATCGCCGTCTTTGTTGTCAGTGTCGTCGTCGTCTTTGTTGTCGGTGTCGCCGTCGCCGTTGTCGTCGTCGTCGTCATCGCCGTCTTTGTTGTCGGTGTCGTCGTCGCGGTTGTCGTCGTCGTCATCGCCGTCTTTGTTGTCGGTGTCTTCGTCGTCTTTGTTGTCGGTGTCGTCGTCGCCGTTGTCGCCGTTGTCGTCGTCGTCATCGCCGTCTTTGTTGTCGGTGTCGTCTTCGTCGTCGTCGTCGTCGTCGTCTTTGTTGTCGGTGTCGTCGTCGTCGTCGTCTTTGTTGTCGGTGTCGTCTTCGTCGTCATCGTCGTCGTCTTTGTTGTCGGTGTCGTCGTCGTCTTTGTTGTCGGTGTCGTCGTCGCCGTTGTCGTCATCGTCGTCTTTGTTGTCGGTGTCATCGTCGTCGTCTTTGTTGTCAGTGTCGTCGTCGTCGTCTTTGTCGTCGCCGCCGTTGTTGTCGTCGTCATCGCCGTCTTTATTGTCGGTGTCGTCGTCGTCGTCGTCGTCGTCATTGTCTTCTGTCACAGTTACCTGTTAAACATGTCTCTCATCACTGCAATGGCGTCAGCCGTGTTGGTGTCGCCCGCCATGTAGTCAATGCTCCAGACAGCACTCAGCACGTCCGACAGGTCCGTGAGTTGGCCGAGGGCGAGGTCGATACGGACCATCGTCGAGAAAGTGACGACGCCGATACGGGTCTGGTCTTCGCGGACCTTTATTCACAGAAATCATAACTTTTATTTTTCTGGTGTTTTAGAGTTACAGTGCACAATATATGCATACATACATACATTTATATATATATATATATATATATATATATATATATATATATATATATATATATATATATATATATATATAATATATATATATATATATATATATATATATATATATATATATATATATATATATATATATATATATATATATATATATATATATATATATATATATATATATATATATATATATATATATATATATATATATATATATATATATTATTAATTAATTAATGTTCATAATTATACCGAAATTACACTCATTCTTGATTACGGAAAGAGCTGTCGACAATTTGTCCACAGAAAGGACCCATAATTAGTTTGGTTTTGCAAATACAAATGTGCTTCTTATTCGTTCGCTAAACCATAGTAATTAGTAATTGAGCAGTGGTCTTAAAGTCACGATTCTGTGAAGAGTCGGTGAAACCAGCGACGACTGCCGTAACAATTCAACGCACATTGCTGCAGGAATCTGATAATTATTGTCTAAGATGCAGATAGAAACTGGCATGACGTATGAGATAATTTATTGTATGCTAACAATTAGTAAATGTGTTTGTCACATGACCTCATTTTTGTGCAACGCTTCTACCTTTAATCCTTGCACCAAGTCAATGACGAGCTGCTTCATAGTGAACCAATTTATTGAACCAATACTCCCAGACGAGTCAACCATAAAGATTACGTCAGCCGTGCAGTTTCCAACGACTACAAAAACAGAAGAAACACAAATTCCTGAATAACAACACTTTATCGATTGGACGATATTTCAAGAATGCTGTGCACCGTTAACTGGCTGTGATTTATTTCACTATTGCTGAAATGTAGATATTAAGTAACCAACTTTCGTAGACAAAGTAGATAAACACTACAAAAACTGCACATATATAAGACATTCTATATATCTAAGATTCTAAGGCGTCAGATGGCCAAAAAATCGTATTGTCCGTCATACCGAAAAACAACAAAATCCGTTGCCAAGAATGTATAGAAGATGAAGTCTGATATTTGACCACAATATACCTTTGCATAGTCTAGTGCACTACACAGAAACAAAACATATAACACATTGCTGGACATTACAAATGATTAATTCGAAATAACAAGTTCGATAGACGTACTTAGATCACACGATTGCAGATTACATCTAATCTGTTGCAACTGCGACATGCCATCAATAAGGGCTTCTCGTTGTCGGAATCCACCTCCACACGTCACGCTGCATTCGCTCCACGGTACGTCTGTGAACGGATCTGTCACGACACAGTAAGAGTACAACACACTAACGTGACTGAGTAGTGGACTTCATGCCATCGCAATACAGTATATCTGAGTGAATAGCAATGTTAGTTTCATCAGATTTTACATCGACAAAGACGAAAAGTAAAAATGCACAAGAAACAGTAAATCTACCAATGTGATGGCGGTAGAGCGGTAGACGATGATGTTGCCCCGCGGACCTCGCGCCGGGGTAGAGAAGGATGGAGTGTGGAGATTTTGGGTCGAAATCGGTGGATCGCGAGATTTTGTAAAAGTTTAATAAAAGAAATAGTTCTACCGCCAAAGCAGCAGACATGACACCTCTGTATCCAGAAGTCTTCGGACAGACATACAATATAACGCTGAACAGACAAAGTTAAATAACCATTGAGGTAATTATAACGTTTTTGTCCCATATCGTCATCGCATAATTTGTAGATGTTAAATTACACCAATTTGGCTATAACAGAAAAAGCTATAGAAAATGGGCGTGCGTGTGTGCGTGCGTGCGTGTGTGCGTGCGTGTGATGGTATAATACACCACAAGGACTGTTATCATGTAAGTAGTTAGTGGGTCATGTCATACGTCTTTCCTTTACAACTGTACAACTATAGATACCTAACGACGTACACACACACACTCGCACACGCACACACATGCTGAACTTAGAGACGTATATATTCGGACACATGAATACAAATATTTCAACAACGTATCTTCCAAAGGTGGCCCCTTAATTCTTTTGTGTTCTAACTGTGAAGTCAAACAGCGTAATCGTAATGTTTATATGTGATTTGGAGATATTGAACTATGAATATGAAAACGTACCGTTACACGGCTTCATGTTGCAGCCAGCCTCCATTTTGTCACACACGACGCCGTCGCAGTATTTGTCTCTGCTCATCGTTCCTTTTCCGCAGCTTCTAGTGCAAGGCGACCATTCGCCCCAAACTGTCGACATATACATTGATATTTACCTACAGACAGAAATTATTGATAGACAGATATTTTTGCAATTATATTTCTGGAATTCTGGAATGTTATTTTTCTCTCTCTTTTACACAATTATATTATGAGGAATAATTCGTGTTGTTAGAAATGCACATAGTGTTCTTCAACATATTGGAGATACAGTGCTAGACTTGGTGGAAATGTTTCGACTATGGTGTTTGTTATGTTGATACTATAGTATTAAATACTAATTTTCTAGAAATTACTATTTAGATTAACAAAATGTCAACTCAGGTTGACGACAAAAATACACACGATATACTAATTTTTGAGAAGATTCGTTGCTATTATCAAATGCTATTATCGCTAGGCAGTTTGATTGTCAACATCAGGTTGATTCCATTGACCAGTTATTGCGACAACCAGGAGGACGAACTGGAGAAGTGGTCAACGCTCTCTGGCGCAGAGGCGGACAGCCGACGGTCGCTCAACATTTCTTTCAACAAATTAGTAGCTTTCAAGTATATCTTAGAGATATCTGGCAGTGAATATAATTCATAACATTATTAATATGTACATCGTTGGCACCGAAGTTTCAAACGTATTCATAAGCAACATCACCTCCGGTGTCTGGGTCTGACGTCACTGCAGCTGAAAGTAAAACGAGATCAACCAAGAAGTCAGCGCCGTGTCAACAACGAAACAACTATTTACGACTGTTGCATTGCAGGATTGACAACATCACATCTGATCGAGCAATGGGTCATTCATTGGAGGGATGTATTTGGATTTGAATACCATAAGCAGTGATATTAATTACTGCACTTACATCGAACCATCCTGAGTAATTGCATCGTTCCATTCCAGTTACTGATAATATGAATCGCACTGCGTAAATTTCACCGTGACCGAGAATACATAGTTAATGATAATACAGTTTATATTTCCAACAGTGGGTGCACATTTAATCCCCATCGGGTCAATCATTAGACGTCCCCTTTGTCCAAAATAATTATCCACCAGTCTCCGATCCGTCGTTATACACACAACGATACGTCGGTGTTGTTAAGCCTCTCTCTTTCTGTCGTGGCCCACAATGTTTCCAGGAATCAACACCAGATAGAAGGGAACAACGGCTGTTAGTGTATATCTTGAAAGACACAGCCAAGTTTCGGACCAGGAGAAGGTGCTGTCGAATTCCGGTCCCCTCAACCGACAGTCCGACGCCCTCAGACACAGCCACCGTTCCCACATTGTCGAGGGAATAACAGGAGGTAGCCAGGAGGTGTGAGAAGACAGGGAAGCTAGTCAATGTGTCCGAGATGGTCGATAATATAATAGACTATGTAAAAGATTGGTTTCTAGTGTACGTAGGTCCTAACGATGCAGACAAAGAAGAGGTAATATGCACTAACAGAAGACAGGCAGAACCAAGAGCTAGTCTGGAAGAAAGTTACGAGGCATGCATATACTTAACAACACAACACACATAGGCATTGTTTAAAGACCTTAGCTTATTGAAAGTCGGAAACGCCGTGACAATTTATATACGATAAAACATTATGATCAACTAGTTTGATTACAACATTGCTGATTGCTCTAGAATTAGCTCTTAATGCCGATGTACACACTTAAACGCAACATGAATGTGTGAAGAAATGTATTAGATAGTATTTGTCATATATTATCAACAATACATCAGGCATTGTAAAATACGACATTTCGTAATACTAGATTCAGTTTCTAAATGTGGTTTCCTAGGTGAGCCACTTTAAATTAATGTGAAACTTTATAGCCCAACTGAAAATGTGTGCCGTATATCTGCAGTCAAAGAAAGTGGTTAGTTATTTCATGTGGAGCGTTCTCACTTACGAGTAACACAGGTCATGTCGATTATTTCGTTCGTTATTCCGTTGTGTGAACCTGACCAATTATAATAATAGGTCGGGCTGGTTACAATTGCCTCCATCACTGACAGATCAATATCGGCACCAATACCTGCAAAGCAACACGATGAAGTTATGCACTGGTCACATATATAAATAGAACAACCTTTAGTAAAACATGACCTCTGAGCCCTTATCAGTTGACACATGATACATGGTTCAGCCTACAATGGTGATTCATATTGGTGGCCATGTTAACGTTTTGTATGATTATAAGTAAACGTGACCATCAAAAATTATAAAAAATTTACCTGCGGCTGTCATCATCCCACTAACATGCTGGTCGAGTTTTGTCCAAATTAGACATTTCTAGCTTTTGTAACATGCTTGTGTGTGCGACACCCGTCAATGTTTACCAATATTGGCACGAATAACGGCGCATACGTGTCTAGTGGCCAAAAAACCACAGATATCCTTCCGCCTATTAAAATAATCTAAAATCGACCATCTCACTCTCAACAGTTTCCACCGGCAAACCTGGCAATGTCCCTGCTCAAATGTCAGATCATATGCTTTTGTTAAAACTTCCTGTTTCCAAACTTACTATGCATTGTCATACCTTTGGTGGGAGGTGAGCGAAGTAGTAGCACTGCCATGGTCGTACCGTTTGTGGGAGGTGGGAGACGTAGTAGCACTGCCATGGTCGTACCGTTGGTGGGAGGTGAGAGGGGTAGTAGCACTGCCATGGTCGTACCATTGGTGGGAGGTGAGAGAGGTAGGAGCACTGCCATGGTCGTACCATTGGTGGGAGGTGAGAGAGGTAGGAGCACTGCCATTGTCGTACCTTTGGTTGGAGGAGGGAGACGTAGTAGCACTGCCATGGTCGTACCTTTGGTGGGAGGTGGGACACGTAGGAGCACTGCCATGGTCACACCGTTGGTGGGAGGTGAGAGAGGTAGGAGCACTGCCGTGGTTGTACCATTGGTGGGAGGTGAGAGAGGTAGGAGCACTGCCATGGTCGTACCATTGGTGGGAGGTGAGAGAGGTAGGAGCACTGCCGTGGTTGTACCATTGGTGGGAGGTGAGAGAAGTATTAGCACTGCCATGGTCGTACCGTTGGTGGGAGGTGAGAGGGGTAGTAGCACTGCCGTGGTTGTACCATTGGTGGGAGGTGAGAGAGGTAGGAGCACTGCCGTGGTCGTACCATTGGTGGGAGGTGAGAGAGGTAGGAGCACTGCCATGGTTGTACCATTGGTGGGAGGTGAGAGAGGTAGGAGCACTGCCGTGGTTGTACCATTGGTGGGAGGTGAGAGAGGTAGGAGCACTGCCATGGTTGTACCATTGGTGGGAGGTGAGAGAGGTAGGAGCACTGCCGTGGTTGTACCATTGGTGGGAGGTGAGAGAGGTAGGAGCACTGCCATCGTTGTACCATTGGTGGGAGGTGAGAGAGGTAGGAGCACTTGTTTGCTATCTATTGTAAATGATGACGAGGAGATAAATGTATTTGTTACTTACTTATGTATGTTAGACTAATATTTGTAACATGCTATATTCACACTACAAACAGTACTATCCTATGTGTCATGCCAGTGGATGCAACTCTGCTTCTACTGTACAATGAGATCCTGGCCAGTGGTTCACGCCTGCTTCCTTGCAGCAGGTTGGCTTATCGCTCTAGTCTATAAGGGAATGAGTAATGCTGTAACTATTATGTATTGTAAGTTGCCATAGCTCTATCGTGTGTTCTATTTTGGCACAATTGATACTTCCACCACATAGGCGGAACATTTAAAATGTTCACTACACGCCGACAGAAGCGCTGTCTTACTTTTGTCCCTTCTGCGTAATCTTATTATCTGTAGAATTGTCATAGTTATGTTTATAGGTCCTTATTTTCTCCGATCAAACTTAACAAATGTTGAGCACTTATGTTAAGTTTTTTCAAATATTCGTTCATATCTTGCAGACGCATTTGGTTGTGAAAAAAGATATTTACTTAAAGTAAGACTCCGGAACAGAGGCAGTTCAGCAGTTTTGGGTGTATGTAATGGACAATCTATTCTTAGAATGCGGCTTAATCTCTTTATTAATGTAACTCGATTTGATGAGCTTTGTTTTGAAGCAACAAGCGAAATCGTGGATGTCAGTTGATACTATCATAGAAAGGAAGAAGACTATGCAAAATACAAAGAGGCACTTAATGCAGCTACAACTGAAATCAGACAATCTAAAAGAAGCTATGAGCAATGCATATGTCAGGAGTAAACAAAACGTACAAGACAAGGTTGGACCTCTAGAAGACAGTGCTGGAAATATAATATCACAGGGGTTTTTAATGGCGGAAGACCTAAATGGTTACTTCAGTTCAGTGTTTACAAAAGAAGATATTAGTTCATTACCAGTTGCTGATGCTAAATTTCAGGGGGCTAAATCTGACTATTTAGGACCGTTAGTTGTAACTCCAGAATTGGTAGCTAGGAAAATAAAGGCAATGAAGGATAACAAATCACCGGGAGTGGATGGGATTCCTCCAAAATTACTAATGGAAACAGTAGATCAAATCAGTATACCACTTGCAAGAGTATTCAACTTGTCATTAAAAGAGGGAGTTGTTCCGTTTGAATGGAAAGAAGCAAACATCATACCATTATTTAAAAAGGGTTCGAGAAATAAGTCAGAGAATTACAGACCAGTGAGTTTAACGTCAGTGATTTGTAAATTATTAGAAAGGTTAATTAAAGACCATATGGTGGACTTCCTCTTTAAGCATAGATTATTAAATTCATCTCAACATGGATTCCTTAAAGCGAGGTCATGTTTAACAAATATGTTATGTTTTTTGGAAGAAATCACTAAGTGGATAGACGTGGGATCGCCAGTAGATATTATCTACTTAGATTTTCAGAAAGCTTTTGACAAAGTGTCACATCAAAGATTGCTACTTAAATTAAAAGCCCATGGTATCGGGGATAGCATAACTGACTGGATAGAACAATGGCTGACTGACAGAAGACAACGAGTTGTAGTAGATGGCGAAGTTTCAAATTGGAAATCGGTTTTGAGTGGGGTACCTCAAGGATCAGTATTAGGACCTATATTATTCTTAATTTATATCAATGACTTGGACGAGAGTATTACAAGTAACGTACTGAAATTTGCGGACGACACAAAACTGTTTAGAAAGGTTAATACTGATGGTGATAAACAACATTTACAAAACGATCTAGACAGATTAGTGAAATGGTCTGAGAAATGGCAGATGCTGTTCAATTTTGGGAAATGTAAATGCCTACATACAGGACATGGGAACTTGAATGTAAACTATAAAATGGGAGCTACTGTTCTTGGTACTACTGTAAAAGAAAAGGACTTAGGAGTTACAATAAGCGCTGATATGAAAGTTTCAGAGCAGTGTGGTATTGCAGCTTCAAAGGGTAATCAAATTCTTGGATTGATTAGAAGAAACATAACATACAAGGGAAAAAAGTTAATTATACCTCTTTATAAAGCAATAGTTAGACCTCATTTAGAATACTGTATACAAGCATGGAGACCATATCGTAAGAAGGATATAGATACGCTTGAACGCATACAAAGGAGAGCAACTAAAATGATTCCAGAACTTAGAGACCTTAGTTATGAAGAACGCCTGAAAGAATGTGGTTTAACAACTCTAGAGACAAGGAGGTTAAGAGGAGATCAGATTGAAGTTTTTAAGATATTGAATGGGTATGAAAATATTGATAGAAATATGTTTTTCTCACTCAAGAAGGATAGCAAAACTAGAGGACATGAGGTAAAATTAGTAAAGGATCAATGTAGATTGGACATCAGGAAGCACTCGTTCTCACAGAGGACAATAAATGAATGGAACAAACTGTCTACAGATTGTGTAACTGCTAGCAGCGTGAATATGTTTAAAAACAAGGTTGACACATATATCAGGAGGGCGGGTTATAAGTAGGTGAACATTGCTGGACTCTCGATAAGCCAATGGCTTCCTTGTCCACTTGCCATCTGGGCCTTTGGCTTGGATGGCAAATCTTGTTAAATCTTGTTAAATCTATCGTTAGTGGAACTGTCCCCTGTTTTGCAGTAAAACACTCAAGTCTCAAGTCTCAAGTGGTTTTACTCCAAACAGCTCAAACTTGGGCTAACGCAGGAGTTTGTGGTGGGCTGTGCGCATGCGCTGTGGGTGGTACATTCGATTAAAAGACTAGTATCATTAATGTTGCTGAAATGGTTTTTATTTGATAGTTTTATTTATTTTATGTATTGGATGTTTAACGAAATTTTTAATAGGTTGGTTGTGTGTATGGACACTGTCGCTGCCCTGCCACATGCACACATAGACAGTCTCCATACCCACACCCTGGATAAGTTTACGCTAAGCTGTGTTTTAAAGGCAGTTTAGGTGAGGAGGTGTGGTGAAAGGGAGTTCCATAATAGCTTCTTGAAATGATTTTGGGTTTTTTATGTTGGTAATTTTTGATGGAATCATATTCCATATGCGAATGGCTCTGGGATAAAATGAAAAGACCATTGCATTTATACGACACTTGGGGGCTATGTATTGTCCACGGGTTCGAGAGCGAGTTAGTAGGCCTGAAGGGGGGGGTGATCTCAATAATGTTGTTTAGAATTTTGTAGAAGGTAGTGGCTTGTTTGATGATGCGCCTTCGTTCGAGGGTTGGCCACCCAAGGGCAGTAATTAGATCTGCTGGATTTGTGTTTCGTCTGTAGTCATTTTTAACAAATCTGGCAGCAGAGTGTTGCACTCTTTCAAGGCTTTTAGTTTGTGAAAAGGTGTGGGGATTCCATATGGGTGAAGAGTACTCAAGTTTTGGCCGGATTAGCATGTTGTAGGCTGTTTGTTTAACTTCGGGTTTACATGGGCCAAGAGTTCGTTTAATCATGCCTAAACATTTCGAAGATTTTGAAGTTATGTCAGTGACGTGATTTGTCCAGGTTAATTTGGAATCCAATTTTACTCCGAGGTATGAGTGGCTGGATACGGTGGATAATGGCTGGCCAGAAAGCGAGTACTTGTGTGTGCTGGGTTTAGTTTTGTTTGTTATTGGAAGGTGGACGCATTTAGATACATTAAATTCCATTTGCCATTTGTCTGACCATGTTTGGAGTTGGCTTAGGTCAGTTTGGAGAATTTCGTGGTCGTTTTTGGAAGAAATTTTACGATATATAATACTATCATCTGCAAAAAGGCGTATAGGAGATTTGATGTTCCCATTTATGTCATTTATGTAGAGTAAGAAGAGGACAGGTCCTAGAACTGAACCCTGTGGGACACCAGATGTGACATCTGTGATGTCCGACAGGGCACCGTTAACTGAGACTCTCTGTTTGCGGTTGGATAGAAAAGATTTGATCCAATTTTGAGTGTTTCCAGTGATTCCGTAGGAGGTCAATTTTGATAGAAGACGTAGGTGAGGCACTTTGTCGAAGGCTTTAGCAAAGTCAAGCAGGATTGCGTCAATTTGGGTCTTGTTGTCCATAGCAGTCATCCAGTCGTGGACTGTCTCAATGAGTTGAGATTCACAAGACAGTCCCGACTGGAATCCGTGTTGGAAGTGGAGAATGATGTTATGCTTGTGCAGGTGTTTCCACATGTTGCTTAGGATGATATGTTCCATTACTTTACAGAGGATGCAGGTTAGTGATATGGGTCTGTAGTTAGCTGGGTCAGATTTATGGCTCTTTTTGTGTATAGGAGTTACTAATGCTTGTAGCCAGTCATTAGGAAGTTTACCTGTGTTGTATGATTGTTGGACAATTTGGGTGATGATGGGAGCTATCTGCTTTGCAGTTTCTTTAAGGACTCTGGCTGGGAGTTCATCTGGGCCTGTAGCTTTGTTCTGGTTTAGATTTTCCAGCTGCTTTATTACGCCATCTATGCCAATTTCGAGAAGGGGGATGTTGGGGTAAGTAGAGGGGGCTATTTGGGGGATGGGGTGCTTTTCTTGGGTAAATACAGAGCTAAATTGGTTGTTTAGGGCATTTGCTTTATCTCGATCATTAATTATTGGTTGGTCGTCTACTCGAAGTGTGGGGATGCCAATGTTTTCTCGTTTATTTGCCTTAATAAATGACCAGAATCGTTTTGGATTAGTTTTCAGGCTGTCTCCAATGTGATTGTTAACATAGTCTTTGTAGGATTTTACTAATGATTTAGTAGCTTGCTTTCGGAGTTCCTTAAATTTTTCCCAGTCACTGTTTAGTCCAGTTTGCTTTGCCTTTTTGTGGCTTTTGTTTCGTCTTCTCTGCATTCTAATTAGTTCACGTGTTATCCAGGGGAGGTGGGTTTTAGCTTTTGTGTATCGTCTCGGTATGTTGTTGTTAATCAAGGTAGTCAGGCGTTCGCGGAAAAAGGTCCAGTTTTTGTCTATATCCTGTGAGTTGGGGTCGATGTCGAAGTACTCAAGATTTAGTTTGTCTATGTCGTCTTTGAGTTGGTCCCAGTCTGCTGATTTGTAACTATAAACTTGGTGGGGGGGTTTCTTGTTGCGAACTGGGTTTAAGTTGACATTGAAGGTCACGGATTCGTGATCGCTCATACCAGGAGTGGTGTGGGTGTTGATGATAATGGAGGGATTTGAGGTGAGTATGAGGTCAAGAATGTTGCCAGAAGCAATGCGTGTGGGGTCGTTTACCATGTTCTGCAGCCCGAAGTCGTTAGTTATTTCTAGTAGTTTGTTGTGCTTGCTGGCAGTGCTGTTATTAGTGGTCTGGTGATTTGTCCAGTTGATATCAGGGAGGTTAAAATCTCCAGCTATGACTACGTTAGGGGGAGTTTTTTGTGATCTATATAGTTTAGTTAGGGAGTCGTGGAGAGCTTCAAGGGATTGGAGGTGGTCATTTGGGGGTCGATAATAAGATGTAAAGTATACGCATTTGTTTCGTGCAAAGTGAATTTTTGTCCAAATTATTTCACAATTTGAGTTTAAATTTTGGAGGGGTTCAGCTACAATGTTGTCACAGAAGGCTATAAGGACTCCACCGCCATGGACATTCCTGTCCTTTCTGATGGCCTCATAGTTGGGTGGTAGGAAAGAGTATGTAGCATAGTTTGCATCTAATTTAGTTTCAACTAGAAATATGATGTCTGGATTATTATATTGAATACTTGCCTTTAGTTGGGTTGCTTTTTCTATGCTCTTAACGCTGTTGGTATTTATCAAAATTCCTTTAAGTGTGTTTCCTTGGGTTTTCTTGTGGCGTTCGGGGGTTGAAGTGTTTTGGGGGTTTGGGGCGAAGTTTAAGCATGCATTTTGTGATGTGTGGAGTGTTGGGGTACTAAGCGTGGAGCTGTCAGACTGGGTGTTGGTAGAAATGGATTGCTCATTTCTAGATGGAGAAGTGGTAATATTTGGAATTGGGCGCCCGCATGGGCCAGGGTTTGGGTGGATGTCGCCTGAGAGTGCTATCAGTCTGCTGAGGTACAGATGTGTAACAATATATGATTTGAATTTGATTTTGGGTGGGAATTTAATTCGGGGATTCAAAGTTAGGGCATAATATTTTGGTTTAATTTTGAGATTTGATCGAGATACGCGTTGACATGTTCCAATGATCGTTGCTATTAGGAGAGTGACGGTGATTATCTGCGTTAGCCCAAGATTAATCCGCGTGGAATGCTGGACTAGGTGAGGCGAATATTTCCTAAAAGGACATCTGAATTGGAATACGTTTTGTAGCATGGTTTTCAGGAAGTTAGATCCAAATGCAAACAGTGGCGACTTGAAGAAAAGTAAGCTTACTAATGAAATGCTTAGCGATAAAATGAAAAGAACTCACCCGGACGGCGCCGGCAGTGGTAGTCAGCCATCTTTGAAATTTTGGTTCATGTGTTGCGGTAAAGGGCGTTGTTTTTGTTAGTTGCGTTTGTTGTCGTTTGGTTTGTCTGTTTCTGCGTGATCAGTGGATTATGTTGAGTTGTTGTACCAATTGTGGTCATTTGTTGTGTTGGTGAACATGTTGTGTTAAGTGAAATGTGTGGAGCGATGTAACGGACTCGTACCACCCCGACGCATGCGCACCCTCCAACATTCCAAGGCGTGTTGAATTCCTCGTAATGGAAATGGCGTGTTTGGATTGACAAACAAGTGCGGATAATGCTGCAAATTAATGTTTGTTATTGACTAGTGTGTGTCAATTTTAATGTCATTATATCATTTACGTTGCTACATAGCAACAGCGTCAGTAATGATGGCGAAATGTTGAACGTACCAACTGCGAAGATCTCGATTCCATCATCTGATGCCAACTTCGCGTTAGGAACAGTTTGGCCAGCGTTAAGACCAGGCGTGCCGTCAGTGATCAAAATGGCGATCTGTTTCACGTTCCTTCTCCTGCTCCTTGTAAACAAAGATAACTTGTAGGATAAGTGTACAGCTTCTCCTCTTGTTACTTACAATATGGATGTTTCTAAGTCGATTATTTTATATGTTATGAATATTCTAATATTGACTATTCGCCACTCACAAATAGGACTAATCATGATTATTATATTAAACATATGAATGTTCGTCTTATGCTGTTACATTGCCACAGTAAAAACGTCGTTGTCGTCGCTGTCGTCGATCTCGTCGTCGCCGTCGTCGTCGTCATCGCCGTCTTTGCTGTTGCTGTCGTCGTCGTCGTCTTTGTTGTCGGTGTCGTCGTCGTCTTTGTTGTCGTCGCCGTCGTTGTCGTTGTCTTCTGTCACAGTTACCTGTTAAACATGTCTCTCATCACTGCAATGGCGTCAGCCGTGTTGGTGTCGCCCGCCATGTAGTCAATGCTCCAGACAGCACTCAGCACGTCCGACAGGTCCGTGAGTTGGCCGAGGGCGAGGTCGACACGGACCATCGTCGAGAAAGTGACGACGCCGATACGGGTCTGGTCTTCGCGGACCTTTATTCACAGAAATCATAACTTTTATTTTTCTGGTGTTTTAGAGTAACAGTGCACAATATATACATACATTTATATAAATATGTATATATATATTACATACGTACATACATTTATATAAATATGTATATATATATATATATATATATATATATATATATATATATATATATAATATGCATTTCAGAACTTGTACGGCGTAAGATGTCTCCGGACAATTTACCGTTCATAATTATACCGAAGTTACACTCATTCTTGATTACGGAAAGAGCTGTCGACAATTTGTCCACAGAAAAGACCCCATAATTAGTTTGGTTTTGCAAATACAAATGTGCTTGTTATTCGTTCGCTAAACCATAGTAATTAGTAATTGAGCAGTTGTCTTAAAGTCTCGATTCCGTGAAGAGTCGGTGAAACCAGCGACGACTGCCTTACCAATTCAACGCACATTGTTGCAGGAATCTGATAATTATTGTCTAAGATGCAGATATCAACTGGCATGACGTATGAGATAATTTATTGTATGCTAACAATTAGTAAATGTGTTTGTCACATGACCTCATTTTTGTGCAACGCTTCTACCTTTAATCCTTGCACCAAGTCAATGACGAGCTGCTTCATAGTGAACCAATTCATTGAACCAATACTCCCAGACGAGTCAACCATAAAGATTACGTCAGCTGTGCAGTTTCCAACGACTACAAAAACAGAAGAAACACATATTCCTGAATAACAACACTTTATCGATTGGACGATATTTCAAGAATGCTGTGCATCGTTAACTGGCTATGATTTATTTCACTATTGCTGAAATGTAGATTTAACAAGATTTAAGAAGATTGCCATCTCGAACAACAAGTTCCAGATGGCAAGTGGACAAGGAAGCCATTGGCTTATCGAGAGTCCAACAATTTTCTCATCTATGTGTAGCCCGCCCTTATCAGATATCTGTCAATTCTATTTTTAAACTTGTTCACACTACTAGCATTAACACAATCATTTGGCAGTTTGTTCCATTCATTTATCACCCTCTGTGAGAAAGAGTACTTTCTCATGTCCAACCTACACTGTTCCTTAACTAATGCTGCTTTGTGTCCTCTGGTTCTACTGCCTTCTTTAAGTTTGAAGAATAGATATTAAGTAACCAACTTTCGTAGACAAAGTAGATAAACCCTACAAAAACTGCACAGATATAAGACATTCTACATATCTAAGATTCTAAGGCGTCAGATGGCCAAAAAATCGTATTGTCCGTCATACCGAAAAACATAACAAAATCCGTTGCCAAGAATGTATAGGAGATTTAACAAGATTTAACAAGATTTGCCATCCAAGCCAAAGGCCCAGTTGGTAAGTGGACAAGGAAACCATTGGCTTATCGAGAGTCCAACAATGTTCACCTACATATAACCCGCCCTCCTGAGATATGTGTCAACCTTGTTTTTAAACATATTCACGCTGGTAGCAGTTACACAATCTGTAGACAATTTGTTCCATTCATTTATTGTCCTCTGTGCGAACGAGTGCTTCCTGATGTCCAATCTACATTGATCCTTTACTAATTTTACCTCATGTCCTCTAGTCCTGCTATCCTTCTTGAGTGAGAACAACATATTTCTATCAAAATTTTCATACCCATTCAATATATTAAAAGCTTCAATCTGATCTCCTCTTAACCTCCTTGTCTCTAGAGTTGTTAAACCACATTCTTTCAGGCGTTATTCATAACTAAGGTCTCTAAGTTCTGGAATCATTTTAGTTGCTCTCCTTTGTATGCGTTCAAGCGTATCTATATCCTTCTTACGATATGGTCTCCATGCTTGTATACAGTATTCTAAATGAGGTCTAACTATTGCTTTATAAAGAAGCTGCAATACCACACTGCTCTGAAACTTTCATATCAGCACTTATTGTAACTCCTAAGTCCTTTTCTTTTACAGTAGTACCCAGAACAGTATCTCCCATTTTATAATTTACATTCAAGTTCCCATGTCCTGTATGTAGGCATTTACATTTCCCAAAATTGAACAGCATCTGCCATTTCTCAGACTATTTCACTAATCTGTCTAGATCGTTTTGTAAATGTTGTTTATCACCATCAGTATTAACCTTTCTAAACAGTTTTGTGTCATCCTCAAATTTCAGTACGTTACTTGTTATACTGTCGTCCAAGTCATTGATATAAATTAAGAATAATATAGGTCCTAATACTGATCCTTGAGGTACCCCACTCAAAACCGATTTCCAATTTGAAACTTCTCCATCTACTACAACTCGTTGTCTTCTGTCAGTCAGCCATTGTTCTATCCAGTCAGTAGTGCTATCCTCGATACCATGGGCTTTTAATTTAAGTAGTAATCTTTGATGCGGAACTTTGTCAAAAGCTTTCTGAAAATCTAAGTAGATAATATCTACTGGCGATCCCACGTCTATCCACTTAGTGATTTCGTCCAAAAAACATAACATATTTGTTAAGCATGACCTCGCTTTAAGGAATCCATGTTGAGATGAATTTAATAATTTATGCTTAACGAGGAAGTCCACCATATGGTCTTTAATTAAACTTTCTAATAATTTACAAATCACTGACGTTAAACTCACTGGTCTGTAATTCTCTGACTTATTTCTCGAACCATTTTTAAATAATGGTATAACGTTTGCTTCTTTCCATTCAAACGGAACAACTCCCTCTTTTAATGACAAGTTGAATACTCTTGCAAGTGGTATACTGAGTTTATCTACTGTTTCCATTAATAATTTTGGAGGAATCCCATCCACTCCCGGTGATTTGTTATCCTTCGTTGCCTTTATTTTCTTAGCTACCAATTCTGGAGTTACAACTAACTGACCTAAATATTCAGATTTAGCCCCCTGAAATTTAGCATCAGCAACTGGTAATGAACTAATATCTTCATTTAGGTCTTCCGCCATTAAAAACCCCTGTGATATTATATTTCCAGCACTGTCTTCTAGAGGTCCAACCTTGTCTTGTACGTTTTGTTTACTCCTGATATATGCATAAAAACTCTTGCTGTCATTTTTTATGTTACATGCCAGTTTTTGCTCATAGCTTCTTTTAGATTGTCTGATTTCAGTTGTAGCTGCATTAAGTGCCTCTTTGTATTTTGCATAGTCTTCTTTCTTTCTGGTACGCCTATAAACCCTCCACATAGTTTGTTTTAACATTATTTTTCTAATTGCCTCTTTTGACAAGTGTTTCTTTCTACACCGTTTTCCTTGTTTTTGGAAGGGAACAAATTTATCCATGATACTCTCAATTTCATATTTTAGAATATTCCAACATTCAATTGCGGTCTTATTCATCAGCATGTTATTCCAATCTAGCTTTGCTAAGTATTTTCTCATATCTTTGTATTTACCATTGTGGAAGTTTCTGAAGAGATGAAGTCTGATATTTTGTAGTTACCTTTGTGGAAGTTTCTGAAGAAATAAAGTCTGATATTTGACCACAAGATACCTTTGTATAGTCTAGTGCACTACACAGAAACAAAACATTTAACACATTGCTGGACATTACACATGATTAATTCGAAACAACAAATTCGATAGACGTACTTGGATCACACGATTGCAGATTACATCTAATCTGTTGCGCCTGCGACATGCCATCAATAAGGGCTTCTCGATGTCGGAATCCTCCTGCACACGTCACGCTGCATTCGCTCCACGGTACGTCTGTGAACGGATCTGTCACGACAGAGGAACAGTACAACACACTAACGTGACTGAGTAGTGGACTTCATGCCATCGCAATACAGTGTATCTGAGTGAATAGCAATGTTAGTTTCATCAGATTTTACATCGACAAAGACGAAAAGTAAAAAATGCACAAGAAACAGTAGATCTACCAATGTGAGGGCGGTAGAGCAGTAGATGATGATCTTGCCCCGCGGACCTCGCGCCGGGGTAGAGAAGGATGGAGTGTGGAGATTTAGGGTCGAAATCGGTGGATCGTGAGATTTTGTAAAAGTTTAATAAAAAGTAATAGTTCTACCGCCAAAGCAGCAGACATGACACCTCTGCATCCAGAAGTCTTCGGACAGACATACAATATAACGCTGAACCGACAAAGTTAAATAACCATTGAGGTAATTATAACGTTTTTGTCCCATATCGTCATCGCATGATTTGTAGATTTTAAATTACACAAATTTGGCTATAACAGAAAAAGCTATAGAAAATGGGCGTGCGTGTGTGCATGTGTGCGTGCGTGCGTTTCATGGTATAATACACCACAAGGACTGTTATCATGTAAGTAGTTAGTGGGTCAAGTCATACGTCTTTCCTTTACAACTAAACAATTTTCGATGGTCTTACTGTAGATACCTAACGACGTAACTCAACTTAATCCTAATGTTTTTGGCGTCGCAACGTGTACGCATGCGCGCTGACACATATGCACGCACGCTCGCACGCCCGTATGCCCGTACGCACGCACGCACGCACGCACGCACGAACAAAAACACACACGCACACATACACGCACACGCACACACGCACGCACACGCACGCACGCACGCTTACAAACACACAAACACACACACACACACACACACACACACACACACACACACACACACACGTACACACATGCAGACATACATATTCGGACACATGAATACAAATATTTCAACAACGTATCTTCCAAAGGTGGCCCCTTAATTCTTTTGTGTTCTAACTGTGAAGTCAAACAGCGTAATCGTAATGTTTATATGTGATTTGGAGATATTGAACTATGAATATGAAAACGTACCGTTACACGGCTTCATGTTGCAGCCAGCCTCCATTTTGCCACACACGACGCCGTCGCAGTATTTGTCTCTGCTCATCGTTCCATTTCCGCAGCTTCTAGTGCATGGCGACCATTCGCCCCAAACTGTGGACATATACATTCATATTTACCTACAGACAGAAATTGTTGACACACAGAAATTGTTGCAAGTATATTTCTGAAATTCTGGGATGTTATTTTTCTCTCGCGCGAGTTTACAAATTTATATTATGAGGAATAATCCGTTTTGTTACAAATACTCATAGTGTTATTCAACATACTGGAGATACAATGCTAGACTTGTGGAAAAGGATGTGGTTAAGTTTCGACTATGGTGTTTGTTAGTTTGCTACGATAGTATTAAATACTAATTTTCCGTAAATTACTATTTAGATTCACAAAATGTAAACTCAGGCGTTCAGGTGGACGACGAAAATACACATGATATACTAATTTATTATTAACTAATTCATAAGATTATAACCGAATATGTACATGATTGGAACCGAAGTTTCAAATGTATTCATAAGCAACATCACCTCCGGTGTCTTGATCTGATGTCACTGCAGCTGAAAGTAAAACGAGATCAACCAAGAAATTAGCGCCGTGTCAACAACGAAACAACTATTTACGACTGTTGCATTGCAGGATTGGAAACATCACATCTGATCGAGCAATGGGTCATTCATTGGAGACATGTATTTGGATTTGAATGCCACAAGCAGTGATATTCATTACTGCACTGACATCGAACCATCCTGAGTAATTTTATCAGTCCATTCCAGTTAATGATAACTTGAATTGCACTGCGTAATTTTCACTTTAACCGCAAAAAAATAGCTAATGATAATACAGATTATATTACCAACAGTGGGTGCACATTTAATCCCCATCGGTTCAATCATTAGACGTCCCCTTTGTCCAAAATCATTATCCACCAGTCTCCGATCCATCGTTATACACACAACGATGCGTCTGTGTTGTTAAGACTCTCTCTTTCTGTCGTGGCCCACAATGTTTCCCTGGCATCAACACCAGATAGAAGGGAACAACGGCTGTTAGTGTCTATCTTGAAAGACACAAGCAAAGTGAGATACACGATATTGTCCAAGTTTCGGACCGTCAGCAGGTGCTGTCGAACTCCGATCCCCTCAACCGACAGTCCGACGCCCTCAGACGCAGCCACCGTTCCCACATTGTCGAGGGAATAACAGGAGGTAGCCAGGAGGTGTGAGAAGACAGGGAAGCTAGTCAATGTGTCCGAGGTGGCCGATAACATAATAGACTATGTAAAAGATTGATGTCTAGTGTACGTAGGTCCTAACTATGCAGACAAAGAAGAGATAATATAATAGACTATGTAAAAGATTGATGTCTAGTGTACGTAAGTCCTAACGATGCAGACAAAGAAGAGATAATATAATAGACTATGTAAAAGATTGATGTCTAGTGTACGTAGGTCCTAACGATGCAGACAAAGAAGAGATAATATAATAGACTATGTAAAAGATTGATGTCTAGTGTACGTAAGTCCTAACGATGCAAAGAAAGAAGAGATAATATGATAGACTATGTAAAAGATTGATGTCTAGTGTACGTAGGTCCTAAAGATGCAAACAAAGAAGAGATAATATAATCGACTATGTAAAAGATTGATGTCTAGTGTACGTAGGTCCTAACTATGCAGACAAAGAAGAGATAATATAATAGACTATGTAAAAGATTGATGTCTAGTGTACGTAGGTCCTAACTATGCAGACAAAGAAGAGATAATATAATAGACTATGTAAAAGATTGATGTCTAGTGTACGTAGGTCCTAACTATGCAGACAAAGAAGAGATAATATAATAGACTATGTAAAAGATTGATGTCTAGTGTACGTAGGTCCTAACTATGCAGACAAAGAAGAGATAATATAATAGACTATGTAAAAGATTGATGTCTAGTGTACGTAGGTCCTAACTATGCAGACAAAGAAGAGATAATATAATAGACTATGTAAAAGATTGATGTCTAGTGTACGTAAGTCCTAACGATGCAAAGAAAGAAGAGATAATATGATAGACTATGTAAAAGATTGATTTCTAGTGTACGTAGGTCCTAAAGATGCAAACAAAGAAGAGATAATATAATAGACTATGTAAAAGATTGATGTCTAGTGTACGTAGGTCCTAACGATGCAGTCAAAGAAGAGATAATATGCACTAGTAGAAGACAGGCAGAACCAAGAGCTAGTCTGGAAGAAAGTTACGAGGCATGCATATACTTAACAACACAACACACATAGGCATTGTTTAAAGACCTTAGCTTATTGAAAGTCGGAAACGCCGTGACAATTTATATACGATAAAACATTATGATTAACTAGTTTGATTACAACATTGCTGATTGTTCTAGAATGTCTCAATGCCGATGTACACAATTAAACGCAACATGAATTTGTGAAGAAATGTATTACATAGTATTTGTCATATATTATCAGCAATACATCAGGCATTGTAAAACACGACATTTCGTAATAATAGATTCAGTTTCTAAATGTGGTTTCCTAGGTGAGCCACTTTAAATTAATGTGAAACTTTATAGCCCAACTGAAAATGAGTTGCTTCATGTGTGCAATATATCTGCAGTCAAAGAAAGTGGTTAGTTGTTTCATGTGGAGCGTTCTCACTTACGAGTAACACAGGTCATTTCGATTATTTCGTTCGTTATTCCGTTGTGTGAACCTGACCAATTATAATAATAGGTCGGGTTGGTTACAATGGCCTCCATCACTGACAGATCAATCTCGGCACCAATACCTGCAAAGCAACACACGATGAAGTTATGCACTGGTCACATATATAAATAGAACAACCGTTAGTAAAACATGACCTCTGAACCCTTATCAATTGACACATAATAGAGGGTGATTCCCATTGGTGGTCATGTTAACGTTTTGTGTGATTATAAGTAAACGTGACCATCAAAAATTATAAATTTTTTACCTGCGGCTGTCATCATCCCACTGACATGCTGGTCGAGTTTTGTCCAAATTAGATATTTCTTCGTTTTGTAATATGCTTATATGTGCGACACCCGCTGTCTGATGAATGAGCACATATGTTTACATTATGTGCCCTTAGACAAGACTAGCTTTGTCAATGCATGTCGGGTGATGGCGTGTTCATATGTACAATACTATTGGTGTGTCATCGGCATAGGTTGCCATGGTCGTGGGAGGTGGGAGAGGTGGGACCACTGCCATGGTCGTACCATCGGTGGGAGGTGGGAGAGGTGGGACCACTGCCATGGTCGTACCTTCGGTGGGAGGTGGGAGAGGTGGGACCACTGCCATGGTCGTACCTTTGGGGGACGTGGGAGAGGTGGGACCACTGCCATGGTCGTACCATTGGTGTGAGGTGGGAGAGGTGGGACCACTGCCATGGTCGTACCATTGGTGGGAGGTGGGAGAGGTGGGACCACTGCCATGGTCGTACCTTTGGGGGACGTGGGAGAGGTGGGACCACTGCCATGGTTGTACCTTTGGTGGGAGGTGGGAGAGGTGGGACCACTGCCATGGTCGTACCATTGGTGGGAGGTGGGAGAGGTGGGACCACTGCCATGGTCGTACCTTTGGTGGGAGGTGGGAGAGGTGGGACCACTACCATGGTTGTACCTTTGGTGGGAGGTGGGAGAGGTGGGACCACTGCCATGGTTGTACCATTGGTGGGAGGTGGGAGAGGTGGGACCACTGCCATGGTTGTACCATTGGTGGGAGGTGGGAGAGGTGGGACCACTGCCATGGTCGTACCTTTGGTGGGAGGTGGGAGAGGTGGGACCACTGCCATGGTTGTACCATTGGTGGGAGGTGGGAGAGGAGGGACCACTGCCATGGTCGTACCTTTGGTGGGAGGTGGGAGAGGTGGGACCACTGCCATGGTCTTACCATTGTTGGGAGGTGGGAGATGTGGGATCACTGCCAAACGCCGCTTATTAATCATTTTGGTATCAAATATGTCGTACTAAGTCTCTATATAATAACATGTCTATTATATAATTTTGTGTTAATGGATTCATCACTCTTAAATAATTGACTTAAATTTGCACACTTTGTCAAATGCATGTTCATGCTGACAGTCAACAAAAAAATGCACAGTTGAGGATAGTTACATGTGAAAAGAGATGCTTTCTTTCGATTCGTATTCGGAAATAACCAAATTTGTTGTCTCACAACTGTCCACCCTCACCCAAATGACTAATCAATCTGGTGGCCACGCCCCATTAAGAACTAATGACAATGATCCACCTTCAAGTTAATTGGGTCCTTGTGTCACTGGATACTGGATAAGTTTATACTTCTCTAGCAGCTACTTCATTTTCATTGCTTTTGTTTGCCTTATACTGTAAACGATGATGACGAGGAAATAAATTTACTAACTTACATATGTTAGACAAATATTTGTAACATGCTATATTCACACTATAAACAGTACTACCCTATGTATCATGCAGTGGATGCAACTGTTTCTGCCGTTCAATGAGATCCTGGCCAGTGGTTCACGCCTGCTTCCTTGCAGCTATCGCTCTAGTCTATAGGGGCATGATTAATGATGTAACTATTATGTACTATAAGTTTCCATAGCTATATCGTGTGTTCTTTTTGGTCCGCATCTACAATAGATATCTCACCACATAGGCGGAACATTTGACATGTCCACGACACGCCGACAGACGTGCTGTTTTACTTTTGTCTCTTCTGCAGCATCTTATCATATGTAGAATTGTCATAGTTATGTTTATAGTTCCTTATTTTTTCTGATCAAACTTAACAAATGTTGAGCACTTTCAATTATTCGTTCATATCTTGTAGACTCATTTGGTTGTGAAAACCCGATATTTACTGAGAGTTGGACTCCGGAACACAGGCAGTTCAGCTGTGTTGGGTGTTTGTAATGGACAATCTTTGCTTAAAAAGCGGCTTAATCTCTTTATTAATGTAATGCGATTTGATGAGCTTCGTTTTGAAGCAACAAGCGAAATCGTGCATGTCAGTTGATACTGTTGTTAGTGGAACTATATCCTGCTTCGTGGTTAAACACATTCCAAGGCGTGTTGAATTCCTCGTAATGGACATAGCGTGTTTTGATTTATCAACAAGTGCGGATAATGCTGCAAATTAATGTTTGTTATTGACTAGTGTGTGTGTTAATTTTAATGTCATTATAGCATTTACGTTGCTACATAGCAACAGCGTCAGTAATGATGGCGAAATGTTGAACGTACCAACTGCGAAGATCTCGATTCCATCATCTGATGCCAACTCCGCGTTAGGAACAGTTTGGCCAGCGTTAATACCAGGAGTGCCGTCAGTGATCAAGATGGCGATCTGTTTCACGTTCCTTCTCGTGCTCCTTGTAAACAAAGATAACTTGTAGGATAAGTGTACAGCTTCTCCTCTTGTTACTTACAATATGGATGTTTCTAAGTCGATTATTTTATATGTTATGAATATTCTAATATTGACTATTCGCCACTCACAAATAGGACTAATCATGATTATTATATTAAACATATGAATGTTCGTCTTATGCTGTTACATTGCCACAGTAAAAACGTCGTTGTCGTCGCTGTCGTCGATCTCGTCGTCGCCGTCGTCGTCGTCATCGCCGTCTTTGCTGTTGCTGTCGTCGTCGTCGTCTTTGTTGTCGGTGTCGTCGTCGTCTTTGTTGTCGTCGCCGTCGTTGTCGTTGTCTTCTGTCACAGTTACCTGTTAAACATGTCTCTCATCACTGCAATGGCGTCAGCCGTGTTGGTGTCGCCCGCCATGTAGTCAATGCTCCAGACAGCACTCAGCACGTCCGACAGGTCCGTGAGTTGGCCGAGGGCGAGGTCGATACGGACCATCGTCGAGAAAGTGACGACGCCGATACGGGTCTGGTCTTCGCGGACCTTTATTCACAGAAATCATAACTTTTATTTTTCTGGTGTTTTAGAGTAACAGTGCACAATATATATATATATATATATATATATATATATATATATATATATATATATATATATATATATATATATACATACATACATACATACATACATACATACGTACATACATTTATATATGTATATATATATATATATATATATATATATATATATATATATATATATATATACATATATATATATATATATATATTTAGACATATATATATATATATATATATATATATATATATATATATATATATACGTACATATATATACATATATATATATATATATAAATATATATATATATATATATATATATATATATATATAATGCATTTCAGAACGGGTAAGCGACTTGTACGGCGTATTGTCTTCGGACAATTTAATGTTCATAATTATACCGAAATTACACTCATTCTTGATTACGGAAAGAGCTGTCGACAATTTGTCCACAGAAAGGACCCCATAATTAGTTTGGTTTTGCAAATACAAAGGTGCTTCTTATTCGTTCGCTAAACCATAGTAATTAGTAATTGAGCAGTTGTCTTAAAGTCACGATTCCGTGAAGAGTCGGTGAAACCAGCGACGACTGCCGTAACAATTCAACGCACATTGCTGCAGGATTCTGATAATTATTGTCTAAGATGCAGATAGAAACTGGCATGACGTATGAGATAATTTATTGCATGCTAAGAATTAGTAAATGTGTTTGTCACATGACCTCATTTTTGTGCAACGCTTCTACCTTTAATCCTTGCACCAAGTCAATGACGAGCTGCTTCATAGTGAACCAATTCATTGAACCAATACTCCCAGACGAGTCAACCATAAAGATTACGTCAGCTGTGCAGTTTCCAACGACTACAAAAACAGAAGAAACACATATTACTGAATAACAACACTTTATCGATTGGACGATATTTCAAGAATGCTGTGCACCGTTAACTGGCTGTGATTTATTTCACTATTGCTGAAATGTAGATATAAAGTAACCACCTTTCGTAGACAAAGTAGATAAACACTACAAAAACTGCACAGATATAAGTCATTCTACATATCTAAGATTCTAAGGCGTCAGATGGCCAAAAAATCGTATTGTCCGTCATACCAAAAAACATAACAAAATCCGTTGCCAAGAATGTATAGGAGATGAAGTCTGATATTTGACCACAATATACCTTTGCATAGTCTAGTGCACTACACAGAAACAAAACATTATAACACATTGCTGGACATTACAAATGATTAATTCGAAATAACAAGTTCGATAGACGTACTTAGATCACACGATTGCAGATTACATCTAATCTGTTGTAACTGCGACATGCCATCAATAAGGGCTTCTCGTTGTCGGAATCCACCTCCACACGTCACGCTGCATTCGCTCCACGGTACGTCTGCGAACGGATCTGTCACGACACAGTAAGAGTACAACACACTAACGTGACTGAGTAGTGGACTTCATGCCATCGCAATACAGTGTATCTGAGTGAATAGCAATGTTAGTTTCATCAGATTTTACATCGACAAAGACGAAAAGTAAAAATGCACAAGAAACAGTAGATCTACCAATGTGAGGGCGGTAGAGCAGTAGATGATGATCTTGCCCCGCGGACCTCGCGCCGGGGTAGAGAAAGATGGAGTGTGGAGATTTTGGGTCGAAATCGGTGGATCGTGAGATTTTGTAAAAGTTTAATAAAAAGGAATAGTTCTACCGCCAAAGCAGCAGACATGACACCTCTGCATCCAGAAGTATTCGGACAGACATACAATGTAACGCTGAACAGACAATATTAAATAACCATTGAATTAATTATGACGTTTTTGTCCCATATCGTCATCGCATGATTTGCAGATATTAAATTACACCAATTTGGCTATAACAGAAAAAGCTATAGAAAATGGGCGTGCGTGTGTGTATGCGTGCGTGCGTGCGTGCCTGCGTGCGTGCGTGGGTGTGATGGTATAATACACCACAAGGACTATTATTATGTATATAGTTAGTGGGTCATGTCATATGCCTTTTCTTTACAACTGTAAAATTTTAGATGGTTTAACTATAGATACCTAACGACATAACTCAACTTATTCCTAATTTTTTGGCGTCGCAACATGTACGGATGCGCGCTGACACACAAGCACGCACCCCCGCACGCCCGCATGCCCATACGCACGCACGCACGCGCAAAAACACACAGGCAAACATACCCGCAAACGCACACGCACACGCGCACGCCCACGCACACGCACACGCACACGCACACACACACATACGAACACACATGCAGTACTTAGAGACATATATATTCGGACACATGAATACAAATATTTCAACAACGAATCTTCCAAAGGTGGCCCCTTAATTCTTTTGTGTTCTAACTGTGAAGTCAAACAGCGTAATCGTAATGTTTATATGTGATTTGGAGATATTGAACTATGAATATGAAAACGTACCGTTACACGGCTTCATGTTGCAGCCAGCCTCCATTTTGCCACACACGACGCCGTCGCAGTATTTGTCTCTGCTCATCGTTCCATTTCCGCAGCTTTTAGTGCAAAGCGACCATTCGCCCCAAACTGTCAACATATACATTCATATTTACCTACAGACAGAAATTGTTGACAGACAGAAATTGTTGCAAGTATATTTCTGAAATTCTGGGATGTTATTTTTCTCTCGCGCGAGTTTACAAATTTATATTATGAGGAATAATCCGTGTTGTTACAAATACTCATAGTGTTATTCAACATACTGGAGATACAATGCTAGACTTGGTGGAAAAGGATGTGGTTAAGTTTCGACTATGGTGTTTGTTAGTTTGCTACGATAGTATTAAATACTAATTTTCCGTAAATTACTATTTAGATTCACAAAATATCAACTCAGGCGTTCAGGTGGACTACGAAAATACTCATGATATACTAATTTATTATTAACTAATTCATAAGATTATAACCGAATATGTTCATGATTGGAACCGAAGTTTCAAATGTATTCATAAGCAACATCACCTCCGGTGTCTTGATCTGATGTCACTGCAGCTGAAAGTAAAACGAGATCAACCAAGAAATTAGCGCCGTGTCAACAACGAAACAACTATTTACGACTGTTGCATTGCAGGATTGGAAACATCACATCTCATCGAGCAATGGGTCATTCATTGGAGACATGTATTTGGATTTGAATGCCACAAGCAGTGATATTCATTACTGCACTTACATCGAACCATCCTGAGTAATTTTATCAGTCCATTCCAGTTAATGATAACTTGAATCGCACTGCGTAATTTTCACTTTAACCGCAAATACATAGCTAATGATAATACAGATTATATTACCAACAGTGGGTGCACATTTAATCCCCATCGGTTCAATCATTAGACGTCCCCTTTGTCCAAAATCATTATCCACCAGTCTCCGATCCGTCGTTATACACACAACGATGCGTCGGTGTTGTTAAAACTCTCTCTTTCTGTTGCGGCCCACAATGTTTCCCTGGCATCAACACCAGACAGAAGGGAACAACGGCTGTTAGTGTCTATCTTGAAAGACACAGGCAAAGTGAGATACACGATATTGTCCAAGTTTCGGACCGGCAGCAGGTGCTTTCGAACTCCGGTCCCCTCAACCGACAGTCCGACGCCCTCAGACGCAGCCACCGTTCCCACATTGTCGAGGGGATAACAGGAGGTAGCCAGGAGGTGTGAGAAGACAGGGAAGCTAGTCAATGTGTCCGAGATGGTCGATAATATAATAGATTATGTAAAAGATTGATGTCTAGTGTACGTAGGTCCTAACGATGCAGACAAAAAAAGAGATAATATAAAAGACTATGTAAAAGATTGATTTCTAGTGTACGTAGGTCCTAACGATGCAGACAAAGAAGAGATAATATAATAGACTATGCAAAAGATTGGTTTCTAGTGTACGTAGGTCCTAACGATGCAGACAAAGAAGAGATAATATAACAGACTATGTAAAAGATTGATTTCTAGTGTACGTAGGTCCTAACGATGCAGACAAACAAGAGATAATATAATAGATTATGTAAAAGATTGATGTCTAGTGTACGTAGGTCCTAACGATGCAGACAAAGAAGAGATAATATAACAGACTATGTAAAAGATTGATTTCTAGTGTACGTAGGTCCTAACGATGCAGACAAAGAAGAGATAATATAATAGACTATGCAAAAGATTGGTTTCTAGTGTACGTAGGTCCTAACGATGCAGACAAAGAAGAGATAATATAACAGACTATGTAAAAGATTGATTTCTAGTGTACGTAGGTCCTAACGATGCAGGCAAACAAGAGATAATATAATAGATTATGTAAAAGATTGATGTCTAGTGTACGTAGGTCCTAACGATGCAGACAAACAAGAGATAATATGCACTAGTAGAAGACAGGCAGAACGAAGAGCTTGTCTGGAAGAAAGTTACGAGGCATGCATATACTTAACAACACAACACACATAGGCATTGTTTAAAAACCTTAGCTTATTGAAAGTCGGAAACGCCTTGACAATTTATATACGATAAAACTTTATGATTAACTAGTTTGATTACAACATTGCTGATTGCTCTAGAATTAGCTCTTAATGCCGATGTACACACTTAAACGCACCATGAATTTGTGAAGAAATGTATTAGATAGTATTTGTCATATATTATCAACAATACATCAGGCATTGTAAAACACGACATTTCGTAATAATAGATTCAGTTTCTAAATGTGGTTTCCTAGGTGAGCCACTTTAAATTAATGTGAAACTTTATAGCCCAACTGAAAATGATTTGCTTCGTGTGTGCCGTATAACTGCAGTCAAAGAAAGTGGTTAGTTGTTTCATGTGGAGCGTTCTCACTTACGAGTAACACAGGTCATGTCGATTATTTCATTCGTTATTCCGTTGTGTGAACCAGACCAATTATAATAATAGGTCGGGTTGGTTACAATGGCCTCCATCACTGACAGATCAATCTCGGCACCAATACCTGCAAAGCAACACACGATGAAGTTATGCACTTGTCACATATATAAATTGAACAACCGTTAGTAAAACATGACCTCTCAGCCCTTATCAGTTGACACATGATAGAGGGTTCAGCCTACAATGGTGATTCCCATTGGTGGTCATGTTGACGTTTTGTATGATTATAAGTAAACGTGACCATCAAAAATGATAAAAAATTTACCTGCGGCTGTCATCATCCCACTGACATGCTGGTCGAGTTTTGTCCAAATTAGATATTTCTTCGTTTTGTAATATGCTTATATGTGCGACACCCGCTGTCTCATGAATGAGCACATATGCTTACATTATGTGCCCTTAGACAAGACTAGCTTTGTCATTGCATGTCGGGTGATGGCGTGTTCATATGTACAATACTATTGGTGTGTCATCGGCATAGGTTGCCATGGTCGTACCATTGGTGTGAGGTGGGAGAGGTGGGACCACTGCCATGGTCGTACCTTCGGTGGGAGGTGGGAGAGGTGGGACCACTGCCATGGTCGTACCATTGGTGGGAGGTGGGAGAGGTGGGACCACTGCCATGGTTGTACCTTTGGTGGGAGGTAGGAGAGGTGGGACCACTGCCATGGTCGTACCTTTGGGGGACGTGGGAGAGGTGGGACCACTGCCATGGTTGTACCATTGGTGGGAGGTGGGAGAGGTGGGACCACTGCCATGGTTGTACCATTGGTGGGAGGTAGGAGAGGTGGGACCACTGGCATGGTCGTACCTTTGGTGGGAGGTGGAAGAGGTGGGACCACTGCCATGGTCGTACCTTTGGTGGGAGGTGGGAGAGGTGGGACCACTACAATGGCCTTGACATTGGTGGGAGGTGGGAGAGGTTGGACCACTGCCATGGTCCTGTCATTGGTGGGAGGTGGGAGAAGTGGGACCACTGCCATGGTTGTACCATTGGTGGGAGGTGTTAGAGGTGGGACCACTACAATGGCCCTGACATTGGTGGGAGGTGGGAGAGGTGGGACCACTGCCATGTTCCTGTCATTGGTGGGAGGTGGGAGAAGTGGGACCACTGCCATGGTCGTACCATTGGTGGGAGATGGGAGAGGTGGTTCCACTGCCATGATCGTACTATTGGTGGGAGGTGTGAGAGGTGGGACCACTACAATGGCCCTGACATTGGTGGGAGGTGGGAGAGGTGGGACCACTGCCATGTTCCTGTCATTGGTGGGAGGTGGGAGAAGTGGGACCATTGCCATGGTCGTACCATTGGTGGGAGATGGGAGAGGTGGTTCCACTGCCATGATCGTACTATTGGTGGGAGGTGGGAGAGGTGGGACCACTACAATGGCCCTGACCTTGGTGGGAGGTGGGAGAGATGGGGCCACTGCCGTGGTCCTGCCATAGGTGGGAGGTGGGAGAGGTGGGGCCACTGCCGTGGTCCTGCCATAGGTGGGAGGTGGGAGAAGTGGGACCATTGCCATGGTCCTACCATTGTTGGGAGTTGGGAGATGTGGGATCACTGCCAAACGCCGCTTATTAATCATTTTGGTATCAAATATGTCGTACTAAGTCTCTATATAATAACATGTCTATTATATAATTTTGTGTTAAGTGATTCATCACTCTTAAATAATTGACTTAAATTTGCACACTTTGTCAAATGCATGTTCATGCTGACAGTCAACAAAAAAATGCACAGTTGAGGATAGTTACATGTGAAAAGAGATGCTTTCTTTCGATTCGTATTCGGAAATAACCAAATTTGTTGTCTCACAACTGTCCACCCTCACCCAAATGACTAATCAATCTGGTGGCCATGCCCCATTAAGAACTAATGACAATGATCCACCTTCAAGTTAATTGGGTCCTTGTGTCATTATCACTGGATACTGGATAAGTTTATACTTCTCTGGCAGCTACTTCATTTTCATTGCTTTTGTTTGCCTTATACTGTAAACGATGATGACGAGGAAATAAATTTACTAACTTACATATGTTAGACAAATATTTGTAACATGCTATATTCACACTATAAACAGTACTACCCTATGCATCATGCAGTGGATGCAACTGTTTCTGCCGTTCAATGAGATCCTGGCCATTGGTTCACGCCTGCTTCCTTGCAGCTATCGCTCTAGTCTATAGGGGCATGATTAATGATGTAACTATTATGTACTATAAGTTTCCATAGCTATATCGTGTGTTCTTTTTGGTCCGCATCTACAATAGATATCTCACCACATAGGCGGAACATTTGACATGTCCACGACACGCCGACAGACGTGCTGTTTTACTTTTGTCTCTTCTGCGTCATCTTATCATATGTAGAATTGTCATAGTTATGTTTATAGTTCCTTATTTTTTCTGATCAAACTTAACAAATGTTGAGCACTTTCAATTATTCGTTCATATCTTGTAGACTCATTTGGTTGTGAAAACCCGATATTTACTGAGAGTTGGACTCCGGAACACAGGCAGTTCAGCTGTGTTGGGTGTTTGTAATGGACAATCTTTGCTTAAAAAGCGGCTTAATCTCTTTATTAATGTAATGCGATTTGATGAGCTTCGTTTTGAAGCAACAAGCGAAATCGTGCATGTCAGTTGATACTGTTGTTAGTGGAACTATATCCTGCTTCGTGGTTAAACACATTCCAAGGCGTGTTGAACTCCTCGTAATGGACATAGCGTGTTTTGATTTATCAACAAGTGCGGATAATGCTGCAAATTAATGTTTGTTATTGACTAGTGTGTGTGTTAATTTTAATGTCATTATAGCATTTACGTTGCTACATAGCAACAGCGTCAGTAATGATGGCGAAATGTTGAACGTACCAACTGCGAAGATCTCGATTCCATCATCTGATGCCAACTCCGCGTTAGGAACAGTTTGGCCAGCGTTAAGACCAGGCGTGCCGTCAGTGATCAAGATGGCGATCTGTTTCACGTTCCTTCTCCTGCTCCTTGTAAATAAAGATAACTTGTAGGATAAGTGTACAGCTTCTCCTCTTGTTACTTACAATATAGATGTTTCTAAGTCGATTATTTTATATGTTATGAATATTCTAATATTGACCTTACGCCACCCACAAATAGGACTGATCATGATTATTATATTAAACATATGAATGTTCGTCTTATGCTGTTACATTGCCACAGTAAAAGCGTCTTCCTTATCGTCGCCGTTTTCCACTTCGTCGTCGCCGTCGTCGTTGTCGTCGTCGCCGTCGTCGTCGCCGCCGTCGTCGCCGTCGTCGTCATTGTCTTCTGTCACAGTTACCTGTTAAACATGTCTCTCATCACTGCAATGGCGTCAGCCGTGTTGGTGTCGCCCGCCATGTAGTCAATGCTCCAGACAGCACTCAGCACGTCCGACAGGTCCGTGAGTTGGCCGAGGGCGAGGTCGATACGGACCATCGTCGAGAAAGTGACGACGCCGATACGGGTCTGGCCTTCGCGGACCTTTATTCACAGAAATCATAACTTTTATTTTTCCGGTGTTTTAGAGTAACAGTGCACAATATATATATATATATATATATATATATATATATATATATATATATATATATATATATATATATATATATATATATATATATATATATATATATATATATATATATGTATATATATATATATATATATATATATATATATATATATATATATATATATATATATATATATATATATATATATATATGTATATATATATATATATATATATATATATATATATATATATATATATATATATATATATATATATATATATATATATATATATATATATATATATATATATATATACGGATAAGCGACTTCTATGGTGTAAGATGTCCTCTGGAAATGTAATGTTCCTAGTTATACCGAAATTACACTAATTCTTGATTACAGAAAGAACTGTTGACAACTTTTCAACAGAAAGGACCCGATAATTAGTTTGGTTTTGCAAATACAAACGTGCTTCTTTTTCGTTCGCTAAACCATAGTAATTAGTAATTGAGCAGTTGTCTTAAAGTCGCGATTCCGTGAAGAGTCGGTGAAACCAGCGACGACTGCCGTAACAATTCAACGCACATTGCTGCAGGATTCTGATAATTATTGTCTAAGATGCAGATAGAAACTGGCATGACGTATGAGATAATTTATTGTATGGTAAGAATTAGTAAACGTGTTTGTCACATGACCTCATTTTTGTGCAACGCTTCTACCTTTAATCCTTGCACCAAGTCAATGACGAGCTGCTTCATAGTGAACCAATTCATTGAACCAACACTCCCAGACGAGTCAACCATAAAGATTACGTCAGCTGTGCAGTTTCCAACGACTACAAAAAACAGAAGAAGTAAATATACTTGTATAAACAACACTTTATCGATTGGACGAAATGTCAAGACTGTTGTGCTTCTTTAACTGGTTTGATTAATTTCACTAATGCTGAAATGTTGATAATAAGTAACTACCTTTCGTAGACAAAGTATATAAACGCTACACACACTATACAGATTTACGAAATTCTACATATCTAAACTTCTAAAGCGTCAGATGGCCAAATAAACGTATTGTCCGTGACACCGAAAAACATAACAACGAATTGAACCGTTGCAAGAACGCGTGGGAGATAACGTGATATATTTGAACACAAGGTACCTTTGTATGGTCGAGTGCACTGCACAGAAACAATATAATATAATACTTTGCTGGACGATTCATTCGAAATAACAAGTTCGAGAGACGTACTACGATCACACGACTGCAGATTACATCTAATCTGTTGCGACTGCGACATTCCATCAATAAGGGCTTCTCGTTGTCGGAATCCACCTCCACACGTCACGCTGCATTCGCTCCACGGTACGTCTGTGAACGGATCTGTCACGACAGAGTAACAGTACAACACACTAACTTGACTAACTAGTGTAAAGTTCTCTTTCTGGGTTCAGTATAATAAGGCTAGCTTTTCAACTAACTGTAATGTTTATTTGAACGGCTGTCTACATCGGTACAGTGCTCTAGCCAACTCACCCCTGAGTGCCTACTCAATCATGCAACATAGTCCAGGATATTACATCCCCCTTTTTAACATAGTGAACAAGAACAGTAAACTATAACTTATTGTCTCTGCATGTATTGTATTATTCTAATATGGCGCACCTATTCTAGTATGGCACAACTATTCTAGTATGGCACACTATTCTAAATAGTTACAGGTCAAGCCTGTCCGGCTGCTTGACAGCTCTGCCAGACCGCGTTCGGTATGCCAGTTGCGTCGCGTCGTCAGCTCTTCTCGTGTGCTCATCGTGTTGCCCCGTTGTTGCGGGCTGTGCGCGGGGTGTGTCATCGCCGCCTACCGCTGTCAGTGTTTCGTCTGCGAAGTGTACCCTTCTTGGCGATGGTGTCGCTTGTAACTGACGTCGATTGCGCCTCAGGATGCGACCGTTCTGCGCCTCGACTAGGTACGACCGCGGCTCTTCGCAGGTCGCTGTTACAGTGGCTTTCTGCCACCGGCCAGACGCTTGGTCTTGTATGCGCACATGTTGCCCTGCCGCCAATTGTGACATGTCGTGCGCGTGCGCGTCGTGAAACGTCTTCTGCGTGTCCTGGCGCTCCTGCAGTCGCCTGTAGATGTCGTCTCTACGCGTCAACGGGTTGCGAATCTGGATGGGGAGGTCGCCTTTCAACTTCCGTGCGTACAACAGTTCGCTGGGTGACGGTAGATGATGATCGAGAGGCGTCGTCCTCAAGCACAGCATCGCCTTGCATGGATTCATGTTGCTCTCCTTCGCCTTCAGAAGAGTGCGCTTGACCGTCTGTATGGTGCGCTCAACAAATCCATTTGACTGTGGGAAGTGAGGAGAACTTGTCACATGCTCGAATCCCCATTCCTGTGCGAACTTCTTGTAGTTGACGCAATCGTAGTGTGGTCCGTTGTCGCTCACGACCTTCTCTGGAACCCCGTGTTCTGAGAATATGTCTGCCGTTGCCGCTACTACCGCGTGACTGGTACACGGTGTCGGCATCTTGCGTACAAACGGAAACTTGGAGTAATAATCAACTACTATTAAATACTCCGAGTTGTTGTAGTGGAACAGATCTGTCCCCAGGATCTGCCACGATCGTGTTGGCAACTCGTGCGGCAACAGTGTCTCTCTGGGATTGGTGTGCTGGTGTTCCTGACACACGGCACATCTCTTCACTACGTCCTCAAGGTCATTGTTGATGCCATTCCAGAAGACGCTAGTTCTCGCCCTCATCTTGCATTTCTCGATGCCTTGATGACCGGCGTGTATGCGCTTGATCACGTCCGCCTGCATACTTTGTGGTATAACTACACGCTCGCCTTTCAGGATGACTCCGTCCTCTACCGAGAGCTCATCACGGTAGCACCAGAATGGTCGCAAGATTATCGGGATGTCGGCACGCGTCTTTGGCCAACCTCTGATGATGACTTCTTGTAAGTCGCGGAGAATCGTGTCCGTGTCCGTCTCCCTTCGCAGTTCCAGTATCTTGTTGTTCGAGAACTGCACCATGCTGACCATCACATCGAGGTCAATTTCTTCTCTACTTCGAGGGTTTGGCAGTCTCGACAACCCGTCGGCTAGGAGCAACTCCTTTCCTGGCCTGTACTTGATAGTGATGTCATAGTGCTGAATCCTCAGTAGCATCCTTTGCAGTCTAGGTGGGGCTGCCATCAAGTTCTTCAGATGAATCATTTCCAAAGGCTTGTGGTCGCTCTCAACTACGAAGTGTTTGCCATACACGTATGTTCTGAAACGTTCTGCGCCAAACACAACAGCGAGTAGTTCTCGTTCTATGTTGGCGTACCGCTTTTCGGTGTCTGTCAGGCTCTTGGAAGCGTATGCGATTGGTCTTCCTTCCTTTAACAGGACAGCTCCCAATCCTCTTCCTGACGCATCAACTTGTATTGTATAGTCTTTATCACAGTCAAAATACGCGAGTGTCGTCTCAGCGCATATCGAGGACTTGACCTTATCGAAGACTTCTTGGTGCATCTGTGACCACTGGTATTCGACATCTTTCTTCAGTAGGTCGCGCAACATTGCCGTGTTCTGCGACAAGTTGGGTACGAACGGGCCCATGTATGTGACGATTCCCAAGAACTCCTGCAGTTCCGTTCTGTTCGTTGGAGCTGGGATCATCTGAATGTCCTCCACCTTCTTCGGGTCTGGGTGAGCGCCCTTGTCGTCGTACAAAATACCAAAGAAGCTGATCTGTGATGCCTTCACCACACACTTCTTGCTGTTGAACAACAAGCCGTACTCACGGGCAACGTTCATGAGATTCCGTAGGTTGGCGTCATGCTCCGCCTCTGTGCGTCCAAATACGGCGACGTCATCAGCTATGCCGACCGTCCCGGGACAGTTGTCGAGGATCGCGTCCATCTTCTGCTGGAACACGTCTTGCGACATGACGAGACCAAACGGCATTCTCGTGAAGCAGTACCTGCCAAAGGGACTGTTAAAGGTCGTCAGAAGGCTGCTTTCATGGTCCAGTTTCACTGACCAATAGCCGTTCTTTGCATCTAGCTTTGAGAAGTGCTTCGCGCCTGTGAACTTGTGAGTGATTTCTTCAAGTGTCGGTGTCTTGTGGTGGCATCTCTTTATGGCTCGGTTGAGATCCTTGGGATCCAGGCATATCCTCAACGAACCGTCCTTCTTGCGCGAGAATGCCAGACTAGATACCCACTCTGTTGGTTCGGTGACTCGCTTGATGACTTTATCTTGCACCATCTTGTCTAGCGCTTTCTGGAGCTCCTCCTTCAGTTGAATCGGACACTTCCTTGGCGCGTGTATCACTGGCTGCACGTCTGGGTCTGTCACGATGTGATATGTTCCTGGGAAGTTTCCCAAGGTGTCGAAGCGATCTGGGTACGTCTGCTTCAGCACTTGCGTTGACCCAATCGGATCGGCTTGTTGACTGATCGTATTCTTCTCTATGGCGCAGTGTAGAGTCACGAGTCGTAGTTGGCGAGAGTTTGGTAGTCCTAGGATTGCTGGACCTTCTGTGTCTGCCACAAAGAATTCTGCGTCCACCCAATCGCTCTGCTGGTATCGACATGCCAATTGGATTGTTCCATACTGTGGAATTCGTGTACCGTTATAAGCAGACAAGATCGTGTTGTCTCGCGGCATCAACGTTCCATGTGTCGGGTGTTGTCCAGTTATCGCGTCAGGGAACATCTTCCTGAATACCCTCAGCGGGAGTATGTTCCCTTGGGCCCCTGTGTCCACTTTGACCTTCAGGTCTGCCGTTTGCCCCTTGCGTATATTGGGCAGTTTGATGTCGAGATTGGCGAATACTTCGTCGCGTGTATCCATTGTAGTGCCGTTTGTCGTCAATGATGCGAAGCTCAGGTGTTCAAATTGTGCTTCCAATTTGTCTTGTGGCTCCGCGTATCCTCTCTGCAGACCTACAGCGTGGACGTCTCGCTTCCGCCTGTATGCTGCGGATGCCCCGTCGCTGTGCCATTCGCGTCTTGTCTTGGATCGCGCTCTGACGACATGCTGTCCTCTCCCCCTTTTAGGTTGACCTTGACCCCCATCAGACTTCTTACACACCGCCTGCCAATGATTTCTGCCGCCACATTTCTTACAGGTGGAACCGTATGCTGGGCATCTGTCCTCTTTTAGGTGAGCCCTCCCACAGAATCGACAGCCTTTACTGGGATTGGCTGCGCGGACATAGTGCACGTTGGTGTGATTCGACTGTACGCTTTGCAGCTGCGTCATGTGACTTATTGACGCTTCTGTTGTGCGCCCTATGTCCAGTGCTTTTTCTAGCGTGAGTTTATCGTCATGACCCAATAACTGTTTTTGTAGCTCTGCAATGTTAGTGCCGATGATCAACTGTTCAATGAGTCTTTCCTCTGCTTCAGCTTGATTAAATTTGCATTTTTGCGCTTGCAGCTTGCACCGTGTGACGTAATCACCGATTGATTCACCTCCTGCTTGACTGTATTTCTGTAGATAAAAACGTTGCACCCTAAAGTTTACTTTGGGCTCAATGTGTGCTTGGAATTTTTCCCACACCAGTGATGGATCTGTTCTATCACTATCTGATAAGTTCCACGAATTGTATATTTTTATACCTTCATCACCGGCATATAGCAGTATATGGTTGACCATTTTGTCGACTTTTGTGTCTTTTACATTGAAGTATATTTCACATTTTTGCTTGAACAGTTTGAATGTTCCAGCTAGGTCTGCGTTAGACCAGTCCATTCGTGGATGGTCAGACATTATTCCGTGTTCGCAGTAGTCAGTTCAGTGTGTATTGCATACAATGTATTTCTTTATTTATAGCAATCACAACACGGCGTACGTCTTGCACGCGCTACACTCGTGCGTCGACGAGCATTACGTATAGCGTAGATCATCACACTTCTTCGCTTTTGTCGCGTCACGCTTTTCGTTGTATGTGCCGCTTTACTTTTGTAGCTTTCAATGTATTCATACGCCTGCTTTTCTAGCGATGGACGTCTCTACTGCAGTGTGCTGTACGTGAAAATAGTTCGGCTTCATTTTACTTCATTCGCTATGCTGCCTTCGTGGCACAACAATCGCATATTTCAAGTTAGTTTGACATCCAATGTTCTTACGTGGTCCATACGTGCTTTCTTTGCATCGAACCGCTGCCACCATGTAAAGTTCTCTTTCTGGGTTCAGTATAATAAGGCTAGCTTTTCAACTAACTGTAATGTTTACTTGAACGGCTGTCTACATCGGTACAGTGCTCTAGCCAACTCACCCCTGAGTGCCTACTCAATCATGCAATATAGTCCAGGATATTACAACTAGTAGACTACTTTTTTCTGTTTTAGGATATAATTATTATGTACTTAATTCTGGTGATTTTCCGTTGTATATTCGGGTGCATTGTTTACGTGAAATGGTGGTTTGGTGGTATATTTGAAATTAAAATTAGTATTAATTTACTTTTTTTATGTTTAAATTGTGGCTTTGCGGTTGATTTTGACTTGAAATTGGTAGGTCTGGAGATTTTGTAAACGTAGAAGAATATCAGTAGTTCTACCGCCCAAGCAGAATACTCCAGAAGTCTGAGTACAGACAGAAACGCTAATATTAGACAACTGTAAATAACCGTTGATTTGTAGTGTGTGTGTGTGTGTGTGTGTGTGTGTGTGTGTGTGTGCGTGTGCGTGTGCGTGTGCGTGTGCGTGTGCGTGTGCGTGTGCGTGTGCGTGTGCGTGTGCGTGTGCGTGTGCGTGTGCGTGCGCGCGTGCGTGCGTGTGATGGTATTATACACCACGAGGACCGTTATTATATGAGTAGTTAGTGGGTCATGCGTGATGGCATCATACACCACGAGGACTGTTATTATGTGAGTAGTTAGTGGATCGTGTCGTACGTCTTTTCTTTACTGTAGTCAAATTGTAGATGGTCTAACTATTAATAGCCATCGACCTAAGTCAAGTTAAACGTAGATTGCGTTCGCCTCGTTTACGTACGCACGCACGCAGGCACGCAGGCACGTAGACACGTACGAACGCACGAACGCACGCACGCACGCACACACACACACACACACACACACACACACACACACACAAACATGCAAACACTAAGAGAGATGTACCTTACATGCGCTAATGAACACAACTAGTTATATAACGTATCATCCAAGATGGCCCCTTAATTTTTTTGTTTTCTAGCTGTGAAATCAAACAACCTAATCGTATATGTGATATGGAGATATTGGAACTAGGAAGGTGAAAACGTACCGTTACACGGCTTCATGTTGCAGCCAGCCTCCATTTTGCCACACACGACGCCGTCGCAGTATTTGTCTCTGCTCATCGTTCCATTTCCGCAGCTTCTAGTGCAAAGCGACCATTCGCCCCAAACTGTCGACATATACATTCATGTATACTTCCAGACAGCTGACATTGTTGCACATACAGATTATATATTTCTGGAGTTCTTTTCCCTCTCGCAATATTACATAATTATATTATGTTATTCAACGTATCGACGTTGTACATGTAGTGCTAGAGTTTACACTGGTGTAATGATTACTAAATGGAAATGGTTAAGTTGCGACTATAATACTACATATCTGTTATTGTTTGCTACGATACACGCTCCAAAAAGTATTACTTGATATCACAAAATTGGCGGTAAAAATACAAACAATGTATTGGGGAGATTCAGTGCTAATAAATACATATTGCTGGGCAGCTTAATTATGCAAATTACAGATGAATGCAACAACCATAAAGACAGACTGGAGCAGCGTCAAACACTCAGACTGGAGCAGCGTCCAACACTCAGACTGAAGCAGCGTCAAACACTCAGACTGAAGCAGCGTCAAACATTGGAGCAGCGTCCAACATTCAGATTGAAGCAGCGTCTAACATTGGAGCAGCGTCCAACACTCAGACTGGAGCAGCGTCAAACATTGGAGCAGCGTCCAACACTCAGATTGAAGCAGCGTCCAACACTCAGACTGAAGCAGCGTCTAACATTGGAGCAGCGTCCAACACTCAGACTGGAGCAGCGTCCAACACTCAGACTGAAGCAGCGTCAAACACTCAGACTGAAGCAGCGTCTAACACTCAGACTGAAGCAGCGTCTAACATTGGAGCAGCGTCCAACACTCAGACTGGAGCAGCGTCCAACACTCAGATTGGAGCAGCGTCCAACACTCAGACTGGAGCAGCCTCCAAGAGTGGAAGCTGAGAGTTGGACGTGTTATGCTGTTGATGTGCAAGTTGGCCAAAGTTTCTTTCTCAAAATTAGTATTTTTGCAAAAACATCTTGCTAGCATCTGACAGTGAATTTAAATATTTCCAAATACAACAACAACAACAACAACAACAACAACAACAACAACCTATATAGACAAAATTAGAACGGAAGATGAAAATGTATTCATAAGCAACATCACCTCCGTTGTCGGACCCTGAAGTCACGTGCACTGCAGCTGTAAGTTAAACAGGATCAACCAAGAAATCAGCACCAAGTCAACAACGAAACAAGTATTTATGAATCTAGCATTACAGGATTGGTAACACTAATCTCATATGAAAGAGCAATCGGTCATCCAATTTATTGATTTTTTTATTTAAATACCATACACAGTGATATTAATTGTTGCACTTAATATAAACCATTTTAGTTTATGATAACATGAATAGAATGGTGTATATTTCAATGTCATGTCATTTACTTACGAACTACCAAGTATTGTCATCATGTCATTCACTTACGAACTACCAAGTATTGTCATCATGTCATTCACTTACGAACTACCAAGTATTGTCATCATGTCATTCACTTACGAACTACCAAGTATTGTCATCATGACATTCACTTACGAACTACCAAGTTGTGCCGTCCGGACAGTGGGTGTCTTTGCTAGTTTTACCTCATTGTACAAAATACGCAGATTTTATATAATGCTTCAATTAATGCATTGAAAACTATATTTCTCTACGTTGATATCCATTATTGTGATCATAAATACATACACACGAGGCAGAAAGCAACCAGAGCCCACGACTGTCTGTTGTGCGAAGCCATGACCACAGGTTCCTGCAAACACAAGTGACTGCATGTGTGTGCGCTGTTTCCGTAAAATGACTTTGTAACAACGTGCCCCTGTGTCACTGTGCTAATATAAATAAAACAATTGTTCATCTTTATTGGACAATGTTATTTATTATCGACTTGGCTTCAACAATCGTCGATTAGAGCAACATCGTTCACAGCATTTTTAATCAACTACCTCCAAGGCTACGTGATGGCGCCACCTGTCAACTACGGGCTGGGACTGTTTTCCTGGTATTCGTTATTCCGTATTACTGTGGCGATAGTTCTGAAACTATCGCAGTTGTGTAGACACACGCACGCACGCACGCACGCACGCACGCACGCACGCACGCACGAACGCACGCACGCACATCGTACAAGTTCTCCTGAGCAGACAAACAGTGATATCCAAATACTTTCCACCAATAAATACTAGTTACCAACGCACGCACGCACGTACGCACGCACGCACGCACGCGCATACGCACACACGTACACACTTGCCTGAACAGCGATGACGTACTTAGGGAGAGACGACACTTGGTGGCTGACGTCTAGCGCGTTGTCTGTCGTCCCGAGTATAACTCGTTTGTGAAACAGGCTATTATAGTGATGTGAAACAGGCTATTATAGTGATGTGAACTTGCCTGTGGTCTAATTTATTATCTCGTCGGTGATTGCACGCATTATTTTATAATAATGTGTTTTCGTAACCTTAGTTTCATGCCGTACGTCCTTATATTGATGGCTTCGTTCACACATTGAGTTTCGTTCATTTGTAATAAGTCATCCGATCGTCTAACCGTATTAATAAAGTGCTGAAATGCACACTATGTGAGATATTTATGTAATATAAATCAATCTTATTTAATGATGCGTTATGGCAACGCCCAATTGATTATTAATAATGTTCATAGCTTGTACACTAGTCATCAACAAATAGTGATATCATGTGCACTTAGATATGCAACGCCCAATTAATTGTTAAAAGTGTTTATTCCTTTTACGTTAGTTAGTAACAAGTAGTGCTATTATGTGCACTTAAATATGCACTAACATAACACTTAACGCGGTAATAAAAAATCCAGTGTTTCTTGGGCGAGACGACGGCACATGGTGATGGTAGTCTTCGTGTCTGGAATTGCTACACACGCGTCATGAATACATTCAGCCACTAATACACATATCATGTTTATTTGGAAGATGTTTAAGTGGCTAATAGTAAACTGGTGATATCTGATGTGTATCACTATCCCATGTTGCCACAGTTCACTCAACTGTATTAATGAGTACCTGGCTACAGACAGAGGTGGTTATCTGAACGAATAGTCTTCGCGCAATAATTGCAGCGTGGCTGAATGCTTCCCATAGAAGTCGAGATGGAGTTGGACCGAACAGGTCTGCCAGGGGTGAAGTGTAAGGTCTGCCAGGGGTGAAGTGTAAGGTCTGCCAGGGGGCGAAGTGTAAGATCTGCCAGGGGTGAAGTGTAAGGTCTGCCAGGGGTGAAGTGTAAGGTCTGCCAGGGGTGAAGTGTAAGGTATGCCAGGGGTGAAGTGTACAGTCTGCCAGAGTTGAAGTGTAAGGTCTGCCAGGGGGTGAAGTGTAAGGTCTGCCAGGGGTGAAGTGTAAGGTATGCCAGGGGTGAAGTGTAAAGTCTGCCAGGGTTGAAGTGTAAGGTCTGCCAGGGGTGAAGTGTAAGGTATGCCAGGGTGAAGTGTAAAGTCTGCCAGGGCTGAAGTGTAAGGTCTGCCAGGGCTGAAGTGTAAGGGGCTCTTAGCATATTTCCTCAAAACCAAAGCTGCTGAGTATCACTCACTCATTCACTCATTCACTCACTCACTCACTCACTCACTCACTCACTCACCCACCCACCCACTCACCCACTCACTCACCCACCCACCCACCCACCCACCCACCCACCCACCCACTCACTCACTCACTCACTCACTCACTCACTCACTCACTCACTCACTCACTCATTCACTCACTCACTCACTCACTCACTCACACACTCACTCACTCACTCAGGCAATCACTCACTCACTCAGGCAATCACTCATTCAATTCTATTCGCTCCAAATGGAGCATAAGGTGCCAAATCTCACACAGACGGCAGGTCTTGGGTGTGTCAGCTGAGTTCATTCAACGTCTTCACATTCAGCTTCATTTCGTCTTCCACAGTTCTTCTCTATGTGACCAGTGGTCTGTCTCTTCTCTAGGTGACCAGTGGTCTGTCTTTTCTCTAGGTGACCAGTGGTCTGTCTCTTCTCTAGGTGACCAGTGGTCTGTCTCTTCTCTAGGTGACCAGTGGTCTGTCTCTTCTCCGTTTCCATATGATATTCATTTGAGAGCGGTGTGTAGAAAACTATATATGTCCATGCTAGGAACATGGCCATCTCCACTAACTCTGCCTCACCTCATCAACAATGTCGTTGATGTTTGTTGCGTTCAGAGATGTCTATGTTAGTCACTGTTGGCTCCCAACATTTTTAGAGGATTCGTATGAGGCGTCTTCCCTGAAAACTTCTGAGTCGGGTCTTAATCTTCTTGTTGGTCGTCCGTCTTTCTGAAGCCTACAGCGGTACGTGGCATGTTGAGTCTGTTGAAGGCTTGCGCTGCCACGTCGACCCTGGTGGATATTTCTCTTTCAATGCTGCTGTCCGAGACAGAGTATGCTTGGGTATGCTTAATTTGAATTGAATGTTGCCAACTATCTATTTATGCAGAACAACAACGCAAGTCAGGTATAAATTGGCCAACGTAATGACATGTAGTTTTATTAATAGTAATCGTGTAAACATCAATAATCAAGTGACAAATAACCACAGCAAGCATGCGGGCCCCAGACTGCTAATTTCACATAATATATATATATAATTCGACAACGTATTAAGTGTGTCAACCATTGGTAACAATATTATGACTACTAAATAAATCACTATTTATCTATATAGCGTCACATTTATTTCACCCCAAAATAATTATACATATTACTGTTATTATTGAGTTGTGTGTGTAACGGGCCGGTATTTTATGAATTCGATACTAAGTAATAGGTGTGAAAACATCAGTATACCTCTTAATTAAAATTATGAAAATTGTAAACATCGAGAACAAGCACTTTCAGACTGTTATTGGTGCTAACGTTTATTAAATAATTAGAAAAGAATATCATTGTTCACATTAAAAACTATTCGACATTTCGATGGGATAATGCTTTTCCAAATGATATTATTTGGTAATGCACACATATCTTGCTTTCAACTTGTTAATGGTGTCTAGAACACACATGCTTGTGTCCATCTTAGAGACATGTTTGCATAATGTGGTCACAGTTACACCCACGACAGTCGTACTGTGAAGAAACTCTTGCTACAAGCTATCGTGGTACGATAAAAGTAAGTATTATGTTAGTATTAAATGTGTTCCTTGAACATGAAGTAAATTGTCTCACAGGATTCCTAATGCAAGCTTTCTGACACCACCTAAATCAGTTTGTTTCCTAAAGCCATTGACGACACTTGTCATACTTGTGATGATCAAACGGAGATTCACGAGCCATGCTGAAGTAGTCATGGTGATATCATGTGAATGTATTCATCTCATATGGGGATTGACCATTTCCCATATTGAATATGCGTGTGAGTGCGCGCGTGCGTGCGTACGTAGCATAACGCCAATTTCTCATGGAAATAGATGAATACTTTGACATAATATCACCATTACTTCTGCATGGCTGTTACAAGATGTCGTTCCATTTGACCATGTATTCAATACTGACATAGGAAGCAAACAGATTTCTATAGTTACTTCAATATCTCCTTGTGTATAATGTATTAATGGTAGATGTTTCTACACCAGATATATAGCAGAATATGAACATTGGACATATCATGTATATGTCTTCATCACGATGTCACACAGTGGTTTGTCAAACAGTGGACATGGCCAGTAGGCCTTCTCTCCACCGTCAAGTGCATCAACTACCTTACGTTGTGTCTACTGCTCCACCCAGACATCACTCCTCCCTCTACCTAATTATTCACCACACTATTGTTGTATAAGTGTGTGCCCGCGACTCGTCAGTACATCGTACGTACGTACTTGCGTACGTAGCACGACGCCAATCTGTCATGGAAATATATGAATACGCTGACATAATGTTATCATTACTACTTCAGCATGGTCGTTACAAGAGGTCGTGGATCTCCGTTTGACCATTACAAATATGACAAATGTCAACACTGGCACAGGAAGCTAGCTAATCTATTATCTCCTTGTGCATAATTTGTTAAATGATACATGTTTCTACACCAGACGCAGGCACGCGACATGAAACGGCATGGTCAGACGTCATTAGTTATTATGAAGTAATCAATATATCGTGTTACGTGCAAAGGCCACGTCTCGATATACATCTGCGATATATAGCGCTGTTCGACATCGTGTAAGGTTATCCCTTGCGTCGGACTAGTCGAAGATGGAACGATAACATAAACACGATGAGTGATGATAACGCTAGTGTAATGATAATGATAATCACGATACAGCGCAAGTGACAGTTTCGCTAACGTATGATATATAGTAATTATCTCGATGTATCACTTTCTCGTCCACATGAAGCTTTCCTCCATATTTAGTTTGCTTCAAATCGACGACCTATCAGAAAGCGGTTGAACATATCGCAAAATCGATTTAGAGTAAGTTATTAAGACAACATCTGACAACATTGAGATATAACACTGCACGATTAATCAGTTAACAATAGCAGTTAACCTCAGACCCCGAGCCACAAACTCAGAATTACGGTTACATTGATATAGTCAATAGTCCAGATAGGGAAGCCCTCTCCCCAGGGAATTTACGCCACAAGGTTTTTCAACAAGCTTATAACATACACATTTGAAAATCAGTTGTTTGCCACGTGAAAATTGTTGCATGCAATCGTGTATATTTGGCGGTTTAATACAACCAGTGTCAATAGCAAAACTTAAAAGTAAGGACGGGGGTAGAGATAGATAGTAGTCCGTTTTATCAACACATATCTGCTGACCATAACAAATGAGGTATCATTGGAAAGGTATTTGAATATACTTTCCAACGGTGTTATGATTTACATATAATTACGAAAGGATGACGTGATTATGACATCATACCTGAGTAAGGTTATAGAAATGCTCAACATTTTAGTCCACAGGCCAGATAGGGGAACCCCTAAAACGGAATTCCACCTAGGGAATTTACGTCGCAATGTGTTTAGGAAGTTCATGGCATACACATGTGAAATTCAGTTGTTTGCCACCTAGGAATTATTGCAACCGTGTGTTTTGTGGTGGTTTAATACAACCAGTGTCATTCGCAAAGCTTGAAAGTAAGGACGGGCGTAGGAATAGATAGTAATCCATTCTATCAACACATATCCGCCGACCATAGCATATAGGGTATCACTGGAGAGGTATTTGAACACTCTTTCCAACAATGTTAAGTTAATATATAATTGTGCAAGAATGACATCATTGTGACATCATACCTGAACTATATTATAGAAATTACTCAACATTTTAGTCCATAGGTCAGACAAGGGAACCCTACAATGGCGTCCCACGTACGGGATTTACGCCACAATGGAAGGAAGAACAGCAGACACTGCGGGTTCCGTGGCCCAGATCAGATACGGCAGCATCAAGAAATCCAGATGACTTGACTAATGACATTCATCGTCCGTCCGATCGCCCGACACTGATGTGTTCATGTTGCTTCTGTATCGTGGTAACCGAATAGAGCAGAATGTGTACTTAGACACTGGCTTTGCAAACAAAAAACGACTGATGGACATGAAATGCCTCATCCATAAACACGGTGAACTGACGTGTTCAGCAATGCTTGCATTGGCGCGACTCTATCAGCGCATTCAGTGGTGTGACTCTATCAGCGCATTCATTGGCGCGACTCTATCAGCGCATTCATTGGTGTGACTCTGTCAGCGCATTCATTGGTGTGACTCTATCAGCGCATTAATTGGTGTGACTCTATCAGCGCATTCATTGGCGCGACTCTATCAGCGCATTCATTGGTGTGACTCTATCAGCGCATTCATTGGTGTGACTCTATCAGCGCATTTATTGGTGAGACTCTATCAGCGCATTCATTCGTGTGATTCTATCAGCGCATTCATTGGTGTGACTCTATCAGCAAATTCATTGGTGTGACTCTATCAGCGCATTCATTGGCGCGACTCTATCAGCGCATTAATTGGTGTGACTCTATCAGTGCATTCATTGGTGAGACTCTATCAGCGCATTCATTGGTGTGACTCTATCAGCGCATTCATTGGTGCGACTCTATCAGTGCATTCATTGGTGTAACTCTATCAGCGCATTCATTGGTGTAACTCTATCAGCGCATTCGTTGGTGTAACTCTATCAGCGCATTCATTGGTGTAACTCTATCAGCGCATTCGTTGGTGTGACTCTATCAGCGCATTCATTGGTGTGACTCTATCAGCGCATTCATTGGTGTAACTCTATCAGCGCATTAATTGGTGTAACTCTATCAGCGCATTCATTGGTGTAACTCTGTCAGCGCATTCATTGGTGTGACTCTATCAGCGCATTCATTGGCGTGACTCTGTCAGCGCATTCATTGGTGTGACTCTATCAGCGCATTCGTTGGCGTGACTCTATCAGCGCATTCATTGGTGCGACTCTATCAGCGCATTCATTGGCGTGACTCTGTCAGCGCATTCATTGGCGTGACTCTGTCAGCGCATTCATTGGTGTGACTCTATCAGCGCATTCATTGGCGCGACTCTGTCAGCGAATTAATTGGCGCGACTCTATCAGCGCATTTATTGGCGCGACTCTAACAGTGCATTCATTGGTGAGACTCTATCAGCGCATTTATTGGTGAGACTATATCAGCGCATTCATTGGTGTAACTCTATCAGCGCATTCATTGGCGCGACTCTGTCAGCGAATTTATTGGTGCGACTCTATCAGCGCATTCATTGGTGTGACTGTGTCAGCGGATTCATTGGTGCGCCTCTATCAGCGCATTCATTGGTGTGACTCTATCAGCGCATTCATTGGTGTGATTCTATCAGCGCATTTATTGGTGCGAGTCTATCAGCGCATTCATTGGTGCGAGTCTATCAGCTCATTCATTCGCAAGGAGAAAATCACAGCCAAAAAGATTTCGGTAGAGCACCCGTGTTTGTGAATGTTTTTAGGACACTTGGCGGGACAGATGGAGTCCCTGAAGGTAATCAGACCGAGCTGGAGAAGTTTGTTTGCTGTATGTATGGTAAACCATCATACAAAGATTTATGTCTGAGAATGCCCTTGACACTGAGTGACGACGGTGAGATGATCTTACGTGTGGCCAGCCTATTGGACATCATCTACGATGACGGAGATGATGATTTTGAAGACAACTCAACTGCACTAGCCAACTGACTGTTGACCAATGCTTCCAACATGCTGACTGAAATAACTTATTGTAAATAGTATTTAATGCAAAATGGAAGAGTATTGTTTGCATGCTTATTATATATATATATATATATATATATATATATATATATATATATATATATATATATATATATATATATATATATATATATATATATATATATATATATATATATGTTTATATATATATATATATAAAATATATATATATATATATATTTGCACGCACGTCCATATGTGTGTGCGTTTCTATCCATTTAGGTTTATATATGTATATATATATATATATATATATATATATATATATATATATATATATAACCTAAATGGATAGAAACGCACACACATATGGTCGTGCGTGCATATGTGTGCATATGTGTGAGCACGTGTGTGGGTGAGAGAGTATGTTTCTTTATCGATTTTATTCATATATATATATATATATATATATATATATATATATATATATATATATATATATATATATATATATATATATATATATATATATATATATCCATCCGGGCGAACTGTACGAAGTTGTACCCCACCCATACATAAAAAGTATTTATATACCTTTCCATATTTTTATGGTTTGAAATGATGTTTAACGCATTATGCGGAAATATCTACCCCTACCCCATCTTATGTTTTTCAGCTCATTGGTCTAACTTCCAGACACTCCCTGTCGAACAGGCAGCAATTGCCAAGTGGCAAACAACCAGATTTCTAATTGCTAGTATATAAGGTCATAAAAAACATTGTCTTGAAAATTCCCTAGGGGGTGGGGGGTTTATACCTGGTCTACGGACTAATAGCTGTGATCGTCGATGGTCGAGCAGCCTGGACAGGAAAGAGCACATCGGAACTATTCCAAAACACCTGTGATCTCTGGGAAATGGATGGTCATCATCGCCTACGCCTGCAACAGACACGGCACCTGATGATGATGATAATGGAAACCATAATGATTTGCAAACATCTTACCCATATGCCGCATCCCACGATGGAACCGGCTCCGTATGATGCCGGTGCCTGAAGACGATGATACCTGTGACAACATGTGCTCACAATAGTGCAAGCGTTGCAACGACAATTTCGTATTCAGCCGTCATAACAAATAACTGCCTGTCTACATGCTTCGACGTCAGCGCCATTATGAACTACGATTACAAAATAACCGATGGTTTTAGAAAATTCGAAACAACTGACACCATGCCCCAATAAAACCCAAGTACAACCTTGTTAAACATAGTAGATAGCACAACCTTGTTAAACATAGTCGATAGTACAACCTTGTTAGACATACTAGATAGTACAACCTTGTTAAACATAGTAGATAGTACAACCTTTTTAAACATAGTAGATAGTACAACCTTGTTAAATATAGTAGATAGTACAATCTTGTTAGACATAGTAGATAGTACAATCTTGTTAGACAATAAAAGCGATTTCGGTTTGTATCAATGGGGTAATTCAAACACTACTTAACGCTTTTTCTCATAAATGTTACAGCCCCACACACCCATGTCACAACTCCCACACCCATGTTACAGCCCCACACCCATGTTACAGCCCCACACCCATGTTACAACCCCTACACCCATGTCACAGCTCCCACACCCATGTTACAGCACCCACACCCATGGTATAGCCCCCACACCCATGTTACAGCCCCACACCCATGGTACAGCTCCCACACCCATGTTACAGCCCCCATACCCATGTTACCGCACCCACACATGGACCTTATTCTCGAGTGTCTATATCAGATATGACGAAAACCAGCTGATGCCATAAAGACAAACGGTTAACAAGAGTAGCAGATAGGCCTAGATAAAGCAAGGTGGACTACGATAAGTTCTTCACCTCTAAGAGAACAGTATGTAGAATGAAGCTGTTTGTAAGCTGACTGTAATACATTAGATAAACAAGTTGACGTAATCTGAAACCCAAGGCGTAGGCCCTATTGCCAAAACCAAAACCGGTCTGTTATATCTGGCATACAGCTTCTTAACTTGCTTTCGGTACAGTGACTAGGTAGGTAGACACAATCCAAACTATGATGTATATAAATCTTTATCCAATGATGTCGTATTCGAGATTGTCGCTTTAAATCGCAGCTAACAATCGCAATGGCCATTTTGTTATCAGAAACATCAAGTCTCAACATACATTTATACACAAGATTTCTAATCACTGCTTGACTATTAGGAACACAGTTTTCTACAAACATGGTGGAAGCACTGCAGTACTTAGGCAGTCTGAGCAACATCCAAAATACATTATTATAGGCAACCTTTAGCTTATGAATACTTGGCACTGTGTAATCCCAACACAGTTGAGCAGCATACATGGGTGAACAGAACGTTTTAAGTAGAATCAACTTCACTTCTGTACAGCACATATGAAATTTCCTCAAGAGCATATTACATCTAGCATATAGTTGTCGGCATTGCTGCAATGTATCCTTGTCATGAAATGTCCAAGATATGTTACGTGATGAACTTCTTTTATGACTTCACTATTTATCTTAAATGATGGCACCTCAGCATTTTTATGTATGTTTCACTTTATCAAAGGCCTTAGACACATCTAAAAGCAACACAAAAACATTGACCAATTTAGACATCTGTGTAATTTCCTTTAAGACATATACACATGTCAGTTCCATGTTTCTATTTACAGCCAAGCTGACTGCACATAGTAGATAGTACAACCTTGTTAAACATAGTAGATAGTATAACCTTGTTAAACAGAGCAGATAGTACAACCTTGTTAGACATAGTAGATAGTACAACCTTGTTAAACATAGTAGATAGTATAACCTTGTTAAACAGAGCAGATAGTACAACCTTGTTAGACATAGCAGATAGTACAACCTTGTTAAACATAGTAGATAGTACAACCTTGTTAGACATAGTAGATAGTACAATCTTGTTAGACATAGTAGATAGTACAACCTTGTTAAACATAGTAGATAGTATAACCTTGTTAAATATAGTAGATAGTACAACCTTTTTAAACATAGTAGATAGTACAACCTTGTTAAACATAGTAGATAGTATAACCTTGTTAAACAGAGTAGATAGTACAACCTTGTTAGACATAGTAGATATTACAACCTTGTTAAACATAGTAGATAGTACAACCTTGTTAGACATAGTAGATAGTACAACCTTGTTAGACATAGTATATAGTACAATCTTGTTAGACATAGTAGATAGTACAGCCTTGTTAAACATAGTAGATAGTACAACCTTGTTAAACATAGTAGATAGTACAACCTTGTTAAACATAGTAGATAGTACAACCTTATTAGACATAGTAGATAGTACAACCTTGTTAAACATAGTAGATAGTACAACCTTGTTAAATATAGTAGATAGTACAACCTTTTTAAACATAGTAGATAGTACAACCTTGTTAAACATAGTAGATAGTACAACCGACATTCTGTCCAACAAAATATGTTCAATACTTTTGGACACAATACTTGCTAATGCAACTGGTCGATAATTTCTTTACTGTTTATTTTGCCACATTGTCTTTGATAATTGGCCCCAGCACAACAGATAACAAAGAATTTGGTAAAAAATCCATGCACAATAAATCCAGTTATACACATAGCAAGTAAAGGCGATATGCGCTTATTATAATGCTTATGGTACTCTACATATATTATGCCATCCATCCTATGTCTTATCTATATCCAGATGTTTAATAGCATTTTCAACTTCACTTACTTCCACAACTATATCATTTGTGTAGCTAACAGCATATTTCATTTTCTGGAGATCTATATCGTTAATGCAATTAAATAACTGCTAAAAGTTGACTTCCATAACTCAGTAATGTCCACATTTCTGTAATACCTTCCACACTGTTGGGTAGAGGTATGTTACAACTGTTTATCTACCGTATCTCCTCCCAGAACTCTTCTGGCCTACTTTGTGACAGTTTCTTTGCTAAAGAGTCTGTCCTGAGTTTAACAAGATTTAACAAGATTGCCATCCCAAACAACAAGTTCCAGATGGCAAGTGGACAAGGAAGCCATTGGCTTATCGAGAGTCCAACAATTTTCTCATCTATGTGTAGCCCACCCTTATCAAATATATGTCAGTTCTATTTTTAAACATATTCGCACTACTAGCATTAACACAGAGTTGGCTCTCATGATTTTTAAAAAGACGTATAGCACATTTAAACCTCGCTCTTGGTGATTTCATTACGTCTAAAACAGGACGATTCTTAGGTTTATCAGCATCAACCCACATTACAAAGCATTCTCTAGCAGCAGTGTGGAGATCTCTGGCATAATCATTCCAACAAGGTCTACATTTATATTTTCTTGCCTTATTCAACTGTCGACTGACCATTAATGTTTTTATCACTAGCATTGGAAATTAGTTTTATTAAGTCATCATAAAGGACATTTATCGCAGATTTATGTGCATCATGCGTTCAATTTAAGTTATAACAATTAATAGCATCGTGTGGTAAAGTTACATTTCCAGGTTATCCCTTGTTGCAGTATTAGCATAATCCTCAATACAGTCGTCACTAAATTGACCCCAAACTCAATTGATCTTTTGAGGTTCTTTGTTCGAGGTACCCTCAACCTGGGCACAAGTTCTAATAAGATTTTGATGCACACAAGCATGTGTTCATATGTATAAGACTCGTACCAAACATTCATTATTCTGAATCACACCATTATGTACTATGTACGGCTGACATTTCACCGTGTTTCTACAATCTTCTTTCACGCGTCGAACTGTTCTGTGCGAGGGGGGGCCGCCTCTGGGCGCATGGGAAGCCGCTATCATCGGCCATTAAACATTTTATTTGGTTAAACGCAACACCTAAGCTTTTTGAATCTGCTCAACATCAATAAATCCATAGACTCAAACAGTTAAAACTTATGTTTATGAAAAACTAACAATAAAAAACAATATGATAAATTTAGAAAGAAAGATCATCTACATGCCACGAAAAAGCGCTATGTAGAAATAATAGTTATTACTATTAATTTGTATGTATGTGTGTATGTGTGTATGTATGTATGTATGTATGCATGTATGTATGTATGTGTGTGTGTGTGTGTGTGTGTGTGTGTGTGTGTGTGTGTGTGTGTGTGTGTGTGTGTGTGTGTGTGTGTGTGTGTGTGTGTGTGTGTGTGTGTGTGTGTGTGTGTGTGTGTGTGTGTGTGTGTGTGTGTGTGTGTGTGTATGCATGCATGCATGTATGTACGTACGTATGTACGTACGTACGTACGAGCAAGTTCCTGCATCTTCTCCCAGTACGTATGTACTTATGTATGCATGTATGTATGTATATATGTATGTATGTATGTATGCATATAATATATGTATATATATATATATATATATATATATATATATATATGTATATATTATATGCATGCATATAATATATGTATGTATGTATGTGTATGTATATATATATATATATATATATATATATATATATATATATAATATATGTATGTATGTATGTATGAATGTATGTATGTATATATATATATATATATATATATATATACATACATACATACATACATACATATATATATAATGTATGTATGTATGTATGTATGTATATATATATATATATATATATATATATATATATATATATATATATATATATATATATGCATACACATACATACATACATACATACATACATACATACATAATATATGTATACGTAGTTATATATCGCGCGAGCATTGCGGTCAAAATGCGTGCTTCACAACATCTATTTCTTGTCCAAGCATTCTGAGAATATATAATGCGTTTCTTCTCACTTTCATCTTTGGGAAGTTATAAAAGCCACAAGTTTGACTCTAAACATGGCGTTTGCAGCCACAAACACCATTGAAAAAACTATATTTAAAAATGTTTGTTGCGAACTATAGAGCCGCTTGTCATGCCAACGTGACGTAACAATTATGTGCTCACCATAAATGGTCATACATACATACATACATACATACATCCTCTTCCGCTCTTTTAGGCTAATAGCCTTTTAGCTGGTCTTTACTGTAGTTTGTATGTATTTAAAATAATACTATATATGAGTAGTTGTTAACTTTGTGTTTGATAAGACGTTGATATTGATATATTATTTCTTAGATATATTTGTACGTTATTAATTCAAGTCTTACACACTAGAGGGCACGACGTCATATGTCAACACGCGCCATCGTCAACGAACGCTGAGCGCTAAAAAATCTGAATACGTGTAAGGTATGTAACTTTAATATTTTTTTCTGTATTTTCTGTGGACTTATCCGATGCTTTCAACCACGACTAATTATCAGAATTATGTTGTAAATGCCAGATACTCTACACTATTCTTATAGTTGTCTTGGAAATGACAAAATTACGTTTTTTGTCCGACAACTTAAGTTACGCTCCGGAAGTTGACGGTGATGTAAGATTCGTAAATTGTTGTTCATTTGATATTAAAGTTATGTACTGTGTTATTGCTGACTTGGGATTGTGATCCAAATTTGCTGATTGTGCCAGTTTTCTACTACCCTATTTTCAAGTTAAATTTGGTGAACCGAAATGCCAATGCATGCCATGGCATTGCCAAGCCCAAGGGCAATGGCAATGACCCCTGACCTGTCAATGGCAATGAAAGCAATCATGCAATTATAAGGCAAAACCAATTCAGTATTATTTTATTGACATTGACTCCCAGTGTGGCAATGACGTTATTGTCACATTTTCATTGTCATATATCAAATAATTGTGTTACCTATCTTGTAGTTGTGCTGTTGTACTATACCACGGCACAGGCACAGTACGATGTAGTCTCCATTTTCAAACTGGCATAAAAACGATTGTGATAAGTTGGGTGGTCGTTGTAGCATTTGTCTATAAACTCTACTTTTATGTCTGAGTAAGTTGAAAGCCTAACAGTTTTAGAGAATCTGGAGCCATGTATTAATTGATATAGCTCTAACAGAACAACTTAAATATACAGTAATTCTGTATTATTATACAACTCAGTGTAGGGTCTACTGCTAATTTGAGTTGTTTGTCTGTGCTACATTGACCTTTACCATGTGAGTTAAGTAGACACAGTCTCATCACTGCTCCCTCCTCTAGGTTTCCACATGGATGAAACATGTGGTCGTAGAGTGAGCCAGGAAGAAGGAGAGGATGGTGAAGATGATGTTAAATTGATGAACCAGTCAAGTCGCCAACATACGTGTTGGCCTCCAGAGCAGGGTGATGCTGCAGCTAGCGTGTGTAACCTGCAGGTAGGGACTCTCTCAAAGAGACTCTCAGTGCCAAAGAAGAACCCGATGACACGATGGCGTACTTTGGGAGCAGTGCGCACCAGGAGTAGTTCCCACAGTCCCTGCTTGGTGGCGCAGCAAGGAGGGAGACGGTATCGGTCAAACTTAATCATGGGGCATTGTTTTTGGTCTGTGTCATGCCCATCACTGAATTTATTGCCGACTGGCGACACTGACAATCCTAACGCCACAGCCTCGAGTGTGGAAGTTGGGCCCTCGGAGCAGTCAGCGCCACCGGCTGATCTGGACAATGCACTCAACTTCACTGGTAGCTTTGGATTACCCAGAATGCCTGTTGGCGCTGTTGGGTCAGACAGCTCTGTCACTGATAGCATCACGTCGACTGACCACTCGTGTGATGAAGATTGTGACATATCACTAGAAAGACAGTACGATCACACTTCACTAGAAAGACAAGATGGTTCCGTGTCACCAGAAAGAGAAGACGGTGTTGTGTCACTAGAAAGACAAGATGGTGCCATGTCACCAGAAAGGCAAGATGGTGCCATGTTACAAGATAAGCAAGATGGTGTCATGTCACTAAAAAGACAAGACGGTGACATGTCACTTGAAGGACAAGATGGTGCTGTGTCACTAGAAAGACAAGACGGTGCCATGTCAACAAAAAGTCAAGATTGTGCAATATCACCAGAAAGGCAAGATGTTGCCATGTCAACAGAAAGTCAAGTTGGTGCCATGTCACTAGAAAGACAAGACAGTGCTATGTCACCAGTAAGACAAAGTGGTGCCATGTTACTAGAAAGACAAGACAGCGCAGTGTCACCAGAAAGACAAGATGGTGCCATGTCACTAGAAAGACAAGACAGTGCAGTGTCACCAGAAAGACAAGATGGGGACATGTCACTAGAAAGACAAGATAGTGCCACATCACAAGAAATACAATGTGGTGCTGTGTCACTAGAAAGACAACAATCAAACACCAACGGTGGCATGCATTTGTCAAATGATGTGTCAGCAGATGTATTGGATCTGCAGGTATGTATTTCTTTTTTGGTTGGCTTAACAAATGTACAAATAAGTATACTACTATTACTAGAAAGAATGTTAAGTAAAATCTTTATTTTGTATTTCAGTATTAAATTAGGAAACATTTAAACAAGCAGTTGATATGTACATTTGGTATTCTCTATTAGCGTTGCTCAACAAACACAACGAACTGTGGTAATCCAATGTTTATCTAGGTGGATACTGACAGTATATGGAACACTAATCAGCCTTGGCTTTTAGAATATCTCGTTTTGTCATGATGTTATAATTAAATATCAAAGCAAAACAGGAAATGTTTAATCTTCTCCACATTTATTCAGGCCCATCTCAGCAATATCATTTTGAGCCAGAATTATCTGTTGAATCTCTGGAATAACATTTACCCATTTTGTTGACATATTTATATGCAATGAAAGGGGAAAATTCCACGTTCTAATGTGAAGACTCTTAAGTTAAAAAAGAATGCAGTAATTGACTATCCAGAAATTATTCATCCAAATATTTAATTTTATACTCATTGAAAATGAAATAGCAGAAAATGTTGTTTTGTATAACACTAAAGATGATATGTTTAGACTGGTTTCATCTGGATATCTCTCGTCTGTTGCCATGTGCGTGGTTTTTTGCTGGAAATACATTACTTACAGCCAATCTATACAGATGCTTCGGTGCAAGGTGCTGCCACCTAGCAAGAACTAATCAGGCATAATCCAGACTGGGCTAATGCTTTGTGCCACAGTTTAATTATGGTGTTTCTGTTTTCTGCTTGACAGGGAAATAACATGACAACTACAGGGCATTTGTTCAGCGTTGCAAAGATTTTGTTTAGGGGAGACAGGATGGAAGGCACCAAGGAGCACTCGATGGGAGAGAACAATCCTCTCCTTCAGTCTTCCCCAGAGGAGGCCCCAGCAGGAGCAGCGGGATCAGGAGGACAACTGGCAGGTGAGCCTGCACATTATCCGTACGAGCAATCCATTGAAGATTTGGCCAGGCGTGACGAGGAAAGTAGTGGAAGACAAACTGCCATGCTTCACTTGCCACTAGTCAACTGTGGGGATGTTGCTGAACTGTTGATTCATGAAGTAATGCCTTCTAAGGCATGCAACAGCTTGGATACAGTCAATCGTACTGGAGGAGTTCTATGCAAAGATGACAGCGAACTTGTCGGTTCACCTTCTGGCAATGATCTCGACTCTGTCAGTCACACCTTTGTTGCACATGACCCGATGACCCCTGCTGCTGATGATGGTGACAAATTAGATGACGTGCGAAGTACGCACTATAATGGTAATGCTGTAGATCAGCTGAGCAGTCTCGCGCAGATCCTATCAGATCCAAGCTGTGAGACTAAGGCTTTTGGCCGGAAAACATTTCTCAAGTTTCAGTTTGACTGAGTGTTCTTTGCATGTGTTGCATTTGACAGTATTTATCATTAGTCACATTTATTTAAATTATGAATCTATGAAGAACCATCAAAATAATATTACTTCCTGATTATAATGTGCCTGCCTTAATGAGCACCACAGTGTTTCTAAGGTGCCTGTCATATGAGCTGTGTGGAATGTGATTGTAGTGACCTTCTTGTTGACATTTTTCTTGACAACCTGTTTACCTTAAAAATTTCTCTCCTCAATTAAATGTTTTGCTCATTTCGTTTTAGAATCAATTCTCAAACAATCTAATAGTAAATACTGTGACATGCTAGCTCATTTGTGCAAATGTGTTATTTAGATTTGATGAAATCATCAAACTATTAAATTATTGTTGATAAGGTCCTGTCAAAATATTGAGAAAAAAGGAAAAAGCGGTTCATTTCTACATAATAACATTGACAGTTGCAAGTCACCTGATCTAATCATCAAATGACCTGATCTAATCATCAAATGACCTGATCTAATCATCGAGTGACCTGATCTAATCATCGAGTGACCTGATCTAATCGAGTGACCTGATCTAATCATCGAGTGACCTCATCTAATCATCAAATGACCTGATCTAATCATCGAGTGACCTCATCTAATCATCAAAGTCAATTCCTTCAATGATTTTAACAAATGTAGGCAATTTTTTATTAAACAAACTGCCATATTAACTAATAAACAGACTGTGCAGGCTCTGTATTGTTTCAACTATTCACCACTACAGATCTGAACATTAACAAATCTAATTTGCGATGGACTAAATGCACTGAGGAGAGAGGTTTAAAGCTAATATCAGTTTTATTAGGTGTAAAGTTGCAATGTGGCAGCTCAGTCCAAACTAACATACATTTCATGATTATTAAATAGTGGTATCTGCTAGGTGGCACCACATATACAGTATTATTATGGTATTACTCTAGATGGCACCACATGTCAAATCTGCATTTTGGGCACACTTCATGGGCAATTATAGAATCCTAAACTATTGCATGTATTACAAAAATGTGAATTGTGTAAGCTTAGCTAATGAAAACGCTAGCAGCAGAAACTATAAAAGAAAGAATTCCCCAAACTACTGAAACTTCAATCACTGTATATAATAAACTTTACGATATGTGTGGATATTTTTCAGTAAATTTCCAGATACAAACAAATTAAGCTCTTGGCTGTCATAATTGATAATGCTCACCCGCATGAATACACAACGTTTGCAGACAAGTGTTACATAATTTTATTGCCACAGATAATACATAATGATTTACATGTGTAAGTAATCAAGTTTTTCATGCAATTCATAGAAAACATATATAAATAAGTGACTAGTAGTATGAAAAACTGTGCATGTCCTTTGGATGATATATGACATGAAATCAATGCATTTCTTTTCTTAAAAGAAAGGGTCTATGTGCAATGACTAATATTATCATTTCAATGTCCAAGTATTTGGGGCCTCGTTTATAATTGTTGCATACTAATGACAGTTCTTCTTTTTTTGTAAATGTAGACCAGTGCTTTAAATAGTATTACATAAACCTGTTCAGATAATGAAACAGGGTGTTAGATGTGTTGTCAAATTAGCAATCAGTTCTGTCGTAATACTTTAGAGTGTCTGAATGCTCGCCCCTTACAAACGACACTCTAGTGCAAACTACAATCAACATAACAGTTCTTATTCCGGAGCCTGCAACACTTCTACATTTGTGTCTAAGCTAATTCGTCATGCAACATCATTAAACCTTCTATGTTATGTGTGCATGTGTGTGCGTGTGTGGGCGTGCACATGTGTGTGTTGTGCATTTGTCTGTCGGTATATATGTAAGTGTGAGTATAGGATATGCAAGGATATGCAATTAATGAGCTTTGAAATATCCACTGAAGTATATATAATTCAAATCTTTATATAAGATCGACGGGTGAATATATATATATAAACACGTACATGTAAACATTGTGTAGACATCTATAGGGAGTGATAAGGTTTTACAAGAGAAAACGGTATATATATATACACACATATATATATATATAACAGTAGAAAACACAGTACTAAAGTTTGATAACATGTTGTCTACCAAGTTATAAAGCAGCGCTACGTTTTAACCTATTCGGTTGGACAGCAATGGTGCCAGTGACACTGCACAAACAAATGTGACGTGTCAATAGCCAGAACAATGAAACATGAATACACCAATATCATCCATTGAAAAAATATCTTTTCAACTATACTATTTGTACCTACATATACCACTCACATCCATATAATGCCACACAAATTCTGCACGAATCAATCTGATTATGCTACAAACAACATTTGTCCACATTTAAATCTTAAATGCTAAAGGTCTGAGCTGAAAATGGCCACTGGAGAAACAAAAGACATTTGTTTTATATCATCTTTAAAGGTCAATTAGATTTTTTCACTCATCTCATTTAAAGACTCATTTCACATAATATTGACTGACATGCTGGCTCATTTGTGTAAAATGATAAAAAAAATGTTTTTCTATCATTTTAACAAAAGTATTACTTTCCACATTACAGATCTCAACAGCACTGACCCTGACTCACAATGGGCCACATTTATTATGGAGGGAGATTTAAACTGCTTTCTCCTGTAGGCCTATATAATCATTCTAACCTGACAAGTAATAGGTAAAATTAAGCTTATTATTATTATGCGGTAACAATTCAGTTTACATGCAGATAATGCATTTTAAACTCTCAATTAGTTGTCATCTGCTACAAGAGATTTCCTGTACAGAAAACAAATATGATGACAACTGTGAATAAAAATTGCACAGTGAAAGATAAGAGAAAATTAATAAAAAAACTTGTTTTACGTTTTTATGTGATATTTACAAATTCATACCATTGTTGAAACAATGTGTTTATATTACCAGAACATTGTATCAGTCATGACACATTGAAATAAGAACATTGTATCAGTCATGACACAAAACTAAGAACATTGTATCAGTCATGACACATTGAAATAAGAACACTGTATCAGTCATGACACATTGAACTAAGAACACTGTATCAGTCATGACACATTGAACTAAGAACACTGTTTCAGTCATGACACATTGAACTAAGAACATTGTATCAGTCGTACACATTGAACTAAGAACACTGTATCAGTCATGACACATTGAACTAAGAACATTGTATCAGCATTGAACTAACACTGTTTCAGTTATGACACATTGAACTAAGAACATACCTGCTGTTGATTCTTTCCTACTGGTTAAATGTTGACAATTACCATTCTTATGAACTCGGATAAATCAACCTAATTACAATTGTCACTGTATGTGCAACAATGTTAACCTTTTTTAAAAGTTAGGATAACTTCAAAAACTAGTAAAATTTGTATATTTGATAGGTTTTATATACAATGGTGCAACTGTAAATGATGAAATGAAAATTCATTAAGTTGTTCAATGCTTTGTAGAGTATATTATATCGACACAGTACTCTATCCACACAAAGCCGCCTACCATCAGCTCAGATCTGTTTCACCTGGATCAATCCCAGCATGCAACTCTTCCAGCTTCATAATCCTAAATATTGCCACACTGCAGTCCAAATAAGGTCATGTCACTCAACATCCCCTTCGGTAAATTGCAGCACAGTGCCACCTCACACTTACGCAGCCCAGGCAAGTCTTGCCAGTGATATACCACTGTATGGTAAATCTGCTAGTTTTGAGACTGGGCCTCGATCTGGCGTCGCTTCTTCACAAACTCCTGCGCATCCTTGTCCCAGTCTCGGATGTGCATCGCAGTCAAGGCTGCTGTGGCTTTCGTCTCTGCAGCATACGTCACACAATCTTACCTTCATATCTACACTGTGTGCTTCATATGATGGGCCCACACACACATGAGCACTGTAGAAAACTTGTAAACTTATATCTAACTCACACACCCATAATAATGTAACCTGTATGCAGACCTTAGATGAAAAGTTTTCATATTTTGGATTTCCGCCTGGTTAGCCCTGATTACCATTAACAGGCGTTAGAAGCTTTTTTATTATTGAATAAAGCCAACTACAGATATCACAAACTAGTCTGAACATGATTTGAGTTGGACAAATGAATTGAGAAGGGAGTTTCAAAAGAATGCTTACTCTCTCCCTTCCTAGGCTGCATAAGAGGAAGCGTAATGGGTTTGAGGGCTGTGAAGCCAGAGATGTCCCCGCCCGTGATGCCCGGGATACTGCTGAGCGAGAGATACACCTCTCCGGCAAAGTCGTTGGCCAGCATGAAGTCATGGTCCATCACCGTGAAGACAATGCATGCTCCGTTCCTCAGACACTGTTGACGTGACACGCTGCTGCAAAACAGACACCCGATCACATGACATATTGTCAGCTGTCAACTGCTGCTGATTCCTCATGAGTTGTCCCCTCTAAGCTGCCTCCTCAGTTTGATTTGTCACTCTTGAATCAGCCTTGGCGATAATAACAATTTTTTACAGCATAGTTCACGAATTTGTCATTGCTGCTTTATTACATTCATAACCAATCCAACTTGAACTGCTTATCGATTTGGAATTGCTTAACACGTTTGGTTTCTCGAGGACTTAGTGCAATGGAAGTATTTTATATTGTATTGTATTGACGAACAGATTTGTACATTATCATATTGTGTGGTTATGTCTTTTCTCCAAGAGAATACGTTTTCATACATTTATGACAGCTTATCGTCAATAATCACTGGAAGAAAATATGACAAAACGTAAGTTCTCAATACATGAAGGAACTTCTTAAAAAAAATTAAAGATAGGAATTGGATCTAAAAAAAGTAAGGAAATGATGGAAAGGTAAGACTGAAGGAAGACGTGTAGCTGTACGTAAACTGTGTGTTCATCTGTGTCCACACGACTACATTCACGTGAGCACATCCTAAGTCAAGGTGATGCTTTGGTTAAGGTCACGTGAACACATCCTAAGTCAAGGTGGTGCTTCGGTTAAGGTCACGTGAACACATCCTAAGTCAAGGTGATGCTTTGGTTAAGGTCACGTGAACACATCCTAAGTCAAAGTGATGTTTCGGTTATGGTCACGCCAACACATCCTAAGTCAAAGTGATGCTTCGGTTAAGGTCACGTCAACACATCCTAAGTCAAAGTGATGCTTCGGTTAAGGTCACATCAACACATCCTAAATCAAAGTGATGCTACGGTTAAGGTCACGTCAACACATCCTAAGTCAAAGTGATGCTTCGGTTAAGGTCACGTTAACACATCCTAAGTCAAAGTGATGCTTCGGTTAAGGTCACGTTAACACATCCTAAATCAAAGTGATGCTTCGGTTAAGGTCACGTCAACACATCCTAAATCAAAGTGATGCTTCTGTTAAGGTCACGTCAACACATCCTAAGTCAAGGTAATGCTTCAGTTAAGGTCACGTCAACACATCCCAAATCAAAGTGATGCTTCGGTTAAGGTCACGTTAACACATCCTAAGTCAAGATAATGCTTCAGTTAAGGTCGAACAGGTGCACTTACAATTCAAATGACTCGTCAAATGTGGGATTGAGTGAGTTTTTCACGATCTGCGTCTGCTGCACGCTCTGTCTGGGAAACACATGGTGTGGACTCAACTCGATCAACACAAAAGGGTCACTCAGACCTACAACAGGAAACACTCATCTGTCTTTCTCCTCTCATATTACCACTTCCTCTACATGTTCTTTCATATACATTCTGTCAATAGGTGTTGAAGATCACACAAAAATTCCACACTCCAAATTATAAAAAATTATTATAAAAAAAATCATTTCATTAAAAAAAATCATGCTTATCCCACAGCAAACAAATGTTATTACACTGTCCTGCAAACAGATGTTAACACACTGTCCTGTAAACAGATGTTATCCCAGGGTCCTACAGACAGATGTTATCACACTGTCCTACAGACAGATGTTATCACACTGTCCTACAGACAGATGTTATCACACTGTCCTACAGACAGATGTTATCACACTGACCTACAGACAGATGTTAGCACACTGTCCTACAGACATATGTTATCACTGTCCTACAAACATATGTTATCACACTGACCTGCAAACAGATGTTATCACACTGTCCTACAAACAGATGTTATCACACTGTCCTACAGACAGATGTCACACTGTCCTACAGACAGATGTTGTCACACTGTCCTACAGACAGATGTTGTCACACTGTCCTACAGACAGATGTTATCACACTGTCCTACAGACAGATGTTATCACACTGTCCTACAAACAGATGTTATCACACTGTCCTACAGACAGGCAGATGTTGTCACACTGTCCTACAGACAGATGTTGTCACTGTCCTACAGACAGATGTTATCACACTGTCCTACAAACTGATGTTATCACACTGACCTGCACACACACTCACCCCAGTCTTTTGCTAGGCATCATTTTTGAGATGGCGTAAACTTACGGAGCCCCAAACTTACCATTAGGATCAAGAGCGAGGATGTTCCTCGCATGGAGCACTGCAAGGAAGAAACATGAACATTAGGATCAAGAGCGAGGATGTTCCTCGCATGGAGCACTGCAAGGAAGAAACATGAACATTATTCACAAAACTGCAATAAGAAGTTATCACCACTAAAGCCTATATACTGCCATTGAAATAGCTCAGATATCTGCAAGTGTCAAACTCTTGTTTCATTAAAAATCTCTCCTCAACAGATTTTGTCTATCGCACATCTAGTTTGCTGTCCAAGTATGTAGTGTGTGAATAGTCTATGTAATATCTGCAGTCGATTTAATAAAAAAATACCTATTTCTGTTCAAATCATCGAAAGAATTGACTTTAGTCATTAGATCTGGTAAAGTTCAACTTAGTGGATATCTAATATGGTAAACACTGTGTGGGTCAATGTCAATCAAGGGTGTGACCTCCATCCTCTCGCCGATCACATGACAAAATTACAAAATTTCACCAAGAAGGAAATTTGTGAGCTTTCGGCATTTTCACTTCACTTAATGTTTGATCAAACATTAAGTACTATAAATTTGATAGTTTATCTGATGATTTCACAAAAACTACATACAAAAGTTGCACAAACGAGCTAGCATGTCGAAGTGGATACCAGGTAGGTTTGATTTTTCACAAAATGAATAGCAAAAAACTGAAATTGAGGAGGACCTTCAACTACTTCATTCGACACATGCATTGTGCACTGTCTACAACTCAACGGCTGAACAGTCTTTGGACCAATGCATTGTGCACTGTCTACAACTCAACGGCTGAACAGTCTTTGCACCAATGCATTGTGCACTGTCTACAACTCAACGGCTGAACAGTCTTTGCACCAATGCATTGTGCACTGTCCACAACTCAACGGCTGAACAGTCTTTGCACCAATGCATTGTGCACTGTCCACAACTCAACGGCTGAACAGTCTTTGCACCAATGCATTGTGCACTGTCCACAACTCAACGGCTGAACAGTCTTTGCACCAATGCATTGTGCACTGTCCACAACTCAACGGCTGAACAGTCTTTGCACCAATGCATTGTGCACTGTCCACAACTCAACGGCTGAACAGTCTTTGCACCAATGCATTGTGCACTGTCCACAACTCAACGGCTGAACAGTCTTTGGACCAATGCATTGTGCACTGTCCACAACTCAACGGCTGAACAGTCTTTGCACCAATGCATTGTGCACTGTCCACAACTCAACGGCTGAACAGTCTTTGCACCAATGCATTGTGCACTGTCCACAACTCAACGGCTGAACAGTCTTTGCACCAATGCATTGTGCACTGTCCACAACTCAACGGCTGAACAGTCTTTGCACCAATGCATTGTGCACTGTCCACAACTCAACGGCTGAACAGTCTTTGCACCAATGCATTGTGCACTGTCCACAACTCAACGGCTGAACAGTCTTTGCACCAATGCATTGTGCACTGTCCACAACTCAACGGCTGAACAGTCTTTGCACAATGCCAATGCATTGTGCACTGTCCACAACTCAACGGCTGAACAGTCTTTGCACCAATGCATTGTGCACTGTCCACAACTCAACGGCTGAACAGTCTTTGCACCAATGCATTGTGCACTGTCCACAACTCAACGGCTGAACAGTCTTTGCACCAATGCATTGTGCACTGTCCACAACTCAACGGCTGAACAGTCTTTGCACCAATGCATTGTGCACTGTCCACAACTCACCGGCTGAACAGTCTTTGCACCAATGCATTGTGCACTGTCCACAACTCAACGGCTGAACAGTCTTTGCACCAATGCATTGTGCACTGTCCACAACTCAACGGCTGAACAGTCTTTGCACCAATGCATTGTGCACTGTCCACAACTCAACGGCTGAACAGTCTTTGCACCAATGCATTGTGCACTGTCCACAACTCAACGGCTGAACAGTCTTTGCACCAATGCATTGTGCACTGTCCACAACTCAACGGCTGAACAGTCTTTGCACCAATGCATTGTGCACTGTCCACAACTCAACGGCTGAACAGTCTTTGCACCAATGCATTGTGCACTGTCCACAACTCAACGGCTGAACAGTCTTTGCACCAATGCATTGTGCACTGTCCACAACTCAACGGCTGAACAGTCTTTGCACCAATGCATTGTGCACTGTCCACAACTCAACGGCTGAACAGTCTTTGGACCAATGCATTGTGCACTGTCCACAACTCAACGGCTGAACAGTCTTTGCACCAATGCATTGTGCACTGTCCACAACTCAACGGCTGAACAGTCTTTGCACCAATGCATTGTGCACTGTCCACAACTCAACGGCTGAACAGTCTTTGCACCAATGCATTGTGCACTGTCCACAACTCAACGGCTGAACAGTCTTTGCACCAATGCATTGTGCACTGTCCACAACTCAACGGCTGAACAGTCTTTGGACCAATGCATTGTGCACTGTCCACAACTCAACGGCTGAACAGTCTTTGGACCAATGCATTGTGCACTGTCCACAACTCAACGGCTGAACAGTCTTTGGACCAATGCATTGTGCACTGTCCACAACTCAACGGCTGAACAGTCTTTGCACCAATGCATTGTGCACTGTCCACAACTCAACGGCTGAACAGTCTTTGCACCAATGCATTGTGCACTGTCCACAACTCAACGGCTGAACAGTCTTTGCACCAATGCATTGTGCACTGTCCACAACTCAACGGCTGAACAGTCTTTGCACCAATGCATTGTGCACTGTCCACAACTCAACGGCTGAACAGTCTTTGCACCAATGCATTGTGCACTGTCCACAACTCAACGGCTGAACAGTCTTTGCACCAATGCATTGTGCACTGTCCACAACTCAACGGCTGAACAGTCTTTGCACCAATGCATTGTGCACTGTCCACAACTCAACGGCTGAACAGTCTTTGCACCAATGCATTGTGCACTGTCCACAACTCAACGGCTGAACAGTCTTTGCACCAATGCATTGTGCACTGTCCACAACTCAACGGCTGAACAGTCTTTGCACCAATGCATTGTGCACTGTCCACAACTCAACGGCTGAACAGTCTTTGCACCAATGCATTGTGCACTGTCCACAACTCAACGGCTGAACAGTCTTTGCACCAATGCATTGTGCACTGTCCACAACTCAACGGCTGAACAGTCTTTGCACCAATGCATTGTGCACTGTCCACAACTCAACGGCTGAACAGTCTTTGCACCAATGCATTGTGCACTGTCCACAACTCAACGGCTGAACAGTCTTTGGACCAATGCATTGTGCACTGTCCACAACTCAACGGCTGAACAGTCTTTGGACCAATGCATTGTGCACTGTCCACAACTCAACGGCTGAACAGTCTTTGGACCAATGCATTGTGCACTGTCCACAACTCAATGGCTGAACAGTCTTAACAAGATTTAACAAGATTAGCCATCCAAGCCAAAGGCCCAGATGGCAAGTGGACAAGGAAGCCATTGGCTTATCGAGAGTCCAACAATGTTCACCTACTTATAACCCGCCCTCCTGAGATATGTGTCAACCTTGTTTTTAAACATATTCACGCTGCTAGCAGTTACACAATCTGTAGACAATTTGTTCCATTCATTTATTGTCCTCTGTGCGAACGAGTGCTTCCTGATGTCCAATCTACATTGATCCTTTACAAATTTTACCTCATGTCCTCTAGTTCTGCTATCCTTCTTGAGTGAGAAAAACATATTTCTATCAATATTTTCATACCCATTTAATATCTTAAAAACTTCAATCTGATCTCCTCTTAACCTCCTTGTCTCTAGAGTTGTTAAACCACATTCTTTCAGGCGTTCTTCATAACTAAGGACTCTAAGTTCTGGAATCATTTTAGTTGCTCTCCTTTGTATGCGTTCAAGCGTATCTATATCCTTCTTACGATATGGTCTCCATGCTTGTATACAGTATTCTAAATGAGGTCTAACTATTGCTTTATAAAGAGGTATAATTAACTTGTTTCCCTTGTATGTTATGTTTCTTCTAATCAATCCAAGAATTTGATTACCCTTTGAAGCTGCAATACCACACTGCTCTGAAACTTTCATATCAGCGCTTATTGTAACTCCTAAGTCCTTTTCTTTTACAGTAGTACCCAGAACAGTATCTCCCATTTTATAGTTTACATTCAAGTTCCCATGTCCTGTATGTAGGCATTTACATTTCCCAAAATTGAACAGCATCTGCCATTTCTCAGACCATTTCACTAATCTGTCTAGATCGTTTTGTAAATGTTGTTTATCACCATCAGTATTAACCTTTCTAAACAGTTTTGTGTCATCCGCAAATTTCAGTACGTTACTTGTTATACTGCCGTCCAAGTCATTGATATAAATTGAGAATAATATAGGTCCTAATACTGATCCTTGAGGTACCCCACTCAAAACCGATTTCCAATTTGAAACTTCTCCATCTACTACAACTCGTTGTCTTCTGTCAGTCAGCCATTGTTCTATCCAGTCAGTTATGCTATCCCCGATACCATGGGCTTTTAATTTAAGTAGTAATCTTTGATGTGGCACTTTGTCAAAAGCTTTCTGAAAATCTAAGTAGGTAATATCTACTGGCAATCCCACGTCTATCCACTTAGTGATTTCTTCCAAAAAACATAACATATTTGTTAAGCATGACCTCGCTTTTAGGAATTCATGTTGAGATGAATTTAATAATTTATGCTTAACGAGGAAGTCCACCATATGGTCTTTAATTAACCTTTCTAATAATTTACAAATCACTGACGTTAAACTCACTGGTCTGTAATTCTCTGACTTATTTCTCGAACCCTTTTTAAATAATGGTATGATGTTTGCTTCTTTCCATTCAAACGGAACAACTCCCTCTTTTAATGACAAGTTGAATACTCTTGCAAGTGGTATACTGATTTGATCTACTGTTTCCATTAGTAATTTTGGAGGAATCCCATCCACTCCCGGTGATTTGTTATCCTTCATTGCCTTTATTTTCCTAGCTACCAATTCTGGAGTTACAACTAACGGACCTAAATATTCAGATTTTGCCCCCTGAAATTTAGCATCAGCAACTGGTAATGAACTAATATCTTCTTTGGTAAACACTGAACTGAAGTAACCATTTAGGTCTTCCGCCATTAAAAACCCCTGTGATATTATATTTCCAGCACTGTCTTCTAGAGGTCCAACCTTGTCTTGCACGTTTTGTTTACTCCTGACATATGCATAAAAACTCTTGCTGTAATTTTTTATGTTACATGCCAGTTTTTGCTCATAGCTTCTTTTAGATTGTCTGATTTCAGTTGTAGCTGCATTAAGTGCGTCTTTGTATTTTGCATAGTCTTCTTCCTTTCTGGTACGCCTATAAACCCTCCACATAGTTTGTTTTAGCATTATTTTCTAATTGCCTCTTTTGACAAGTGTTTCTTTCTACACCGGTTTCCTTGTTTTTGGAAGGGAACAAATTTATCGATGATACTCTCAATTTCATATTTCAGAATATTCCAACATTCAATTGTGGTCTTATTCATCAGCATGTTATTCCAATCTAGCTTTGCTAAGTATTTTCTCATATCTTTGTAGTTACCTTTGTGGAAGTTTCTCTTGTATGTTTTCTTATTTTTACTTTCTGATTTTACATTGATGTCAAAATGTATTTGATTATGGTCACTATTACCCAATGGTTCAAATATTTTTACATTGTCCACTAATTCTTTTTGTGATGACAAAACTATATCTAATACATTTTCTCCCCTGGTTGGTTCTAGTACGTGCTGAGTAAGAAAGCTATCCTGGATTAAACAAAATTGTTGATCCTCAATCCCTGTGCTCTCTAGATAATTCCATTGTATGTGTCCATGGTTAAAATCTCCCATTATGATACATTCCCCTTTACTAACTGCTTTTATAGCATTTTTTATTTTTGTGTTGTCCTCTTTGTTTATGTTTGGACTTCGGTAAACTAATCCAATGGTTAATTTTGAATTTCCTGAAATAATTTTGCACCAAACAGCTTCATCGCAATCTGCTTCCCTTTCTAGTTTTATTTCATAAGCCTGAATAGATTCTTTAACATATAAAATAACTCCCCCGCCCCTTCTTCCTATTCGATATTTCCTAAACATTACGTATCCTGTCAGTCCTAATTCAGCATCTGTTATATCTATGTTGGCCCATGATTCAGTTATACCAATTATGTGAGGGTCAATATCTTCTACCATAATATTTAATTCGTTTTTCTTATTTACTATGCTCCTTGCATTTAAACATACGCATCTATAACCTTTTTCAGAGATGTTTTTCGGATGATTTTATATTGGTTTATCTGTGCTAGTGGCCTCTTGTTCTGCTTGAGACACCTCTAAGTAACCCCCCTGCACTTCTAGTTTAAAGAATGTTTACTTCCAAAAATATTTGTCATTGTACCCAAGTCGCTATCTACTGCTGCTGAAAGTTTGTCCGCGAATACTGCCGCCCCCTTTCCATTTAAATGAAGCCCATCCTTCATGTACATATCAGCCCTCCCAACAAAACTTCCCCATAAATCCACAAATCCAACTTCCTCTTCCCTACACAGCCTCTAGACTAACATGTTAATTGCCATCCCCCGACAATTTCGATATTTGTGACCCCTCCTGCCCATTACAGGTAAAATCCCTGACAGTATTACCTGCTCAACCCGCATCTGTTTTAGTGTTCTGACCAACTGCCTATATTTCCTAACTATGGCAGTTGTACCCTCCCTCTCTACGTTATTTGTCCCTACGTGTACTAAAACAGATCCACCCTTACCCGAGCCTACGATGTTTTTTACCCTCTCAGTTATCGCCTCTATTTTGGCTCCAGGCAAGCAGACCACCACATCATCTCCCTTGTTTAAGACTCTGTCGGTCTTCCTAACTATCGAATCCCCCACAAACACCCTCGCTCTCTTCCTCACCCCCTCTATCACTGCTGCAGAATAACTTCCTTTCGATCCCCTCCATCACATTCTGTCCTGCCCCTTCCCTCCTGTCTCCCCCACTTCCCACTCCTTTGCTCTTGTCTCTCCAACTCCCCTCTCCTTCACTCCGGTTGTTTTCCCTTCCGTCTCCCCCACTCCCTTCTCCTTCCCTCCTGTCTCCCCTACTCCCCTCTCCTTCACTCCGGTTGTTTTCCCTCCCGTCTCCCCCACTCCCTTCTCCTTCCCTCCTGTCTCCGCTACTCCCCTCTCCTTCACTCCGGTTGTCTTCCCTCCCGTCTCCCCCACTCCCTTCTCCTTCCCTCCTGTCTCCCCTACTCCCCTCTCCTTCACTCCGGTTGTCTTCCCTCCCGTTCCTTTCCTTCCCGTCTCCTTACGTCCTGTCTCCCTATGACCTGTCACCTTTCCTCCTCTCAGCTTCCTCCCAGGCTGAGGTGAGCTCTCCCTAGCATCTCTTGTGTCTTTCCCCACTTTATCGTCTACTTTTCCCCCACCGGAACTACTGGCACAACCCCCCTGTTCCCTTCCCACCATTGCCACAACGAGCAGCCTCAGCTGGCTATAGTATCCTCTGTGACACGTTGGCTATAGTATCCTCTGACACGCTGGCTCTAGTATCCTCTATGACATGCTGGCTCTAGTATCCTCTATGACACACGGGCTCTAGTATCCTCTATGACACTCTGGCTCGATTTCACAAATTTGTTATTTAGTTTTGGTGAAATCATTGGACATCGATGAACCTGATTTGCGATGCACTCGATAAATCAAGGGGGAGGGTTAACCTTTCAATAAATGGACCTACCTTCCACTAGCACCATCTCTGCTTTACGCAGTACCTACCTTCAACTAGCACCATCTCTGCTCTAAGCAGTATATACCTTCCACTAGCACCATCTCTGTTTTACGCAGTACCTACCTTCAACTAGCACCATCTCTGCTCTAAGCAGTATATACCTTCCACTAGCACCATCTCTGCTCTAAGCAGTATATACCTTCCACTAGCACCATCTCAGCTCTAAGCAGTACCTACCTTCCACTAACAACATTTTTGCTCTAAGCAGCAACATCTCTGCTCTAAGCAGTACATACCTTCCACTAGCAATATATTTGCTCTAAGCAGCAACATCTCTGCTCTAAGCAGTACCTACCTTCCACTAGCAACATCTCTGCATCTGTGTTATAGTATGCTCTCACGGTCAGTGTTCCAAATGCCATGCTGTTGTACAACTCCTGCAACAACCACCAGGGGTGCTGTTGATATGGAATATCTTAAAGCTAAACGTCTCACAAATTTGACCCAAGACCAGAAATATAAATGTCATTATCTTTACTGTCTTTATGTGTGAAGATATTGCTACATAAATTTGTAATAAAAAATATTTGCATCGCAGTAATTATTATGACCAGTGTAGTTTTCCATTTACCATAAGTGAAGACTGTACTTGACATTGAACTGTTCGTCCTACGTACTTGACATTGAACTGTTCGTCCTACGTACTTGACATTGAACTGTTCGTCCTACGTACTTGACATTGAACTGTTCGTCCTACGTACTTGACATTGAACTGTTCGTCCTACGTACTTGACATTGAACTGTTCGTCCTACGCACTTGACATTGAACTGTTCGTCCTACGCACTTGACATTGAACTGTTCGTCCTACGCACTTGACATTGAACTGTTCGTCCTACGTACTTGACATTGAACTGTTCGTCCTACGTACCTGCTCATGTAGTTTCTCAGTGAGGAACGCCTCTATCACGATGCTTGTGTGAGCTTTGTTGAGAGTTAACTGCCAATGGAGGTCCTAAAACAACAACATCACAAACATGCTTATATCAACTTAGAAACTCATACATGCATGCATCAATAACACAACAAATACTACTACTGAGATACAATTGTATATGTGCTGTAGGGATACCAAGATATGTGAAGGAAAATCTTCCATTCTCATTCAGCTTCAGTTCCTACCAGATGATGTAATCAGTACTTTACCTCAAATAGTCTGTTCTTCATGGTAGACATGGAGAGTCCTTTGCCGCTGGCATGGAAGAAGTCCATGAGGATCTCAAGGGCGCTGTAGAGGCGCTCGAAGAACCACGCGAGCTTCTGTGGACAGGAACAGAGCTCACGGGCAAACCAGATGTCATGCACCTCTACTAAAATTATACCAATTTGTAGAATTAACAAGGCTTCCTTTCCTTAACACACAACAGAACATACAAGAAACAACACACATCACAAGTCAAGGCTGAATCTGGAATTGTTTTGCGCAAGTTTATACCAGAGCTTTCCCACTTACATGCTGGCAAATATTTCATTTTCAACATATGCATTCATTGTTCATTCGTACTTCCCCAAGTTTGCACCTTCCTTCTAAGTACTCAAACTTCCATTTATTTGGAACCTTCCTGTTCTAGGAACTACAAGCTTGCTTACCTTATATTACTCACTGTTTTTACCTATACTGTGCTACTGCTGTGAAGTTTGGGGAAATGCATGTATTACTAATGTACATTGTATCACAGTGGTACAAAAAGGTGGTCAGACTGATATGTGGTGTTGGTAGACTTCATCACACCAACATGCTACTTTATAGGTGTAGAGTACTTGAATGTTCTGACTTAGCAGATATGTGGTGTTGGTAGACTTCATCACACCAACATGCTACTTTATAGGTGTAGAGTACTTGAATGTTCTGACTTAGCAGATATGTGGTGTTGGTAGACTTCATCACACCAACATGCTACTTTATAGGTGTAGAGTACTTGAATGTTCTGACTTAGCAGATATGTGGTGTTGGTAGACTTCATCACACCAACATGCTACTTTATAGGTGCAGAGTACTTGAATGTTCTGACTTAGCAGATATGTGGTGTTGGTAGACTTCATCACACCAACATGCAACTTTATAGGTGCAGAGTACTTGAATGTTCTGACTTAGCAGATATGTGGTGTTGGTAGACTTCATCACACCAACATGCTACTTTATAGGTGCAGAGTACTTGAATGTTCTGACTTAGCAGATATGTGGTGTTGGTAGACTTCATCACACCAACATGCTACTTTATAGGTGTAGAGTACTTGAATGTTCTGACTTAGCAGATATGTGGTGTTGGTAGACTTCATCACACCAACATGCTACTTTATAGGTGTAGAGTACTTGAATGTTCTGACTTAGGAGATATGTGGTGTTGGTAGACTTCATCACACCAACATGCAACTTTATAGGTGTAGAGTACTTGAATGTTCTGACTTAGTAGATATGTGGTGTTGGTAGACTTCATCACAACAACATGCAACTTTATAGGTGTAGAGTACTTGAATGTTCTGACTTAGTAGATATGTGGTGTTGGTAGACTTCATCACACCAACATGCAACTTTATAGGTGTAGAGTACTTGAATGTTCTGACTTAGTAGATATGTGGTGTTGGTAGACTTCATCACACCAACATGCAACTTTATAGGTGTAGAGTACTTGAATGTTCTGACTTAGTAGATATGTGGTGTTGGTAGACTTCATCACACCAACATGCAACTTTATAGGTGTAGAGTACTTGAATGTTCTGACTTAGTAGATATGTGGTGTTGGTAGACTTCATCACACCAACAAGCTACTTTATAGGTGTAGAGTACTTGAATGTTCTGACTTAGTAGATATGTGGTGTTGGTAGACTTCATCACACCAACATGCTACTTTATAGGTGTAGAGTACTTAAATTGTATGACTTATACATTTGAAAATGTGTTCAATATTGTATAAAACATACAACAATATTGTATAAAACATACAACAATATTGTATAAAACATACAACAATATGCCAGTTCGTATCAATGTTCAGTGCTTTTTTATGAAGCATGCTAATTTACGTCCTTCTCGAGTTCAGTGTCAATATGTATGCCACTGTATCCATACAAATATTAAGTCGCGATGCTTATCAATTTATGGTGTAAAGTATTAGAACTCATTATCAACTCGTACTACAACGATGCCATCCTTTTATGCATTTGTTAACAAATTAAAAATGGATATGCTCAACAGATACTTCTAAATTTTTTTTTAAATGTTGGTCCCTAGATAAATGGCTGGGGAAATGTCCAAATGAATATATGATTGTATTATGATATACTGCATTGAAATAATTATTATTAATTAACATACTAGTAATGCAAGTGCTTGTCTGCACTTCCTGGCTATTTGTGCAATATTGTGTACCATAGATCAAACACTAATGCGAAGACTACCTTGTATTATCAAACATTTCATTGTATCCTACGTAATATTAATAGAACACTGTACAGGGGTATACAACTATAAGAACTTTCTTCAGTATACCCCTTTTTCTGACATAATAAGTATTTCATTTTATGCAACACAAACATTGTATGTGTGGTCTACTAATGTTGGAAAAATAAAACATATTATTATTATTACTATTATTATTTCCTTATTTAGCCTCTAAAAGTCAGTTTACACGATAAATTTTTGTCTGATTTGTTGGCCAACTTGGTGGCGAGCAATATCGTAGTGCAAAACTCAGTCAAGTAAACACCCTCATAAGAGCAATTAGCAGGGCCATTTTGTGGCTAAGAATGTGTCGCTGTAATTGGAACTGGGTCCAATTTGACCAACAGTTTCGTGGTGATGAACCTGAAGCAATGACCAATCAGTGACTGCCACAACTGACTGTGGTGCACCTATTGTGACAATTTGACCAACAGTTTCGTGGTGATGAACCTGAAGCAATGACCAATCAGTGACTACCACAATTGACTGTGGTGCACCTATCGTGACAATTTGACCAACAGTTTCGTGGTGATGAACCTGAAGCAATGACCAATCAGTGACTGCCACAACTGACTGTGGTGCACCTATCGTGACAATTTGACCAACAGTTTCGTGATGAACCTGAAGCAATGACCAATCAGTGACTGCCACAACTGACTGTGGTGCACCTATCGTGACAATTTGACCAACAGTTTCGTGGTGATGAACCTGAAGCAATGACCAATCAGTGACTGCCACAACTGACTGTGGTGCACCTATCGTGACAATTTGACCAACAGTTTCGTGGTGATGAACCTGAAGCAATGACCAATCAGTGACTACCACAATTGACTGTGGTGCACCTATCGTGACAATTTGACCAACAGTTTCGTGGTGATGAACCTGAAGCAATGACCAATCAGTGACTGCCACAACTGACTGTGGTGCACCTATCGTGACAATTTGACCAACAGTTTCGTGATGAACCTGAAGCAATGACCAATCAGTGACTGCCACAACTGACTGTGGTGCACCTATCGTGACAATTTGACCAACAGTTTCGTGGTGATGAACCTGAAGCAATGACCAATCAGTGACTACCACAATTGACTGTGGTGCACCTATCGTGACAATTTGACCAACAGTTTCGTGATGATGAACCTGAAGCAGTGACCAATCAGTGACTACCACAATTGACTGTGGTGCACCTATCGTGACAATTTGACCAACAGTTTCGTGATGATGAACCTGAAGCAGTGACCAATCAGTGACTACCACAATTGACTGTGGTGCACCTATCGTGACAATTTAACCAACAGTTTCGTGATGAACCTGAAGCAGTGACCAATCAGTGACTACCACAATTGACTGTGGTGCACCTATCGTGACAATTTGACCAACAGTTTCGTGATGATGAACCTGAAGCAGTGACCAATCAGCGACTACCACAATTGACTGTGGTGCACCTATTGTGACAATTTAACCAACAGTTTCGTGATGAACCTGAAGCAATGACCAATCAGTGACTACCACAATTGACTGTGGTGCACCTATCGTGACAATTTGACCAACAGTTTCGTGATGATGAACCTGAAGCAGTGACCAATCAGCGACTACCACAATTGACTGTGGTGCACCTATCGTGACAATTTAACCAACAGTTTCGTGATGAACCTGAAGCAATGACCAATCAGTGACTACCACAATTGACTGTGGTGCACCTATCGTGACAATTTGACCAACAGTTTTGTGGTGATGAACCTGAAGCAATGACCAATCAGTGACTGCCACAATTGACTGTGGTGCACCTATCGTGACAATTTCATCAAAACTCAAATGTGGATTGGTGCGAGTCAATAGGTTGCACTCGCAGTAGACATGTTGCTCGCCTAAACGCACACATAATTTTGCTGTACAATGTCTAGAAACATTGTGTTGCCCGACCAACTGGGGCACAAATCACTTATGTAAGCCAACCTTAAGTGTCCCAATGGGATCCTACCATTTCACTAATATTTTGTCCTTCTTCCAAATCTTCCCCAACCTCCATCTTCTCAAAGGTCATTTCCTGCCAACCTTTCAGTAAAACCCAAAGCCTCTTCCCAGATACTCACAACTTCCTCAGTCTCGAGGACCTCAGAGATCTCCTCAAGAACCTCGACCCAGATCGAGTCGAGGATGCGCTTGAAGTTAGACGACAGCAGGTTTGTGTTGAGAGTGAGCAGATTGCTGTCGAGGTAATTCAGCAAGTCACTGATTGCCTGAAACAAACAACCTTGTTTACATACAAATACCAATGTTTACTTTAGCCTTTAATTTTATCATACCGGAAATATTTACGAGTATTTATTTATGTAAAACGTATTATATATTTACTTATTATTCACTATAGTATTCATTTTATTTATGTTGTGTTTATTCATTTATTCACTTTAACTGATACTATTAATAGTCATGGTAAATATCTGGCTATAGTTGTTTTTCAAAAATGTTTGTAAATCCATAAAAAATCAACAAATGTTATGTATTTAATTCTTTATAGTTGCCTAATTATTGTTCTAGGTATTGTTTGTGCAAGACAAAACATTGTATGTGTGAAACTCTGCCAGTTATAAACACAACCAATCAATGACTGAGTTAGTGGCGTAGATGCCTGATGTACCTCATCTGGTGGTAACTTCTCCGGCGCCCAACACAAGTGGAACACGTCCTTCTTTATGTCTGGGCGCATCTGAAAGCAGAATGATATTCATTCACCAAAAAATGCCACAACCTGTGAAAAAATGATGTTCATCTATCATTGTTTTTAACTCCTAATATTAAATTCTGAAGAAGATCTCATCATGGAGGAACCAAGTGGATCCTGCGATCAGAATCATCATAAGGTATCATAAGGTAAGGTATTATTATTATAAATGATGAAGTGCAATATGAGGCCAACAGATTGATATGTATGTGCAGTCACAATAAATACATCAACAAAAACATATCAATGTTTGCATACCACTGTTACATACAACAGTGACTATTAACATTAACATTGTTGAATAATATTATTAAACAATTATGAAACTATTAACAAGATACAAATAATTTTTGTATGAAAACAAAATAGCATAGCTTTTCTCCATTAATTCTCTTGTAATAAGGCAAGATATGATAGTGAAAGAAGAACATGCCAGACCTTGTCAGCGACTCGATCAACGACATGTTTAATCTTGTGGATCATTTCGTCGTCGGTGGTGCTGACGGTGCCAACAAGTGCAAGTCGTGCTGCTTTGCTGTTCTTTTCACCTTGAAACTTCTCAATGGTGAATATAATGTCTGAGAACTTGAGGGCGTCTGGCAGTGGCTTCAGGGAGCGTCGCACTTGCTCAATGTCATTGATGGTGATACACAACTGAAAGATACAAAGTGATGGTGATACACCAGTAGTGATACACAGCTGTAACATGCAAAGTGATGGTGATACACCAGTAGTGATACACAGCTGTAACATGCAAAGTGATGGTGATACACCAGTAGTGATACACAGCTGCAACATACAAAATGGTAGTGATATGACAGTAGTGACACACAGCTGTTACATACAAAGAGATGGTGATACACAAGTAGTGATACACAGTTGCAATATACAAAATGATGGTGATACACCAGTAGTGATACACAGCTGTAACATGCAAAGTGATGGTGATACACGAGTATTGACACACAGCTGTAACATGCAAAGTGATGGTGATATACGAGTAGTGACACACAGCTGTAACATGCAAAGTGATGGTGATATACCAGTAGTGATACACAGCTGTAACATGCAAAGTGATGGTGATACACCAGTAGTGATACACAGCTGTAACATGCAAAGTGATGGTGATATACCAGTAGTGATACACAGCTGTAACATGCAAAGTGATGGTGATACACGAGTAGTGACACACAGCTGTAACATGCAAAGTGATGGTGATATACCAGTAGTGATACACAGCTGTAACATGCAAAGTGATGGTGATATACCAGTAGTGATACACAGCTGTAACATGCAAAGTGATGGTGATACACCAGTAGTGATACACAGCTGTAATATGCAAAGTGATGGTGATACACGAGTAGTGACACACAGCTGTAACATGCAAAGTGATGGTGACACACAAGTAGTGACACAGAGCTGTAATATGCAAAGTGATGGTGATACACCAGTAGTGATACACAACTGTAATATGCAAAGTGATGGTGATACACGAGTAGTGATACACAACTGTAATATGCAAAGTGATGGTGATACACCAGTAGTGATACACAGCTGTAACATGCAAAGTGATGGTGATACACGAGTAGTGACACACAGCTGTAACATGCAAAATGATGGTGATACACCAGTAGTGATACACAACTGTAATATGCAAAGTGATGATGATACACGAGTAGTGACACACAGCTGTAATATGCAAAGTGATGGTGATACACCAGTAGTGATACACAACTGTAATATGCAAAGTGATGGTGATATACCAGTAGTGACACACAGCTGAACATGCAGTGATGGTGCTACACCAGTAGTGTTACACAACTGTAACATACAAAGTGATGGTGATACACCAGTAATGATACACAAATGATTTAATAGTTTGTCCAATGATTTACTGAAACTCAACAACCCATTTGTACAAACGAGCCAGCAGGTCGTAGTGGATACTAGATAGGTTTGATTTTTTGCACAAAATATGAAAACAAAATAAATTAACTGAGAAAGGACCTTTCAGTCAAATAATTATTTGCTAAAGGTAAACAGGCACGCTTACAAACATACCTGCTCAGTGATATCAAACTGTCCAACTTCATCGTAGTAACCAGACGCCTTCAGCTTGGCGTGTATCAAGTCAGCATAGTAGATGGCTCCTTCACACAGATCCTGCAAACAGACAACAATATAGCACCATATTATATATATATATATATATATATATATATATATATATATATATATATATATATATATTTGTATTTGTTCTTATTGGTGAACATGTCAACCAAATTAACATTTAATGATTGATGACAGCAAATAATTTGATCATGTACATTAAATTTGCATTGAGCATAACAAGAAATCTAACAGATGTCTGCACACACACTGAATGGGATGGGAAGGGTGTAGTTTTGAAGCATTTGGACTCAATCAAGAGAACTCAGGTTCAAAACCTTTTGCTGCCATTTGAAGTCTGAACAACTTGGTTCACATTGCATTGCACCAGTTCCCTCAGTGGTATACATGTGTGTGTGTGTGTGTGTGTGTGTGTGTGTGTGTGCGTGCGTGCGTGCGTGCGTGCGTGCGTGCGTGCGTGAGTGCATGTGTGTGCACGAGTACGCGCGGGTTAACCTGCAATACACTGGCATCTAAGTGGAATACCTGTTCTCTTCTGCTTGAGACAAGGGTTTAGATTTGGGCCTTTGACTCAGGAAGGATTGGTCTTGTTTAAGGAGTCTTGCAGTATGTGGTAAACGTACCTTAGTGATTTGGATAACAAAAGGCAGGGCACCAATGTGATCTGGCCAATCCATGCTCCGCCAGAACTCAATGATCTACAAACACAGAATCAACAGTAAAATTGTGAAAGAGCTGACATTCATCATCATTTGAAGCACAAACCCCTCCTTGGTGAACAACAGACTGCCCCTTTTTAAGGGAGGCAGGGAGGCATGGTAGGGTAGTAGTTAACACAACCACTGTACATGCCAGAGTTCTGGGTTGAAGACCTGGACAAGGTGCTTTTGAAGTAAAAACTTGGTTCTCAACATTGGGAACTCTTGACCACCCTCAGCACCCTGGCAGTGACCACCCTCAGCACCCTGGCAGTGACCACCCTCAGCACCCAGGCAGTGACCACCCTCAGCACCCTGGCAGTGACCACCCTCAGCACCCTGGCAGTGACCACCCTCAGCACCCAGGCAGTGACCACCCTCAGCACCCTGGCAGTGACCACCCTCAGCACCCTGCCAGTGACCACCCTCAGCACCCTGCCAGTGACCACCCTCAGCACCCTGCCAGTGACCTCCCTCAGCACCCTGCCAGTGACCACCCTCAGCACCCTGCCAGTGACCACCCTCAGCACCCTGCCAGTGACCACCCTCAGCACCCTGCCAGTGACCTCCCTCAGCACCCTGCCAGTGACCACCCTTAGCACCCTGCCAGTGACCACCCTCAGCACCCTGCCAGTGACCACCCTCACTACCAGCATAGAAATGTCAGCTTGGCTTGATGTTCTAAAAAAGGCAGACTAGTTGAACGAGGCCTCATCAGACTATCAGATTCTAGTAACCACAACATATATACAGACTAGTCAGTTAACAGAACTTTGTGGAGTGCCAGAGACAACCATGCAGGCGTTGTGTCCACCTACCTGGCCGAAGCAGCAAGCCACGTCAACAGCTGACGTGCTCTGTTTCACCTGACCTTCGACTTGACCGACCTGCGGGCAGAAAGCACATTGTTACCTTCAGAAGAGAAGATTTAAGAGCACAATAAGAGAGCATGATTGGTCACAATTAAGCCATGCATGTTGTCATAATTACATAGTAATACAACATTCTTGCAATAAAAACATTATTAAGCTAAGATTTAATCTTCTTGTGATCATAAGATAAATGTTGTGAGTTATAACGATTTGGAGGCAAAGTGAAAGAGCCTGACTCACATTTTCTAGATTTGTATCCCAGGTTTTATTTAAACAAGATTTAGAAAGATTGCCACCCAAATCAAAAAACCTGATGGCAACCAAGGAATTCATTGGCTGATTGGGAGTCAAAAATTTTTTATTGACGTAGAACCTGTCCGTCTGAGATATATATCAATATTAGCTTACTCAATCTTTTATATAATTATTTATATACATTATGCTCTCTGGTAGTTTTGTCGATCTACCTTGAAGGAGTCTCAAGATTTAACCCTGAATGGTTTGTTCTCAGTTCCCACCCACCTTGTCTAGTTCAACGGCCGTCTTGATGCGTTTGATTGCCTTGTACTTTGAGATGTTGATCCAGCGCTGGATGGGCACATTGTACCAACTGTAGTACTGGGTAATGGAGAGGCTGTCTCTCTCACTGCACACACATGTACAATATAAGGTTAGACAGGCATATACAGTACAGAGGCACAGCAGACAGGCACAGACAGTACAGAGACACAGCACACAGGCATAGACAGTGCAGAGACACAGCAGACAGGCATAGACAGTACAGAGACACAACAGACAGGCATAGACAGTACAGAGACACAGCACACAGGCATAGACAGTACAGAGGCACAGCAGACTTGCATAGACAGTACAGAGGCACAACAGACAGGCATAGATAGTACAGAGACACAGCAGACATGCATAGACAGTACATAGGCACAGCAGTCAGGCATAGACAGTACAGAGGCACAGCACACAATCATAGACAGTACACAGACACAGCAGACAGACATAGCCAGTACAGATACACAGCAGACAGGCATAGACAGAACAGAGACACAGCAGACAGGCATAGACAGTACAGAGACACAGCAGACAGGCATAGACAGTGTAGAGGTACAACAGACAGGCATAGACAGTACAGAGGCACAGCAGACAGACATAGACAGTACAGAGGCACAGCAGACAGGCATAGACAGTACAGAGGCACAGCAAACAGGCAGACAGTGCAGAGACACAGCAGACAGGCACAGACAGGACAGAGACAAAGCAGACAGGCACAGACAGTACAGAGACACAGCAGACAGACATAGATAGTACAGAGGCACAGCAGACAGGCATAGAATTTATAATTATTACATTTAATGAAAAATGCTGTTTTTAATGCTGTGACCATGTTGTTGTGACCATGTTATGTTGTTATTAGCATGTCATGCTTTTGTGACCATGTTATGTTGTTGTGACCATGTTATGTTGTTGTGACCATGTTTTGTTATTGTGACCATGTTATGTTGTTGTGACCATGTTTTGTTATTATGACCATGTTTTGTTATTATGACCATGTTATGATGTTGTGACCATGTTATGTTGTTGTGACCATGTTTTGTTATTATGACCATGTTATGATGTTGTGACCATGTTATGCTTTTCAAATAAATATTTCTGATTGGCGATTGCGAGATGTGTTTCCTGCCCCACTCACCTGGCAGGCAGGTGTTCCTTGAGGTCACAGAACTCGTGCAGGGTCAGGTAGAGTTCAAACAGTTGCATGCCCATCTGCTCCGCACACACCTGCTCCGCGCGGAGGTCATTCACCTCGGGCACAGAGAACTGGACATGCTCCAGCTTCTTGGTCATGTCCTCACCAAGCTGACGGGGCATATATATATATATATATATATATATATATATACATATATATACTATATATACATATATATATATATAAATATGTATATGCATATATATATATATATATATATATATATATATATATATATATATATATAGTCATACATGTTAAGTCTCCTGCATTCGCCAGGAGAATCCTGGAAATCCACCAAATCTCCTGGAAAGGAGAACCAATCTCCTGGATTTTTAGTGAAACCAAAACAAATTTTTTTTTCTATATTATTTTCCGAACTCGGCATGGCCTAATTGGGTTTTATTTCAGGCCGACTCGAGTATGTTATTCTGGGTCAACAGATCGACATGTGCGTTATTCTTTTCTGGTAGATTTGCAATATAAGTGTGGGGGTTTTCATTAATTATAGGCGTGTGTCTGTCATGCTTGGTAAAGTCACCCTGCATGCTCTATGTGAGATCGACATGGGCGTTATTCTTCTGTGCCAAATGTCTAGAGCTGATGAGTTATTTGTGAATATATATATATATAATGTGCTTTTGTATCATATATGAACTGTTGGTGATTGGTGACAATAAAACATGGCTGTTACTGTCATGGAAAGTATTCTTTTTGTAATATTTTGTTCTCTTAGACCCTCCGATTTACATACAAGTCCCTGATTTTCCGTATAAATCCCTGATTTTCTGAAACCCTCCGATTTACGTATAAATGTCCTGGATTGGCATTTCTGAAACTTAACATGTATGTTATAGTGTTTATATAAATATATATATATAAGTATATTTTAAACTCAATTACATTACCAAAACTATTGAACTATATATATATATATATATATATATATATATATATATATATATATATATATATATATATATATATATATATATATATATATATATATATATATATATATTATATATATATATATATATATGTATATATATATATATATATGTATATATATGTATATATATATATATATATATATATATATATATATATATATATGTATATATATATATTTAATAATACTAAACAATTAGTATACATATATAATTGTACATCAGGCATGGGTTAATGTAAATTGTTAATTTGTTAATTGAATTAACTCAAAAAAGTTAATTTAATTTAATGAATTAACTTTTCAAGAAAAGCCAATTTAATATTTTTATATTACTGCATAGTTCACATCCAGGTTATCCAGGTGTTTTCAGAAGGCTTGCAGTTACTATTCCAACCAATAGTCTGAGAGAGGTCAGTTTTAGGCTTGTGTGAATGGGAGGGAGAATACCACAGTTCACATAATCACTATATCAACTGGAGTGGGCTGGTCATTCCCTCCGATTCTGTGAATTGGAGGGAAGGTAAGTTGATGGCTAATCTTGGCTTTTGCAAATCTCTGTTTAAAATAAACATTTCGAGCTGGTAACTTGCAGCCAAGTGGACCTATAGGACCATTACACTTATATATCTATAATTTTTTGTTTGTACATATATAACCGTTATTGGGGAAATGTAAAGAAAGGTAATATAGCTTCAGTTTGGGATCTTATAGCGCCAACCTAAATCAAGAGCATGCCAGTTCTAGTGATGCATAACAAATAGTGTATACATATTTAAATGTTAGTGTGTAAAGGGGAAACCTAATGATTTAGTGTTAAACACTGCATAAATAACAACTTGGTACATAGAAATGATGTATGTAGTTGCCCAGTTTTGTTAATTTAGTGGTTGAATATAGGAGGAAACTCCACACCTGCAAATCTTCAGCCACAATTTTTCAATCTTTCCAGAAAAAAAATTGTTTAACAAGTTTCTACAATATTAATCATAATTATAATTAATATTAATAACCAAGAAACCGGATCATCTATCCATTCAAGAAGTTTCTACAACTTTTAAAATGTGATCGAATGCCCCATGAATAAATGTCTTGACATGTAAATATGAACAAATCTCTTTCCAACAAAGTTACAAAATCCATTTCTGTCTTGTGATTTTAGAACTGCATGAATGTGTAATTGAATTCAAATTAATTGTTAATTTAATTGAAGAATTTGGGAGGTTAATTTAATTTAATTGACCTGAGAAATGTGTGTGGTTAATTTAATTTGAGAATTTCTTAGTTAATTGTAATTTAATTAAAAAAGTTAATTGTCCCATGCCTGTTGTATATATATAATGTATGTACACACATACATAATATAAAATAAACATGTTTTATTTATTCTTACATTTTTTATTAAATATTTAAACATACATTGCGGTTATCCGCTGTTTTTCAGAGAATTGTTCCATGTGTCCTACAGCGTGTCCTACTGCGTGTGTCCTACAGCGTGTGTCCTACAGCATGTGCAAACGTGTGTGCAAAAGCATTGTCTAATATCTTGCACTTAATATGGTGAGTGCGAATGATAGGCAGTGTTTCAGAAGTAATCAAAAATGAACAGTGCAGAATAATCAAAACTGAACTAGATGAATCCTACCATCCCCACGGGGAGAGCTACAAGCCATTCTATTTACCAGACATCAACTGTCTGCTACAACCTTCCCAACAAATAAGTCTACAATCTTCACCTAAGACAACATGCATTGGTTCCTGATATGTGTATGTCACGGGCAGTTACCCACATGACCAGTTTCCACTACTATTTAGTTATTATCACATACACTAGGGTGGTCCTTATTTTTAAGTTTTTAATGTCCATTGGATCGTCCTCTCATTTTGCCATATCCTTAGAGAAAAGTATCCTGGCCAAATTTCAATGTAATAAAATTATATTTAGAGGTTGCTACCAAATGTTGAATTTGGATTCCACAGCCACCAATGTTTCAACGACACCACACATATTAATCAAATCGTTTCAGTACAAATTGTAAAAATTTGCATGACTAATGTTGTTGTCATCTTTATGGGTCACATGACCATTGTTATGTGACTGGTAGCCAGCTTTATTTTTGATGATTTGATGCCATCATTTAGTCAAAATGGCAAATACTAGAAAACATTACAGAGATGAACAGTGTCATCAAATGAGTGAGAAAGAGCAGCACGAGGTGAGCTTTGCCTGAACCATCCAATCTGGTATTTCCCTGACCCCATGTAAGGGGTGTCTCGAAATGAATTTTTATTTTTTATTTTTTACCCCTATTTAAGGACCACCCTAATGTACAGGTATGACAGATTATACTTTTTAAAAGTTTAGACTGGGTCAAATGAAATAACAAATAATAGTCTGAATATGAACAATGAATAATTACTTGTGAAATTTGTTATGAATGCTAAACCAAACAAACAAAATAGGTATATTACTGATTTTTGCACCAAATCACTGCATACTTTAATGGTGATCATAAACTAATATATTTCATTATTCTTGTTTGCTGTGACACCAAGATGCTCATATTCAGAGAATCATACACAATATAGATTGGGTGGCCACTGACATCCACCTGTCATCCAAATTTGATTTCCGTACATGTGTTTACTTTGAGAGACCCATGGTATATATCTAATGATATATGTGCAATTCTAAACAATGACCTCAACTGTGTTCCTCATATGCAGTGGCTGGGGAATGCTGGAAATCTTGAATTTCCAGTGTTCAATTCATGTTTAACTAACTGGATAATTAAAAACACAAAAGTATGAAAATGTGTAGAAAAGGCAGGGAAACTATAAAGTTGTAGTATAACCAGACCTCTTCTCCAAGGTCACTTTTGACATCTGGGGTAAGCTGGTAGGGCAAACAAGAGATATGGGGTGAAAGCATCAAGAAAGGAACATTACACACAAGAGAAAACACATTTATCATCAAACAAGATATCAAGGAACCTTTAACTTATAACAAAGCACATAGATATTTTGTTTGAGAATTATAGATAATGACAAAATAAATGTCAAATGTACATAACACTTCAACATGTATGCCATATGTTCTGTTATGATAATTTAATATTTCTTCAATACACTATTGGAAATTGCACTCCTCAAAATCATTCAAGTTCTGCTATTCACATGCAAATAATGATCTCAAGTATTCATACAATTCATCGTTGAGTGCAACCTGCACCAACATTAAATGACTACATTTACCAAAGGAGAGATTACACGAAGACACATATGATGGTGTGCTTACCAATTTATCAAGTTGCTTGTAGACAATTTGAAAATAGTCTATCTGAAGAATCCTACAAAATACAATACATTCAAATGAGCTTTTCCAATCAAACTGAAAAAACATGCATCAGTTTAGCTCACAGAAATGATACGACAATTATGGCATTTTTCACATAAGCTAATAACTATAGTTACTAATTGTCTTTGAAAACCTAACTTAGCTATTTTTCATACCATTGGTATGTAATGTGCAATGAAATATCTTATGCTGCCAACTTAATGGCTGCCAACTTAATGGCTGCCAACTTAATGGCTGCCAACTTAATGGCTGCCAACTTAATGGCTGCCAACTTAAAGGTGCAACATCTGATCTTTGTAAGATCATCTTATACAGTATAAACCGTATCCATTTTAATATCATCACCATCAAAATGTGTTTTAATAAAACACAATTTGCTCATATAATTTGATCATTATCTGTCATTCAATATTGACCTTACTGATCTTCACTCAACGTAAACATGATATTAGCCCTAATACATTCAAATTAAACAGAAAAACATGAGACTGTGCAACTGTTTAGTTTTTATCTGTTGCCAGAGCAAACAGTTAACAAAGAGAAGGATTGTACTGCAATGCCTTGCAAGGTACACCTGAGTACAAATAAACAGTTAACAAAGAGAAAGATTGTACTGCAATGCCTTGCAAGGTACACCTGAGTACAAATAAACAGTTAACAAAGAGAAAGATTGTACTGCAATGCCTTGCAAGGTACACCTGAGTACAAATAAACAGCTACCATAGAGAAAGATTGTACTGTAATGCCTTGCAAGGTACACATGAGTACAAATAAACAGTTAACAAAGAGAAAGATTGTACTGTAATGCCTTGCAAGGTACACCTGAGTACAAATAAACAGTTACCATAGAGAAAGATTGTACTGTAATGCCTTGCAAGGTACACATGAGTACAAATAAACAGTTACCATAGAGAAAGATTGTACTGCAATGCCTTGCAAGGTACACATGAGTACAAATAAACAGTTACCATAGAGAAATAATGTACTGCAATGCCTTGCAAGGTACACATAAGTACAAATAAACAGTTAACAAAGAGAAAGATTGTACTGCAATGCCTTGCAAGGTACACCTGAGTACAAATAAACAGTTACCATAGAGAAATATTGTACTGCAATGCCTTGCAAGGTTCACATGAGTACAAATAAACAGTTACCATAGAGAAAGATTGTACTGCAATGCCTTGCAAGGTACACATGAGTACAAATAAACAGTTAACAAAGAGAAGCATTGTACTGCAATGCCTTGCAAGGTACACCTGAGTACAAATAAACAGTTACCATAGAGAAGGATTGTACTGCAATGCCTTGCAAGGTACACCTGAGTACAAATAAACAGTTACCATAGAGAAGGATTGTACTGCAATGCCTTGCAAGGTACACCTGAATACAAATAAACAGTTACCATAGAGAAGGATTGTACTGCAATGCCTTGCAAGGTACACATGAGTACAAATAAACAGTTAACAAAGAGAAAGATTGTACTGCAATGCCTTGCAAGGTACACCTGAGTACAAATAAACAGTTAAAATAGAGAAAGATTGTACTGCAATGCCTTGCAAGGTACACATGAATACAAATAAACAGTTACCATAGAGAAGGATTGTACTGCAATGCCTTGCAAGGTACACATGAGTACAAATAAACAGTTACCATAGAGAAAGATTATACTGCAATGCCTTGCAAGGTACACCTGAGTACAAATAAACAGTTACCATAGAGAAAGATTATACTGCAATGCCTTGCAAGGTACACACGAGTACAAATAAACAGTTACCATAGAGAAAGATTGTACTGCAATGCCTTGAAAGGTACACACGAGTACAAATAAACAGTTACCATAGAGAAAGATTGTACTGCACTGCCTTGCAAGGTACACCTGAGTACAAATAAACAGTTAACTAAGAGAAGGATTGTACTGCAATGCCTTGCAAGGTACACATGAGTACAAATAAACAGTTAACAAAGAGAAAGATTGTACTGCAATGCCTTGCAAGGTACACATGAGTACAAATAAACAGTTACCATAGAGAAAGATTGTACTGCAATGCCTCGCAAGGTACACCTGAGTACAAATAAACAGTTAACGAAGAGAAGGATTGTACTGCAATGCCTTGCATGGTACACATGAGTACAAATAAACAGTTACCATAGAGAAAGATTGTACTGCAATGCCTTGCAAGGTACACATGAGTACAAATAAACAGTTACCATAGAGAAAGATTGTACTGCAATGCCTTGCAAGGTACACCTGAGTACAAATAAACAGTTAACAAAAAGAAGGATTGTACTGCAATGCCTTGCAAGGTACACCTGAGTACAAATAAACAGTTAACGAAGAGAAGGATTGTACTGCAATGCCTTGCAAGGTACACATGAGTACAAATAAACAGTTACCATAGAGAAAGATTGTATTGCAATGCCTTGCAAGGTACACATGAGTACAAATAAACAGTTACCATAGAGAAAGATTGTACTGCACTGCCTTGCAAAGTACACCTGAGTACAAATAAACAGTTATGAAAGAGAACGATTGTACTGCAATATCTTGCAAGTCCTGAGCACAAGCAAACAGCACGAAACAATCTGATATTTCTAGTATTACAACTTGGTAACAGTAAGTACTGGTTTGCGGAGAGGACAATAGTGCCATACATAACTGTCTGACCCATGTCAAAGTGCTGGTGACATTAATAATGAGTGGATCAGGAATACCCACTTCTGATAGAGGGGGGCGTAATACTGCAGCCCCTTGTGGAGATCAGAGTTCAACATGTTGGCAAGACGTATCAGGTGGGACAGAATGTCCTTGTCATTCTGCAAGAAAGATGATCATTCAATATCTTATAAACTTCAATCAATCTCTTAACCTCCTTGTCTCTAGAGTTGTTAAACCACATTCTTTCAGGCATTCTTCATAACTAAGGTCTCTCAGTTCTGGAATAATTTTAGTTGCTCTCCTCTGTATACGTTCAAGGGTATCTATATCCTTATGATAAGGTCTCCACGCTTGTATACAGTATTCTAAATTAACTATTGCTTTAAACACAGGTATAATTAACTTTAGAATGACAAAAGTTTTCAAATATATTCATTAATACGATATATGCTATGTGTGTTCTTTAACTGTGTCATTGAAGCAGGAAAAACTTGCTAAGCTGGAAGATTCTTCATAAAACTTGCACTCAGCTTTGTGGCTTTGTGAAGGATACCCTTATTTACACACAATGGGGTTTTAGATTAATTGTGGCTTTGTGGAGGATACCTTTGTTTACACACAGTGGTTTTTTTAGATCAACTGTTCATAAGCATTCATGACCAGGTCGATAAGTACAAAAAGAGGGATTGACAAAATTATAACATGGATTGAGCACACATAGCATATAACTGTTTTTTATCCTGTTCTTGTGTGCACACCATGATGGCACCACTCGACATGGTTATCCTGTTCTTGTGTGCACACCATGATGGCACCACTCGACATGGTTATCCTGTTCTTGTGTGCACACCATGATGGCACCACTCGACATGGTTATCCTGTTCTTGTGTGCACACCATGATGGCACCACTCGACATGTGGTCGACTTTTCCAAAACCGACCACGAAATTCTCCAAAATGACATCAACCAACTCCAAACATGGTCAGACAAATGGCAAATGGAATTTAATCAATCTAAATGTGTCCACCATCCAATAACAAACAAAACTAAACCCAGCCCACACAAGTACTCGCTTTTTGGCCAGCCATTATCCACCGTATCCAGCCACTCATATCTTGGAGTAAAACTGGATTCCAAATTAACCTGGACAAATCACGTCACTGACAGAACTTCAAAATATTCAAACTCTTGGCCCATGCAAACCCGAAGTTAAAAAACTGCCTACAACATGCTAATCCAGCCAAAACTTGAGTACTCTTCACCCATATGGAATCCTTAAAAGCCTTGAAAGAGTACAACACTCTGCTGCCAGATTTTTAAAAATGATTACAGACGGAACACAAATCCAGCAGATCTAATTACTGCCCTTGGATGGCCAGCCTTGAACGAAGACATATTATTAAACAAACCACAACCTTCTACAAAATTCTAAATAACATTATTGAGATCACCCCCCCTTCCAGGCCTACTAACAGAGTTGAATGAATTACTTTAATTTTGTACTTGAGTAAAAGTAAAATAATTCACCTAAAAACTACTTGAGTAACAGTAAAATTACTTTGAAAAGAAAAACTACTTGAGTAAAAAATAAAACTACTTTTCAAAAGTACTTGAAGTAAAAGTAGAAGTAAAAGTACAACACTTAGAAATAACAACAAAATCATGGGTAATATTATATAAATTATACAACTTGCATCTGACAACTGTTTTGCAACCACTCTGCCTATAACAATGTGCTCCCAGACAGCCTTAGCTGGTCAATCGGTCTGCCACCATTGAACACGGTGCTCACTTGGATGCTTGGATAATTACATTATCTTTAATGAGTGCTCACAACATTAAATAATTTCAGTTAAATACAGAACTTAATTAATGATGAGGCACAATCTGTCTTTGTATCTACCTGTTCCACTGGGGTATGGGAGGAGCTAGATTTGTACAACAGGATATGTATACGCAGGTGTGATTGTATCTGAGTAGGTAGAGGGTCAGTCCAGTACTAGTAGTAGCCTCTCAGGGAAACTGGTCAGAGGTAATACAACCTAGCACTGCCCATAGTAAAATTAACAAAGACATTTGATGCCTAGCTGATGAAGCCATCTGGCTTGTGAACCCCCACCTTATCATGTCTTCCCAGACATGTTTTATCAGCTCACACAAACATTGAAACAACAGGATGTAGCAGCTAGCTGTGTTGGTTACCTGGTACCAGCTGGGGCTAGAATTGATCAGAAGACAGACCAATGCAACAGAGGAATGCTGTTGCTAAATGCAATTAAAAGTGACCTGTCAGGGCCCCTGTCTTTGATATTATTTATATTATGGGTCAGCTTGAATAAGCCATTGCTGGGAAAAGATGCTGCCAAATGGCAGAGTATCAATTCTTCACTGTTTAGTTTTGTCGATTAATCATTATTATGAATTTATTAAACATCTCAATATGAATTTTATTTGTGAAAGTAAAATGCTGTTTAATGCTGATGTAAGCCGGTAAGGCCGTTGCTGACAATGCCAATGGGCGAAAATCGGTTCTCGTTCCACGATGCGCGTTCGCTCACGAATATCAGAATTGTGTCAGTGTATGGGGATTATCAATACATTGTCGAAGTTGCAAATTTTAATATTTATAATACGTATGGGAAACTTACTGATTAATAGTTTATATGGTGCAACAGAGACATTTGTATCGTGGTTTGAGATGGCGGTCAAGCGTTGTGTGTTCGAAGTCAACAGCCTTGACCTGACCTATGCCAATATTTGGCAGACTTCGTTCACTGACGTAGACATAAAACAGTGATTGCGTCGATTTCCCAAAGATAGGTATGCATGCAAATATGATCGTGAACTGGTATGCGATTGAATGATATTAATAGCTTTTGGCCTGGCGACTATGAACAGTTTTTGAAATGTCGTTGACGGTAGAGCGCCACCGGTAGCAGCGGTTTCAGAAAAAATGTAACAAAAATATATTGCGAAGTAAATAAAAGTAACGGAGTAAACAGTCGCGTTACTTTATATAAAACTACTTCGTTACAAGTAAAAAATATTTAGTAAAAATTCTACTTCGTTACACGCCAATTACTTGAAATAACTACTCAAGTATTGTAACGAAGTACTTTTATTTCGTTACATGCCAACCCTGCCTACTAACCCGCTCTCGAACCCGTGGACATTACGTAGCCCCCATGTTTTGTATAAATGCAATGGTCTTTTCATTTTATCCCCGAGCCATTCGCATATGGAATATGATTCCACCAAAAATTACCAGCATAAAAAACCCCAAATCATTTCAAGAAGCTCTCATGGAACTCCCTTTCACCACACATCCTCACCTAAACTGCTTTTAAAACACCGTGCTCAGCGTAAACGTATCCATGTCTATGTGTGCCCGTTCGAAAACAGCGACAGTATCCATACACATTACCAACCTATTAAAAATTTTCATCTAACATCCTATATATAAAATAAATTAAACTATCAGATAAAAACCCTTTCAGCAACATTAAAGATACTAGTCTTTTAGTTGTATGTACCACCCACAGCGCATGCGCACAGTCCACCACAAACTCCTGCTTTAATCCAAGTTTGGGCTGTTTGGAGTATAACCAGTTGAGACTTGAGACATGGTTATCAGCTTCTGTCCATCAGTTCAATAAAAGCACATGAACAGTTGCCCATGATATTTTAATATGGATATACTCAGTAAGCCTTATATTTTTGTCAAGAACCCTGCAATAAATTTTGCATCTGAGTGTGTGAATACATGCATGTTTGCATGTGTGTATGTGTGTGCGTGCGTGCGTGTGTGTGTGTATGTGTGTGTGTGTGTATGTGTGTGTGTGTGTGCGTGTGTGTATGTGTGTGTATGTGTGTGTGCACTGATACAATGTCTAAAAAAAATGTCTATACATGTTTAAATTTGCTTGATGACATTGATAGATGTCAGATGACAGAGAGTCCCATAATGGTGGACACTTGTAATTAATTGAGAATTTACTTACATTTATTCTGACCTGAGGAATTAAATAATCGTGTGCTTCTTAGTGGTTTGGCTGTGTACATCACTAATTCTAAAAAACAAAGATACTGCATTCGTGTGTGTGTGTGCGTGCGTGCGTGCGTGCGTGTGAGCGAGCAGGCAAGAGAGACGCAGCGGCAGAGACAGAGAGCATAAGTGCATATATACATAGACAAATGCACATTTAGAACTTACCACTTGACGTGTGCTGCCTGATTCGGGGATCGGCCTCCATCGTCGCCGCATGCGATCATACCACTCCGTTGTACTTTTCTGAAACGTATGCACATATAACTTACATTCATAACATACACTGACATATCTCGGAAGGAGAACTGTCTTGCCAGTAGTACCCAGGAAGAGCATAAAATATTTATGTTGATGAAAAAATTAAATGAATGCTAATAAAATAGTAACTACCGTAAATTCTCTATTTGTAGCAGCACCCCTAATTAAAGCCGCACCCCGACTTTTGACATAAACCTCAACTTTCCTCAACACCGTTTGTTGCAGGCAAAAACCCTATTTAAAGCCGCACCCAGACTTTGAGCCAAGACCGTTTTAAATGCTTCGTGTGACGGATTTCCGTAGTACATACAATTAGGAATAATTTAAATGGGTTCTGCAAAAAAGTAACAACTGCTAATAATTATCATAAACGAATGAACGAGGTATAATTTTATTGTTAAAATAGTCTAATGTAATGCAATGATAATAAATACACCACATTATATAATCATGGGAATATTACTATGGAACACAAAGGTTGAACAAATATCACCGTGCTACGAGATAATAACTTGGTGGCTGAATATCCATACACCCAGTGGGAGAAATGTAGCCATACATGTTGGCTATACAATAAAGCTAAAATTATTCAAAAATGTTGAGAAGTTTTGTTTGTATGACGTTTTATGTAGAACCATGTATAACATTGCATATATTGCAGCAGATTAAAAAGTCTACCCGAGGTCTGTCTGTTATTGTGCCAGCTGTTTCAACTTCAAAGGTGTTTGAGTGACAGCCGGTAACTATGTAATAACTGGACGTCTCGATCAGCCGGCTGCAGCTCGTGAGAACGGATATTGTGGTTTTACCTATTTCTTGGAAAGTTCCTGTTGTTGTTGTGTCATTGTTGGCCTATTGCTCTGGTAATCACAAGCATCTGATCAAATGTTAGCGCATTCAATTCAACAAGCCTGGACATTGTTTATTTACTCTCCTGTTGTTTCTGGGGTTGTGCAATGCTGACTTCACACAACTTTTCAGAGGATTATAAAACAGTTTGTTGTAAATGCAATTGTCTCCAACAAGGGACTGGCAATGCATGTTATTTACATAATCGGCAAGGTGTGACTGTTATTCTCAGAACTACTGATTGACAGGTTGGTCTAGTTCGCAGACAGTTTACTGGCGTGCGTTAACGGGACCACTTGCATAGAATACCAGGTGCATGGGGTCATAACATTGTATCTTGTACCAGAGTAAATGTTATTAACTCCAACAAGGCACTGGTAGTGGTGTTGCTTTGACAATCGGACGAAGCCAGCAAGCTTGGAACTCCTCATAAAAATAACGCAGCTAAAAACAAAAAAACCGGCAGCGTTCTTCGAGAGCGACGACGAAAGTGATTTTGAAGTATTTTAACTATGACATGATTTGACATGTTTGATCATAGTTTTTGAACACTACGAACACAGGTTTTTGTTTTATGTAATTATTTGTTATACATCAATGGCAATTGTAATAAAATGTTTATTGATGCATTCAACTTCGTTTTTTCATTGATTATAAACCGTTATTTATTGCACTAATAACCGTTACTACTGACAACCCAATGAGCCAACTTTTGCTACTTTTTCGGCAAATTACTGTATTTAAAGCCGCACCCCAACTTTGCCATCATCATCATCAATTCGGCTCACACTATTGTAATTGAAGCCGCGGCTACAAATAGAGAATTTACGGTAATATAAAAGTTCAATATAAAATTTTGCAAACATTACTTGTGCTAGGCAGGCCGCTGTTGGAGACAGTCTAATTCCACATTTGTTTGGCTGATAATAAACTATCACCCCTGGTAAATGAGAAAATAGTTTGCTAGATTCAACACTCACCTTCAAGACCCTCCCACTTCCAGATTCAACACTCACCTTCATGACCCTCCCACTTCCACATTCAACACTCACCTTCAAGACCCTCCCCACATCCAGATTCAACAACCACCTTCAAGACCCTCCCCACTTCCAGATTCAACACTCACCTTCAAGACCCTCCCACTTCCAGATTCAATACTCACCTTCAAGACCCTCCCCACTTCCAGATTCAATACTCACCTTCAAGACCCTCCCCACTTCCAGATGAAGCTCCGGTTGAAACGGACAACATCGGTTCAACACCGCCATTCCATGTAGTTTGATGAGACATCTGGTGGCAAACAACAGCACTAACTATGCATGACAGACAACGGTGCGTCTTAATAATAATAATATATAAAATACTTCTATTGCGATAAAATCCTCTGGAGACCAGCACACCAAAACAAAAGGGGTTAAGCAGTTCGTAATCGATAAGCAGGTCCAGTTGTAAACAGTTGGATTGGTACACTGGGGAGCTGTGGCGGATAAGTAAGTGTGGTGGCCACCAGTTGGTAGCACTGTGGGTGAGCGGCCGCTGAATGGCTGCAAGGACGTATAAAGCAGGAGGACCGACAAGAATCGTGGCCTGCGTCACGATTGAGAGTTACCATTTATGACCCGGGACAGAACCCCAGACGACGGCACATAAGTATAGGACGCGGCTGATAAAACGTGAGTGTTATCTTTTGTATATCAGCACGTCTATACCACACAAGTTTAAACAGGTGGGTTTTTAGTTTACGATGAAATGTTGTTATATTTTGTACAGACTTAACACTAACAGGGAGTGAGTTCCACAGAGTCGGTGCAGCAACTGAAAAAGCTCTAGTTCTGACATTTGTCTTAACACTGAGAACAAAAAGTAGATTATAATTAGATGATTGAAGCTGTCCGGGCTGTCTTGCAAAAGTGAGCAGTGAATGTAAATATGCTGGTAGCTTGGATGAAAGTGCTTGATAGATAAATGTACAGATCTTAAAAGTAAAGCGATATCAGACAGAGAGCCAATGCAATGATTTAAGAAGTGGTACTGAGTGAAATGAGGAGACGGTTAACTACTCTTGCGAAACAATTTTGCACATGTTGAAGTTTCAAGGTGTCCTTGAGAGCAATATTACGATAAAGGGAACTGCCATAGTTAAGTCTACTGCTAAGTTCTAAAAAGAGCAGTTGCAATAGTTTTGGCGACAGCAAAAGACATATACAGGCGAATATGACGAAGGTTACGAATGGGATACCAGCAGCAATGACAAGTTGTACTTTGGGGTTATTAATGTGTTTTGTTAGTTACTAGTTATAGAATGTGCTTTCAAAATTTTTATTTGTATTTAGTTTCTCATAATATATTCCGTTTTATTCCCTTGGGAATTAGATGGTGAATTATAGCAAATGTCTAATTTGAAAGCCATCAGTATATGTATGTATGTATTTATGCACACATGCATGTATTTACGTATGCATACAATACTTGTGAAAGTGTGAATAGGCTTGTTATAGCATACAAAGGTGGAGCTACTTGTAATAGCATACAAAGGTGCAGTTACTTGTAATAGCATACAAAGGTGGAGTTACTTATTACAGCATACAAAGGTGGAGTTACTTGTTATAGCGTACAAAGGTAGAGCTACTTGTTATAGAGTACAAAGGTAGGGCTACTTGTTATAGAGTACAAAGGTGGAGCTACTTGTTATAGCATACAAAGGTGGAGCTACTTGTTATAGCGTACAAAGGTGGAACTACTTGTTATAGAGTACAAAGGTGGAGCTACTTGTTATAGCATACAAAGGTGGAGCTACTTGTTATAGCGTACAAAGGTGGAGCTACTTGTTATAGCATACAAAGGTGGAGCTACTTGTTATAGAGAACAAAGGTGGAGCTACTTGTTATAGCATACAAAGGTGGAGCTACTTGTTATAGCGTACAAAGGTAGAGCTACTTGTTATAGCGTACAAAGGTGGAGCTACTTGTTATAGCGTACAAAGGTGGAGCTACTTGTTATAGCGTACAAAGGTGGAGTTACTTGTTATAGCATACAAAGGTGGAGCTACTTGTTATAGCGTACAAAGGTAGAGCTACTTGTTATAGCGTACAAAGGTGGAGCTACTTGTTATAGCGTACAAAGGTGGAGCTACTTGTTATAGCGTACAAATGTAGAGTTACTTGTAATAGCATACAAAGGTAGAGCTACTTGTTATAGCATACAAAGGTGGAGCTACTTGTTATAGCGTACAAAGGAGGAGCTACTTTTGCCCTTTTTTTAACCAAATTTCAATTGGACCCTGTGAAAAATAATTTAAGAGTTTGATGACTTCATCAAAATTAAACACATTTGCAAGCAAGCATGTCATAGTGGATACTAGATAGGTTAGATTTTTCATGAAATGGTTATACAACAAGACAAATGAAGAACTGAATCGTGAAAGCAGATGTAACGTACAAAGGTGGAACTACTTGTTATAGAGTACAAAGGTAGAGCTACTTGTTATAGCATACAAAGGTGGAGCTACTTGTTATAGCGTAGAAAGGTGGAGCTACTTGTTATAGCATACAAAGGTGGAGCTACTTGTTATAGAGTACAAAGGTGGAGCTACTTGTTATAGCATACAAAGGTGGAGCTACTTGTTATAGCGTACAAAGGAGGAGCTACTTTTGCCCTTTTTTTAACCAAATTTCAATTGGACCCTGTGAAAAATAATTTAAGAGATTGATGACTTCATCAAAATTAAACACATTTGCAAGCAAGCATGTCATAGTGGATACTAGATAGGTTAGATTTTTCATGAAATGGTTATACAACAAGACAAATGAAGAACTGAATCGTGAAAGCAGATGTAAAGAAACAATGCGTTGACGTACCTGAGGAGGAAGACGAGTCGCACCTGGGCAGCCTTGTTGGCCGGGGGGTAGACTTCCCTCTGACGCCCGATCAGCCTCAGCCCATAGTCTATGAAGGCCTGGAAGGACTGACCCAGAGCTTCTTCCTGCAGCACATCACACTCTGAGTGAGGTCACAGCACATCACGCTCTGAGTGAGGTCACAGCACATCACACTCTGAGTGAGGTCACAGCACATCACACTCTGAATGAGGTCACAGCACATCACACTCTGAGTGAGGTCACAGCACATCACACTCTAAGTGAGGTCACAGCACATCACACTCTGAATGAGGTCACAGCACATCACACTCTGAATAAGGTCACAGCACATCACACTCTGAGTGAGGTCACAGCACATCACACTGAGTGAGGTCACAGCACATCACACTCTGAATGAGGTCACAGCACATCACACTCTGAGTGAGGTCACAGCACATCACACTCTGAGTGAGGTCACTGCACTTCACCTAATTCAATCGTATCCTCTTGCAAGGCAGTTGAGATTGAGCCGTGTCACATGGGGTGAACAAAGTGGGGTGAACAAAGTGGGGTGAACAAAGTGGGGTGAACAAAGTGGGGTGAACAAAGTTGCTAAAGTTTCGAAACAGTAGCAGGTGGACTTGAACCCCAGTCCTCTCGACTGAGAGTTGGCGGCTCTAACAGCTGAGTCATAGTGTCCACACATCATCTAATACAAATACTGGTCCTCTCGACTGAGAGTCGGCGGCTCTAACAGCTGAGTCATAGTGTCCACACTTCATCTAATACAAATACTGGTCCTCTCGACTGAGAGTCGGCGGCTCTAACAGCTGAGTCATAGTGTCCACACTTCATCTAATACAAATACTGGTCCTCTCGTCTGAGAGTCGGCGGCTCTAACAGCTGAGTCATAGTGTCCACACTTCATCTAATACAAATACTGGTCCTCTCGACTGAGAGTCGGCGGCTCTAACAGCTGAGTCATAGTGTCCACACATCATCTAATACAAATACTGGTCCTCTCGACTGAGAGTCGGCGGCTCTAACAGCTGAGTCATAGTGTCCACACTTCATCTAATACAAATACTGGTCCTCTCGACTGAGAGTCGGCGGCTCTAACAGCTGAGTCATAGTGTCCACACTTCATCTAATACAAATACTGGTCCTCTCGACTGAGAGTCGGCGGCTCTAACAGCTGAGTCATAGTGTCCACACTTCATCTAATACAAATAGTGGTCCTCTCAATTGACTGGATTAATACAAATAGTGACAGCCACACATCATTCTGATGATTCACCACGGTTCAACATCTATGCTTCACTGAGGGCGCATTACCTTGAACACAAGTGTGCACAGGTTGAATTACAAAGGTCAAGGCTGATGGGCATCAATGGAAGTTCACAGGCTAACAGGACAGGAACTGTGGAAATTAGAAGAGGGTTTGTATATTGAAAATGGAAATTAGAAGAGGGTTTGTATATTGACAGTGGAAATTAGAAGAGGGTTCATATATTGACAGTAGAAATTAGAAAATGGTTTGTATATTGACAGTGGAAATCAGAAGAAGAGGATTTGTATATTGACAGTGGAAATCAGAAGAGGGTTTGTATATTGACAGTGGAAATCAGAAGAAGAGGATTTGTATATTGACAGTGGAAATTAGAAGAGGGTTTGTATATTGACAGTGGAAATCAGAAGAGGGTTGTATGACAATGGAAATAAGAACAGGGTTTGTATATTGGCAGTGGAAATTACAACAGGATTTGTATATTGACAGGAAATTAGAATAGGGTTCGTATATTAACATGGGAGATTAGAAGAGGGTTGTATACTGACAATGGAAATAAGAACAGGGTTTGTATACTGACAGTGGAAGTTACAACAGGGTTTGTATACTGACAGTGGAAACAAGAAGAGGGTTCGTATATTGACAGTGGAAATTAAAAAAGTTTTTGTATACTGACAGTAGAAATTTGAAGAGGGTTTGTATATTGACAGTGGAAATTAAAAAAGTTTTTGTATACTGACAGTAGAAATTTGAAGAGGGTTTGTATATTGACAGTGGAAATTAGAAGAGGGTTCGTATGTTAACAGTGGAAATTAGATGAGGGTTGTATACTGACAAGGGTTTGTATATTGAGTGTGGAAATTAGAAAAGGGTATGTATATTGACAGGGGAAATTAGATGAGGGTTTGTATATTGACAGTGGAAACTAGAAGAGGGATCGTATATTGACAATGGAAATGAGAAGATGCTTGTATATTGACAGTGAAAATGAGAAGATGCTTGTATATTGACAGTGAAAATGTGAAGATGCTTGTATACTGACAGTAACAATGTGAAGATGCTTGTATATTGACAGTGAAAATGAGAAGGTGCTTGTATATTGACAGTGAAAATGAGAAGATGCTTGTATATTGACAGTGAAAATGTGAAGATGCTTGTATATTGACAGTGAAAATGAGAAGGTGCTTGTATATTGACAGTGGAATTTAGAAGGGGACTGTATATTGACAGTGGAAAGGGTTTTATACTGACAGTGGAAATTAGAAGAGGATCTATATGTTGACAGTGAGTTTTAGAACTGTTTGTATACTGATAGAGGAAATTAGAAGAGGGTTTGTATATTGACATTGAACATTAGAAGAGGGTTTGTATATTGACACTGAACATTAGAAGAGGGTTTGTATATTGACATTGAACATTAGAAGAGGGTTTGTATATTGACACTGAACATTAGAAGAGGGTTGTAGACAGAAAAAGCAGTCGCTGTGGACATTGTTGCAGAGGAAGAAAACAGGAGAAGGGTGGACATAAGGGGATGTGATATTACAAATTGTCACTAACACACCATGAGGGGTCATCCATAGGATTGGGAAGAATACAGGTGGTGTTTCCTCACCTCATCCCTGGACAGGTCTCCTGGCTCCCACTTCTCGTCAAGATCTTCGAGCAGTTTGAGGAGCAGGGTCCAGTCAAAGGGGTGTTCCCTGTGCTTGCGACTGTATGCCATCCAACGACTGCAACACAGCGACTCTGTCTATAGCCACACACGATCCATGCACAGGATCTACACAGACACAGGATCCACACACATAGGATCCATGCACAGACAGTAGTATTATAGAGGTCCAGGTAATAGAGTATATATCCAATCCTTACCCTATGGCACACTTGGTTACACTAACATTAACTCAATTTCTCAGAAAAGGTAGCCAAACAACCATAAACAGAAGACTACTGAATTTGTTCAATCCTTGTCATTCTTAACAGGTTTCATATTCTCAGCACAGATCTTTGTAGTATCTTCGTCTTCACATTTGGTCCTTTGTGGGGTGGAAGCAACATCACTTAGTCTGTTCCGCCATCTCGATGAGTTAGTTGTCTCCATTGATCACAAAATTCTGCTTTTCTCTCACTCTCGGCTGTTCACCAGGGCCTTTTCAAGAGCTCTCTTAACACTGTTCTCTTAACACCCAGTTGTTCTCTGCCCTCTGTCAGTGCAAGTGTCTCCAACCCAGCTGTTCTCTGCCCTCTGTCAGTGCAACTGTGTCCAACCCAGTTGTTCTCTGCCCTCTGTCAGTGCAAGTGTCTCCAACCCAGCTGTTCTCTGCCCTCTGTCAGTGCAACTGTGTCCAACCCAGTTGTTCTCTGCCCTCTGTCAGTGCAAGTGTCTCCAACCCAGCTGTTCTCTGCCCTCTGTCAGTGCAACTGTGTCCAACCCAGTTGTTCTCTGCCCTCTGTCAGTGCAACTGTGTCCAACCCAGTTGTTCTCTGCCCTCTGTCAGTGCAACTGTGTCCAGCCCAGTTGTTCTCTGCCCTCTGTCAGTGCAAGTGTCTCCAGCCCAGTTGTTCTCTGCCCTCTGTCAGTGCAAGTGTCCCCAACCCAGTTGTTCTCTGCCCTCTGTCAGTGCAAGTGTCCCCAACCCAGTTGTTCTCTGCCCTCTGTCAGTGCAAGTGTCCCCAACCCAGTTGTTCTCTGCCCTCTGTCAGTGCAAGTGTCTCCAACCCAGTTGTTCTCTGCCCTCTGTCAGTGCAAGTGTCCCCAACCCAGTTGTTCTCTGCCCTCTGTCAGTGCAAGTGTCTCCAGCCCAGTTGTTCTCTGCCCTCTGTCAGTGCAAGTGTCTCCAGCCCAGTTGTTCTCTGCCCTCTGTCAGTGCAAGTGTCCCCAACCCAGTTGTTCTCTGCCCTCTGTCAGTGCAAGTGTCCCTAACCCAGTTGTTCTCTGCCCTCTGTCAGTGCAAGTGTCCCCAACCCAGTTGTTCTCTGCCCTCTCTCAGTGCAAGTGTCCCCAACCCAGTTGTTCTCTGCCCTCTGTCAGTGCAAGTGTCCCCAACCCAGTTGTTCTCTGCCCTCTGTCAATGCAAGTGTCCCCAACCCACACGTAACAGCTGGTAGTATATGTATTTAATGAAATGAACAACCTTAATTCATTTATATTATCCGCACTATGAGAATAATTAAACAATTGACTTTCATACATTTGTTAGAGATAATCACTAAGCTAATGTTTTAATGTATTAAAAATTAATATTTCAAAAATGTGAAACACAAACTACCCACAGAATCTAACATTCTCAGCTCTAATCAAATGTCTTAAGGGGTTGACTCACCAAACTGCCTGCTGTACTTCTGTGATGTCTCCTTGGATGGCATGCTGATGTAGGACAGTTGTAGCAGCTTTTGACAGCTCCCCCGTCCATCTGAACACCTCATACTGCAACCACCAATGTAAGACTCTAAAAGTGTTGTATAAAGATACTTAAAATGGAAACAAAAGTCAAGGTTTTGGGCCTATGCATTTATATGAGTTACTAAAACATAAACATTTGCAGCTAAAATCAAGAACATCAGGCCAGTGGTTTACTAGGAAAACCTTGTTGAACATACCGCATTTTAATTTCACGGGCCACACCGTACCATAAGTGACGAGTGTCATAGTCTGGCTATATTCCCTCAACAAATGAAAATCTATTTGTAAACATCTAGTCATATACATACCAATAGGATGTGGTCATGTTGTTTGTGTGCTAAACGTAGTCATATACATACCAATAGGATGTGGTCATGTTGTTTGTGTGCTAAACGTAGTCATATACACACCAATAGGATGTGGCCATGTTGTTTGTGTGCTAAACGTGGTCATATACACACCAACAGGATGTGGCCATGTTGTTTGTGTGCTAAACGTGGTCATATACACACCAACAGGATGTGGCCATGTTGTTTGTGTGCTAAACGTGGTCATATACACACCAACAGGATGTGGCCATGTTGTTTGTGTGCTAAACGTGGTCATATACACACCAACAGGATGTGGCCATGTTGTTTGTGTGCTAAACGTGGTCATATACACACCAACAGGATGTGGCCATGTTGTTTGTGTGCTAAACGTAGTCATATACACACCAATAGGATGTGGCCATGTTGTTTGTGCGCTAAACGTAGTCATATACACACCAATAGGATGTGGCCATGTTGTTTGCGCGCTAAACGTAGTCATATACACACCAATAGGATGTGGCCATGTTGTTTGCGCGCTAAACGTAGTCATATACACACCAATAGGATGTGGCCATGTTGTTTGCGCGCTAAACGTAGTCATATACACACCAATAGGATGTGGCCATGTTGTTTGCGCGCTAAACGTAGTCATATACACACCAATAGGATGTGGCCATGTTGTTTGGCGCTGCTAAACGTAGTCATATACACACCAATAGGATGTGGCCATGTTGTTTGCGCGCTAAACGTAGTCATATACACACCAATAGGATGTGGCCATGTTGTTTGCGCGCTAAACGTAGTCATATACACACCAATAGGATGTGGCCATGTTGTTTGCGCGCTAAACGTAGTCATATACACACCAATAGGATGTGGCCATGTTGTTTGCGCGCTAAACGTAGTCACATACACACCAATAGGATGTGGCCATGTTGTTTGCGTGCTAAACGTAGTCATATACACACCAATAGGATGTGGCCATGTTGTTTGCGCGCTAAACGTAGTCATATACACACCAATAGGATGTGGCCATGTTGTTTGCGCGCTAAACGTAGTCATATACACACCAATAGGATGTGGCCATGTTGTTTGCTGCGCTAAACGTAGTCATATACACACCAATAGGATGTGGCCATGTTGTTTGCGCGCTAAACGTAGTCATATACACACCAATAGGATGTGGCCATGTTGTTTGCGCGCTAAACGTAGTCATATACACACCAATAGGATGTGGCCATGTTGTTTGTGTGCTAAACGTGGTCATATACACACCAACAGGATGTGGCCATGTTGTTTGTGTGCTAAACGTAGTCACATACACACCAACAGGATGTGGCCATGTTGTTTGTGTGCTAAACGTAGTCACATACACACCAACAGGATGTGGCCATGTTGTTTGTGTGCTAAACGTAGTCACATACACACCAACAGGATGTGGCCATGTTGTTTGTGTGCTAAACGTAGTCACATACACACCAACAGGATGTGGCCATGTTGTTTGTGTGCTAAACGTAGTCACATACACACCAACAGGATGTGGCCATGTTGTTTGTGTGCTAAACGTAGTCACATACACACCAACAGGATGTGGCCATGTCGTTTGTGCGCTAAACGTAGTCACATACACACCAATAGGATGTGGCCATGTCGTTTGCGCGCTAAACGTGAGTCACATACACACCAATAGGATGTGGCCATGTCGTTTGCGCGCTAAACGTAGTCACATACACACCAATAGGATGTGGCCATGTTGTTTGTGTGCTAAACGTAGTCACATACACACCAACAGGATGTGGCCATGTTGTTTGTGTGCTAAACGTAGTCACATACACACCAACAGGATGTGGCCATGTTGTTTGTGTGCTAAACGTAGTCACATACACACCAACAGGATGTGGCCATGTTGTTTGTGTGCTAAACGTAGTCACATACACACCAACAGGATGTGGCCATGTTGTTTGTGTGCTAAACGTAGTCACATACACACCAATAGGATGTGGTCATGTTGTTTGTGTGCTAAACGTAGTCACATACACACCAATAGGATGTGGTCATGTTGTTTGTGTGCTAAACGTAGTCACATACACACCAATAGGATGTGGCCATGTTGTTTGTGTGCTAAACGTAGTCACATACACACCAATAGGATGTGGCCATGTTGTTTGTGTGCTAAACGTAGTCACATACACACCAATAGGATGTGGCCATGTTGTTTGTGTGCTAAACGTAGTCACATACACACCAATAGGATGTGGCCATGTTGTTTGTGTGCTAAACGTAGTCACATACACACCAATAGGATGTGGCCATGTTGTTTGTGTGCTAAACGTAGTCACATACACACCAATAGGATGTGGTCATGTTGTTTGTGTGCTAAACGTAGTCACATACACACCAACAGGATGTGGCCATGTCGTTTGCGCTAAACGTAGTCACATACACACCAATAGATGTGGCCATGTCGCTTGTGCGCTAAACGTAGTCACATACACACCAATAGGATGTGGCCATGTCGCTTTGCGCGCTAAACGTAGTCACATACACACCAATAGGATGTGGCCATGTCGTTTGCGCGCTAAACGTAGTCACATACACACCAATAGGATGTGGCCATGTCGTTTGCGCGCTAAACGTAGTCACATACACACCAATAGGATGTGGCCATGTCGTTTGCGCGCTAAACGTAGTCACATACACACCAATAGGATGTGGCCATGTCGTTTGCGCGCTAAACGTAGTCACATACACACCAATAGGATGTGGCCATGTCGTTTGCGCGCTAAACGTAGTCACATACACACCAATAGGATGTGGCCATGTCGCTTGCGCGCTAAACGTAGTCACATACACACCAATAGGATGTGGCCATGTCGTTTGCGCGCTAAACGTAGTCACATACACACCAATAGGATGTGGCCATGTCGTTTGCGCGCTAAACGTAGTCACATACACACCAATAGGATGTGGCCATGTCGTTTGCGCGCTAAACGTAGTCACATACACACCAATAGGATGTGGCCATGTCGTTTGCGCGCTAAACGTAGTCACATACACACCAATAGGATGTGGCCATGTCGTTTGCGCGCTAAACGTAGTCACATACACACCAATAGGATGTGGCCATGTCGTTTGCGCGCTAAACGTAGTCACATACACACCAATAGGATGTGGCCATGTCGTTTGCGCGCTAAACGTAGTCACATACACACCAATAGGATGTGGCCATGTCGCTTTGCGCGCTAAACGTGAGTCACATACACACCAATAGGATGTGGCCATGTCGCTTGCGCGCTAAACGTAGTCACATACACACCAATAGGATGTGGCCATGTCGTTTGCGCGCTAAACGTAGTCACATACACACCAATAGGATGTGGCCATGTCGTTTGCGCGCTAAACGTAGTCACATACACACCAATAGGATGTGGCCATGTCGTTTGCGCGCTAAACGTAGTCACATACACACCAATAGGATGTGGCCATGTCGTTTGCGCGCTAAACGTAGTCACATACACACCAATAGGATGTGGCCATGTCGTTTGCGCGCTAAACGTAGTCACATACACACCAATAGGATGTGGCCATGTCGCTTTGCGCTAAACGTAGTCACATACACACCAATAGGATGTGGCCATGTCGTTTGCGCGCTAAACGTAGTCACATACACACCAATAGGATGTGGCCATGTCGTTTGCGCGCTAAACGTAGTCACATACACACCAATAGGATGTGGCCATGTCGTTTGCGCGCTAAACGTAGTCACATACACACCAATAGGATGTGGCCATGTCGTTTGCGCGCTAAACGTAGTCACATACACACCAATAGGATGTGGCCATGTCGTTTGCGCTAAACGTAGTCACATACACACCAATAGGATGTGGCCATGTCGTTTGGGCGCTAAACGTAGTCACATACACACCAATAGGATGTGGCCATGTCGTTTGCGCGCTAAACGTAGTCACATACACACCAATAGGATGTGGCCATGTTGTTTGCGCGCTAAACGTAGTCACATACACACCAATAGGATGTGGCCATGTCGTTTGCGCGCTAAACGTAGTCACATACACACCAATAGGATGTGGCCATGTCGTTTGCGCGCTAAACGTAGTCACATACACACCAATAGGATGTGGCCATGTCGTTTGCGCGCTAAACGTAGTCACATACACACCAATAGGATGTGGCCATGTCGTTTGCGCGCTAAACGTAGTCACATACACACCAATAGGATGTGGCCATGTCGTTTGCGGCTAAACGTAGTCACATACACACCAATAGGATGTGGCCATGTCGTTTGCGCTAAACGTAGTCACATACACACCAATAGGATGTGGCCATGTCGTTTGCTGCATGCTAAACGTAGTCACATACACACCAATAGGATGTGGCCATGTCGCTTTGCGCGCTAAACGTAGTCACATACACACCAATAGGATGTGGCCATGTCGCTTGCGGCTAAACGTAGTCACATACACACCAATAGGATGTGGCCATGTCGTTTGTGCCGCTAAACGTAGTCACATACACACCAATAGGATGTGGCCATGTCGTTTGCGCGCTAAACGTAGTCACATACACACCAATAGGATGTGGCCATGTCGTTTGCGCGCTAAACGTAGTCACATACACACCAATAGGATGTGGCCATGTCGTTTGCGCGCTAAACGTAGTCACATACACACCAATAGGATGTGGCCATGTCGCTTGCGCGCTAAACGTAGTCACATACACACCAATAGGATGTGGCCATGTCGCTTGCGCGCTAAACGTAGTCACATACACACCAATAGGATGTGGCCATGTCGCTTGCGCGCTAAACGTAGTCACATACACACCAATAGGATGTGGCCATGTCGCTTTGCGCGCTAAACGTAGTCACATACACACCAATAGGATGTGGCCATGTCGTTTGCGCGCTAAACGTAGTCACATACACACCAATAGGATGTGGCCATGTCGTTTGCGCGCTAAACGTAGTCACATACACACCAATAGGATGTGGCCATGTCGTTTGCGCGCTAAACGTAGTCACATACACACCAATAGGATGTGGCCATGTCGCTTGCGCGCTAAACGTGAGTCACATACACACCAATAGGATGTGGCCATGTCGTTTGCGCGCTAAACGTAGTCACATACACACCAATAGGATGTGGCCATGTCGTTGCGCGCTAAACGTAGTCACATACACACCAATAGGATGTGGCCATGTCGTTTGCGCGCTAAACGTAGTCACATACACACCAATAGGATGTGGCCATGTCGTTTGCGCGCTAAACGTAGTCACATACACACCAATAGGATGTGGCCATGTCGTTTGCGCGCTAAACGTAGTCACATACACACCAATAGGATGTGGCCATGTCGTTTGCGCGCTAAACGTAGTCACATACACACCAATAGGATGTGGCCATGTCGTTTGCGCGCTAAACGTAGTCACATACACACCAATAGGATGTGGCCATGTCGTTTGCGCGCTAAACGTAGTCACATACACACCAATAGGATGTGGCCATGTCGTTTGCGCGCTAAACGTAGTCACATACACACCAATAGGATGTGGCCATGTCGTTTGCGCGCTAAACGTAGTCACATACACACCAATAGGATGTGGCCATGTCGTTTGCGCGCTAAACGTAGTCACATACACACCAATAGGATGTGGCCATGTCGTTTGCGCGCTAAACGTAGTCACATACACACCAATAGGATGTGGCCATGTCGTTTGCGCGCTAAACGTAGTCACATACACACCAATAGGATGTGGCCATGTCGTTTGCGCGCTAAACGTAGTCACATACACACCAATAGGATGTGGCCATGTCGTTTGCGCGCTAAACGTAGTCACATACACACCAATAGGATGTGGTCATGTCGTTTGCGCGCTAAACGTAGTCACATACACACCAATAGGATGTGGTCATGTCGTTTGCGCGCTAAACGTAGTCACATACACACCAATAGGATGTGGTCATGTCGTTTGCGCGCTAAACGTAGTCACATACACACCAATAGGATGTGGCCATGTCGTTTGTGCGCTAAACGTAGTCACATACACACCAACAGGATGTGGCCATGTCGTTTGTGCGCTAAACGTAGTCACATACACACCAACAGGATGTGGCCATGTCGTTTGTGCGCTAAACGTAGTCACATACACACCAACAGGATGTGGCCATGTCGTTTGTGCGCTAAACGTAGTCACATACACACCAATAGGATGTGGCCATGTCGTTTGTGTGCTAAACGTAGTCACATACACACCAACAGGATGTGGCCATGTCGTTTGTGCGCTAAACATAGTCACATACACACCAATAGGATGTGGTCATGTTGTTTGTGTGCTAAACATGTTTTGGCCTTTGTTTACTATACTTATCCCACTATGACTGCTCAGCTCGCTTGATTGAGAGTTTTACGTTGCTGGTGCGTATATTGCCGGCCCTTCAATATCGATCAAAAGAACTTAATGTATTTCAACGCATCACAGTGGAGTCGATTTCCAAGAACTGTCAGGCACTTATTGGTTGTAAAATCAACATTACAAAGGTCAGGGCCATTCCTGTGTGGAACAGTCAGTAATAATATGTCAGTAGGATACGAAAATGGAGTAGAATATGAAAATTAAACAATGCAAGACAAAGGTGAATTCTGGTACACGCTTCATAATTCCTATATGCAAACAAACCATACACGGAGAAACAATATGTTTCAGGCAACTGTATTAAACCAATTTGCAACAAATGCCAATCTTTTACACAAATTCAGACCTGTGCCTTTAACATACCATATACTATAAAACCTACAATTGTAATTATCATGCAGTCAAAGCCAGATGATTGTTACCTGTCACAAGACTAAACATCTGTTCTGTCTGTTCTCTTTTCATTTGTGACAAAAATCTTTATACCATGAACAAATTAATTAATGCAATGCATGGATCATAATAAATAAATATTCTGAAATGTTACACGGCTAATGTGTTTCTATGTGTTTCAAATAAATAATATTACATATGTTTTTAAACTACATTATATTCAAATCTTTCTCATATTATTATTATAAAATATCATTAAAAGGTCATGTGCTGGTTAATGTTGAGGCCAACAAACCAATTACATGTAGAACAAAATAGTGTAACACCTTTCTTAATAGATGTTTCAGACTCACTTTGATCTTCCTCAGTTCGTACTCAACGAAGACACATAAGACAAACTCACTTTGAACTTCCTCAGTTCGTACTCAATGAAGACACAGAAGACAGACTCACTTTGAACTTCCTCAGTTCGTACTCAGTGAAGACACAGAAGACAGACTCACTTTGAACTTTCTCAGCTCATACTCAGTGAAGACACAGAAGACAGACTCACTTTGAACTTCCTCAGTTCGTATTCAATGAAGACACAGAAGAGGTCTTCATGTTGGCGGATGTCATTCCAGTTGTCTTCCTCTGAGTAGCCGCGGTCCTCCCGCGTTGCCAGGGCCAGGGACAGGCAGATCTGTCCCTCTACGTTGGATCGTGATGACCGTCCCTCCAATTTGTACCAGGCTGTCTCTCCAGTCGACGGGATGTCCTGGATGGACAAGATTGTCTTATCAAACAGCCCTCTGCTTCAGTCAATGCGACAAATATCAAGATGACATTCGTAGATACACAAAGGACTGTTCAAAGTATTCATGAAGTGCTACAACTGCATTATACAGGTTCACGAACTATCACAGCAGCATTACACTCTGGTTCATGAACTGATACAGCACCATTACACTGGTTCATGAACTGCCACAGCAAACGTTACACTGGTTCATGAACTGATACAGCAGCATTACACTGGTTCATGAATTGTCACAGCAGCATTACACTGGTTCATGACCCATCACAGCAGCATTACACAGGTTCATAAACACAAATCATCAAGAGACTTCATGGTTGCGTCACATTCCTTCATTAATGGGAACTCAGCTGAGTGAATTCCTTGAGTCTGAGTCATGGCTGCATACGAGTCTCCATACTTTATGGGTAGGAGAAAATAAAGTGACAGAAGAACAAGGTTGACACATATCTCAGGAGGGCGGGTTATAAGTAGATGAACATTGTTGGACTCTCGATAAGCCAATGGCTTCCTTGTCCACTTGCCATCTGGGCCTTTGGCTTGGATGGCAAATCTTGTTAAATCTTGTTAAACTTATTCACACCTGAATCATGTTACTCATCTAACTAAGTATGCATGTATTTTTGAAAATCGACACAATCAAGATGGCAGCTGAATTAATGTGGTGTTGCTGTATCTACTGGTAGGAGTTAAGTTAAAACAAAACAACGTTTACAGTGAATCTCAAGAGTCAAATATTACATAAACAACTGGTGACCATCACGAAGCAACTGGTGACCATCACGTAGCAACTGGTGACCATCACAAAGCAACTGGTGACCATCACAAAGCAACTGGTGACCATCACAAAGCAACTGGTGACCATCACGAAGCAACTGGTCACCACCACAAAGCAACTGGTGACCATCACGAAGTAACTGGTGACCATCACGAAGCAACTGGTGACCATCATGAAGCAACTGGTGACCATCACGTAGCAACTGGTGACCATCACGAAGCAACTGGTGACCATCACGAAGCAACTGGTGACCATCACGAAGCAACTGGTGACCATCACGTAGCAACTGGTGACCATCACGAAGCAACTGGTGACCATCACGAAGCAACTGGTGACCATCACGAAGCAACTGGTGACCATCACGTAGCAACTGGTGACCATCACGAAGCAACTGGTGACCATCATGAAACCACAGACCATCACTACACGTACGTCCAGTCTAACATTGAGCGAGCCGAGGAAATCATCGACGCTGTCCTTGCTGCTGCTGCGAGCTGATTGGGCGATCTGCTTGAAGTAACGACCCAGGCCCTTCAGATCCTGAACTTCATTGAGGGTCTTGGCAGCATCGAACACTGAGAACTCATCATCGTGATCCCTGAAACAACGCGGAACAGTTGATTACACCTGCTTGTGTCTGTCTCGTCTGTCAACTATAATGTGTTGCACAAGATACTGTTTAGATATATGCAAAATATTGGTCATGACATATTGGTTTGGTATTTTCTTTGGCCAAAAGTGTGCCTGCACAAATCAAGGGTAGAATACACAAATTAACATAACATTAACAGGTTTGTTACATATAAATTACCAGTTTACAGCTAACATGATGAGCACTGGAAAATTAAAGAAAATAACATAGCAAATTCCAATAAGATATTATCTATTTATGTTATCTATATATGTTAAGCCTGCCCTTATTAGATATCTGCCAATTTTTTTTTTAAATATATTCACATTGCAACTAGTGTTGACACAATTATTGGATCATTTATTCCATTCATTTATTGCCCTCTATATACATCTAACATGCTACAATATATTAATTTGAGAATATGTTGTGCTGCATTTATTAAATGATTCAAGAAGGATTTTGAAATGTGTTTCTTGCATAGATTGCTCCATGTTTGCTGTGTGCAATATTCATGAAACAAAGGACGTATCTGACAGAAATACTTGAGGGAACTGTGGTATTTGTAGGACAAACATAATCAGACATAACATAGTTACGAGTATACATGCAATTTTGTCATTAGAAATCATTCACCTCCATATTACTGTGGTGAATTATGCATGTCGCAAAGTGGGGGATCTGTAATTACTGCTTCGTTTATTTCTGTAGCTGCATGATGTATTTTTGATGAGGATTCAATATATTGGAAACACAACTTCAGTAAATGAATATTTCAGAATATCATAAAGGGATCCATGTTACCCGCTGTCGAACAGTATAGATTTAATAATTATGGTGTTGGAGTTTATAATGCACCTATATTTAGAAGGTGCTGCAGACTGACAAAACACTGGATATGTTTCCCCTTCATCACAATGTGTAATGTTGGTAGCTGCTTTATCTTTAACAGCTTTAACAGCTTTAACAGCTTTAAAAGCTTTAACAGCTTTAAAAGCTTTAACAGCTTTAACAGCTTTAAAAGCTTTAACAGCTTTAACAGTTTTAAAAGCTTTAAAAGCTTTAACAGCTTTAAAAGCTTTAACAGCTTTAAAAGCTTTAACAGCTTTAACAGCTTTAAAAGCTTTAACAGCTTTAAAAGCTTTAACAGCTTTAACAGCTTTGAAAGCTTTAACAGCTTTAACAGTTTTAAAAGCTTTAAAAGCTTTAACAGCTTTAAAAGCTTTAACAGCTTTAAAAGCTTTAACAGCTTTAACAGCTTTAAAAGCTTTAACAGCTTTAAAAGCTTTAACAGCTTTAAAAGCTTTAACAGCTTTAACAGCTTTAACAGCTTTAACAGCTTTAAAAGCTTTAACAGCTTTAACAGTTTTAAAAGCTTTAAAAGCTTTAACAGCTTTAAAAGCTTTAACAGCTTTAACAGCTTTAAAAGCTTTAACAGCTTTAACAGCTTTAAAAGCTTTAACAGCTTTAAAAGCTTTAACAGCTTTAACAGCTTTAAAAGCTTTAACAGCTTTAACAGTTTTAACAGCTTTAAAAGCTTTAACAGCTTTAACAGTTTTAAAAGCTTTAAAAGCTTTAACAGCTTTAAAAGCTTTAACAGCTTTAACAGCTTTAAAAGCTTTAACAGCTTTAACAGTTTTAAAAGCTTTAACAGCTTTAAAAGCTTTAAAAGCTTTAACAGCTTTAACAGTTTTAAAAGCTTTAAAAGCTTTAACAGCTTTAAAAGCTTTAAAAGCTTTAAAAGCTGGGGTGGTGCATCGTTTATAAAAAGAGCAACAAGGAAGAATACTTCAAACTACTGGATCCATGTGGACTATTTCCCTGCAACAACAACAACAACAACAACAACAACAACAACAACAACAACAGCGGTCCTTTCTAGGATATTGCACCACAGTCTCAATATCCACATTCTTTTGCTACGTGACTTGAATCATGAATGGTGCTGTTTGTACCTAGATCCGAGCAACAGCAACAACAACACTCTATCTTCCAGCTTCCCGCACCAAGTATGAGATGGAAGCCATTGCTGGTCAGCTTCCTCTCTCCTCAGCCTTGGCCGTCACTAAGTGTAATGAATTATATTGCCACCTGGGAGTCATTATTTGCTATAACCTAGAGTAGCAAGGACGACATAATTCTTTGAGTGAGGAGAATACAAATACGACTGATCATAATAACCTTGCCACATTCAGGTAAGAATGGCTGATCCGCGAAGGCGTGCCAAATACCAATTATGCGTCTCTTAGACGACAGCACAGGGATCTCTCGGCTCATATTAACAACATAAACTGTTGAATTGATTCTGCTAATTCCATGAGTGGCTCTAGGCGCTGTGGACACTCGTGATTAGTAGTGCACCAAGGTTCTTTGGCTCGGTGTCATTATCGTACATGGCTGGGTTGGCAAACACCTCGGCCACCATCGACTTTGAGCAGATCACACAGATCCAGGGTTTGCAAGACAACATGGCACAATCGTGTAACCAAGAAATAATCCATCAATATTTCATTTTAACATGATTTTCATGACTATAGATGTTAGGCAGGTTACGGGAAAAGAGGCTGAGATTTGCTGGCACTGCTATAAATGCAATGGTGAAATAGAATAAAAAACCAGCTTGTTTCTATATTTTTCTTCTGTGGTATTTTACCCTAACTGCCGGACAAACATCCGTTATTTTTCAAAGAGTACATTAGAATATGTTTTTAAGTTTAAAGACATAATTTTTTATCTAAGTGTAGGGATACATTTTGGAAAAAAGTCCACGCCCTCCCACACCATCAAAATAATTGCTCCACACTGGATATAACACAGATAATAAATGATAATTTGGGTGTTTATTATATGTAATGAGCTGCTGGTATTGTGTCATTGCTAGTTTTACGCTGTGCTTATCATTTATTGATTTGCCCTCTATATACATACCATAATATTTGTCTAACATGCTACAAGAAGTAAATATATTAATTGAGAATATGTTGTGCTGCATTTATTAACCGATTCAAGAAGGATTTTGAAATGTGTTTCTTGCATAGATTGCTCCATGTTTGCTGTGTGCAATATTCATGAAACAAAGGACGCATCTTACGAAAATGCTCGAGGGAATTGTGGTATTAGTAGGACAAACATAAGCCACAAATGACAGACAAACATAAGCCACAAATGACAGACAAACATAAGCCACAAACGACAAACATAGAAGCAGTGGCGAGATCATAGAAAGGCTGTTCAATTTACTTGTTAAAGGCAAACTGAGAAAAACTTACACAATCAGACACAACATAGTTACGAGTATACATGCCATTTTGTCATCATTCACCTCCATATTACTGTGGTGAATTATGTCATCATTCACCTCCATATTACTGTGGTGAATTATGTCATCATTCACCTCCATATTACTGTGGTGAATTATGTCATCATTCACCTCCATACTACTGTGGTGAGTTATGCATGTCGCAAAGTGGGGGATCTGTAATTACGGCTTCGTTTATTTCTGTAGCTGCATGATGTATTTTTGATGAAAAATCAATATTTTGGAAACACAACTTCAGTAAAAGACTATTTCAGAATATCATAAAGGGATCCATTTACCCGCTGTCGAACAGTATAGCTTTAATAATTATGGCGTTGGAGTTTATAATGCACCTATATTTAGAAGGTGCTGCAGACTGACAAAACATTGGATATGTTTTTCCTTCATCACAGCCTGTAATATTGGTAGTTGCTTTACGTCAAGTATTGATATATAAACAATGAATGTACATTTACGATGTAACTGATGAAAGTACTATTAACTAAACATGTATTTACCAGATGTCCAAGTGGATTCTGTCGTGTTGCACGGCCTCTAGGTCACTACAAAGTAACCATGGCAATTAAATGACAGCAACATATAGGACATTTGCAAGTACAAAAGAAAGCTTGACACAAATATGTTTACAAGATTTAACAAGATTGCCATCCAAGGCAAAGGCCCAGATGGCAAGTGAACAAGGAAGCTATTAGCTTGTCGAGAGTCCAACATTTTTAATCCACTGGGTATGTGCAATCCGCCCTGCTGAGATAAGTGTCAACCTTGTTTTTAAACATACTCACGCTGCTAGCAGTTACACAATCTGTAGATAATTTGTGTCATTCATTGATTGTCCTCTGTGAGAATTAGTACTTCCTGGTATCCAATCAACACTGATCCTTTACTAATGTTACCTCATGTCCTCTAGTTCTATTATCTTTCTTGAGTGAGAAAAAATTATTTCAATAAATATTTTCATGCCCATTCAATATCTTAAAAACATAAATCTGATCTCCTACTAACCTCCTTGTCTCTAGGGTTGCTAAACCACATTCTTTCAGTTGTTCTTCATAACTAAGGTGTCTCAGTTCTGGAATCATTTTAGTTGCTCTCCTCTGTATTCTTTCAAGTGTATCTATATCCTTCTTATGATATGGTCTCCATGCTTGTGTAAAGTACTCTAAATGAGGCTTAACTATTGCTTTATACAGAGGTATAAATCACTAAGTGGATAGACATGGGATCGCCAGTAGATATTATCTACTTAGATTTTCAGAAAGCTTTTGACAAAGTGCCACATCAAAGATTACTACTTAAATTAAAAGCCCATGGTATCGGGGATAGCATAACTGACTGGATAGAACAATGGCTGACTGACAGAAGACAACGAGTTGTAGTAGACCTATATTATTCTTAATTTATATCAATGACTTGGACGACAGTATAAGAAGTAACGTACTGAAATTTGCGGATGACACAAAACTGTTTAGAAAAGTTAATACTGATGGTGATAAACAACATTTACAAAACGATCTAGACAGATTAGTGAAATGGTCTGAGAAATGGCAGATGCTGTTCAATTTTGGGAAATGTAAATGCCTACATACAGGACATGAGAACTTGAATGTAAACTATAAAATGGGAGATACTGTTCTGGGTACTACTGTAAAAGAAAAGGACTTAGGAGTTACAATAAGCGCTGATATGAAAGTTTCAGAGCAGTGTGGTATTGCAGCTTCAAAGGGTAATCAAATTCTTGGATTGATTAGAAGAAACATAACATACAAGGGAAAAAAGTTAATTATACCTCTTTATAAAGCAATAGTTAGACCTCATTTAGAATACTGTATACAAGTATGGAGACCATATCGTAAGAAAGATATAGATACGCTTGAACGCATACAAAGGAGAGCAACTAAAATGATTCCAGAACTTAGAGACCTTAGTTATGAAGAACGCCTGAAAGAATGTGGTTTAACAACTCTAGAGACAAGGAGCTTAAGAGGAGATCAGATTGAAGTTTTTAAGATATTGAATGGGTATGAAAATATTGATAGAAATATGTTTTTCTCACTCAAGAAGGATAGTAGAACTAGAGGACATGAGGTAAAATTAGTAAAGGATCAATGTAGTTTGGACATCAGGAAGCACTCGTTCTCACAGAGGACAATAAATGAATGGAACAAATTGTCTACAGATTGTGTAACTGCTAGCAGCATGAATTTGTCTAAAAACAAGGTTGACACATATCTCAGGAGGGCGGGTTATAAGTAGATGAACATTGTTGGACTCTCGATAAGCCAATGGCTTCCTTGTCCACTTGCCATCTGGGCCTTTGGCTTGGATGGCAAATCTTGTTAAATCTTGTTAAGGTATAATTAGCTTTTTTTCTTGAATGCTATATTTCTCCTAATCATCCCAAAAATTTTATTTCCCTCTGAAGCTGCAATACCCCACTGCTCTGAAACTTTCATATCAGTGCTTATTGTAACTCCTAAGTCTTTTCTTTTACAGTAGTACCTAGAACAGTATCTCCCATTTTATAGTTTACATCCAAGTTCCCGTGTCCTGTATGTAAGCATTGACATTTCTCAAAATTGAACATCTGCCATTTCGCAGACCATTTAACTAATTTGTCTAGATCGTTTTGTAAATGTTGTTTATCACCATCATTGTTAACATTTCTAAACACTTTCGTGTCATCTGCAAATTTCAGTATGTTGCTTGTTATATTATCATCCAAGTCATTGATATATATTAAGAATAATAAAGGTTATGTGATCCTATGTGCATGTTCACATATGAATTGTCACTATGAGACAATACAGTAGTAAGTCCATGCGCAATGTGAACTATGAGACAATACAGTAATGAGTACACTGCACACTATGAACTATGAGACAATACAGTAGTGAGTGCACTGCACACTGTAAACTATGAGACAATACAGTAGTGAGTGCACTGCACACTATGAACTATGAGACAATACAGTAGTGAGTGCACTGCACACTGTGAACTATGAGACAATACAGTAGTGAGTGCACTGCACACTGTGAACTATGACACAATACAGTAGTGAGTGCACTGCACACTGTAAACTATGAGACAATACAGTAGTGAGTGCACTGCACACTATGAACTATGAGACAATACAGTAGTGAGTGCACTGCACACTGTAAACTATGAGACAATACAGTAGTGAGTGCACTGCACACTGTAAACTATGAGACAATACAGTAGTGAGTGCACTGCACACTGTGAACTATGACACAATACAGTAGTGAGTGCACTGCACACTGTGAACTATGACACAATACAGTAGTGAGTGCACTGCACACTGTAAACTATGAGACAATACAGTAGTGAGTGCACTGCACACTATGAACTATGAGACAATACAGTAGTGAGTGCACTGCACACTGTGAACTATGAGACAATACAGTAGTGAGTACACTGCACACTGTGAACAATCAGACAATACAGTAGTGAGTGCACTGCACACTGTGAACTATGAGACAATACAGTAGTGAGTACACTGCACACTGTGAACAATCAGACAATACAGTAGTGAGTACACTGCACACTGTAAACTATGACACAATACAGTAGTGAGTGCACTGCACACTGTAAACTATGAGACAATACAGTAGTGAGTACACTGCACACTGTGAACTATGACACAATACAGTAGTGAGTACACTGCACACTGTAAACTATGACACAATACAGTAGTGAGTACACTGCACACTGTAAACTATGACACAATACAGTAGTGAGTAGACTGCACACTGTGAACTATCAGACAATACAGTAGTGAGTGCACTGCACACTGTAAACTATGAGACAATACAGTAGTGAGTGCACTGCACACTATGAACTATGACACAATACAGTAGTGAGTAGACTGCACACTGTAAACTATGACACAATACAGTAGTGAGTGCACTGCACACTGTAAACTATGAGACAATACAGTAGTGAGTGCACTGCACACTGTAAACTATGACACAATACAGTAGTGAGTACACTGCACACTGTAAACTATGACACAATACAGTAGTGAGTACACTGCACACTGTAAACTATGACACAATACAGTAGTGAGTACACTGCACACTGTAAACTATGAGACAATACAGTAGTGAGTGCACTGCACACTGTAAACTATGACACAATACAGTAGTGAGTGCACTGCACACTGTAAACTATGAGACAATACAGTAGTGAGTGCACTGCACACTGTGAACTAATCTTCTGTTGTTTTTGGTTATATAGTAATCATCTTATTAAACACATTGATCAGTAATCAGTAACTCATTAGGTGAACAAAATATTCAACCATGAAGGGAGGTCGTGAAAGTCAATACTAAAATAAACTATTATTACAAACTAAAATAAACTAATATTATCAACTAAAAAGTAAACTATTGTTATAAACAAAAAACTATTATTATAAACTAAAAAATAAACTATTATTATAAATTATTATAATAAATAAACTATTATTTAAATTATTATTATTATAAGCTATCATTGTAAACTAAAAAATTAACTATTATTATAAACTATTATTATAATTAAACTATTGTTATAAATAAACTATTATTATAAGGTATCATTGTAGAAAAAAAAACTATTATTATAAACTTAAATGAATTATTATTATCTTACTGTACACTTACAATCTGAACTTTTCGTTCCACACAGGGTTGAGTGTCTTGGGTTTGACGCTGGTCGTGCGGATGTAGCGCACTGGAATCAGGTCGAGTGCAGTCTTGTCCCGGCGCTTCTTGAAGCTGTGGGAGAACTTCCTCAGTCCCCTCTCCTTCCTCCCCTTGTACTCGTCGTCGGACGACACGTTCCCACTCTGATTCCCGTCCACATGGTGATCCCGTGCCCGGCTCCCCGGGACTATACCCAGCATGCAGTAGGGGTCGCTGTAGCCTGCCGAGGAACATATGGGCCAACGATGAGCAGTCTCGGTAGAAGTCAACCACATCTCACAAGATGAACAATATCAATGTATTCATTAACATATAAATGTCTATCATGGCTGGTACTATGAGGTAAGTTGTGATTTCCTATTTATTTCACTCATTGTCATCTACTTTATCTTGATTGAAACATTGAATTTTGAATTTGAATTTATGATCATATACAGCTTTGAGTTTGAGCTGTCCAAGTATTCCACCTCATAAGCCCTTCAGGATTAAGCCTTTCACAGCAGTAATTAGGTAGTCTTCACATTAAGGTGATTTAAACACATCTAAGAAAGGCTTAGTCAATATCTTAAGTCAATTAATGTTTCTCTTTGGGGAGATAGTCTACTGAATTTCTTGCCATAACACATTGACAATTAAAATGAAGGCACAATGATGTTCATTGGATGATTCATTTGTCTGTCAATAAGTGCCATAAAAGGATCTTTGTACGTTTTAAAAATGGGCTTTAACAATTTTCTTTATATGGTCATACATAATTCATTTTAGCTTAAACCAATGTGGAACAACAATTTGGAAATGTCTTTGTATATTCTGAACAATGTAAATTCTCGCCAGCCTATGGTAAAGAAATGGCTTAGAAAAAAATTACATTTTTAGCAAATATTATATCACGGAATGCGACACACATGTATAAATAATACTCACTTAGAAAAAGACACTGACATAATATAGAGCACATGGTTGTGTGCAAGACCTCTGTGGAGTATTGCCTTAATGAAACCACACACTGTAGTATGGGAGTATTTCTTTATCATGTCACTTTATAGACTGATAGATGAATCACAGACATCACTTCCCACACACATAATTGCCACTGAGTTAGAAAACAGCAAGCAGGCAATATTGTCATGAGAAAATAACCTGTCAGCCATGTATGCCCTTACAGAGCGCACTGGAAAAAGTGCCCAGTAAATGCATTACAGTTGCCTGGAAGCTTGTAAACAAAAAGGGAGAGTGTGTTTCCTACTCAAGCAATTGAGTCAGACAAATCTAATCAAGCAACTGTGTGCAATCAATACCATACAATCTATTTGGCCCTTTTTAAACTTTCATCTTAACATATTTTAAATAACGTTTTATGCTGCAGTTCACACAAAATTTTTTAAATAATGTCAATGAACATGTATTGACTTCACACAATGTTTTGAATATTTTTGGTTGTATTTTGAGAATGCATAGTGCAAACTATTGTGATTACTACGCACAAATAGTAATTCTCATGATAACTGACTTATAGGATAGAAACGGAAGGTCGCTTCCCATATGGGAAGTGCCGACTGTTCAGGAAGGTACCACTGGGATAGAACTAATGTGGACAATCCACAATTAATTCAACACACAAAGCATTCATGGTCACATATCTCAAGTCATTTTCATCTTGCCTTGTGATAATTCAGACGATAAAGACACAGTAGAGTTTGTATCAAGAATAATTGTAAATAATAATGACCTATTTACTAGCCATAAAGCACAAACAGTTGAAATTCTCTTGCCATTATGCGGTTGTGCAGAAATATATTGATGATCGGTCATCTGGCAAGCACATGGTAGATATAAACAACATCAATAACGAAGAGACATAAAGGCTGGGGCGGATGGTCAGATGGAGTGATATAGAGAATGATGAATGAATATGATTAGTTTATGTGTCGATCAGTCGTGTCCAAGTGTCCGTATCTGGACGATGTTGGTCTCCCTAGGGCCCAGTTTGTAAGGCTGTCAGCCCATGCAGCATGCAGTAGTGCAGTGGTTAGACCACAGGACTCTCAATCGGAAGGCCCAGGGTTGCTATTTCGAAGCTTGATCACTTAAATTTTTTTTATTCATCCCACTATGCCTATATATTTTGGATGATATGCAAAAAGCCCTTCTGTTGACAACTTGTAACGCAGTGAGTCCACGACAAGCTACATTCTGTTGACAACTTGTAACGCAGTGAGTCCAAGACAAGCTACATTCATCCATCTGTTGACAACTTGTAACGCAGTGAGTCCAAGACAAGCTACATTCATCCATCTGTTGACAACTTGTAACGCAGTGAGTCCACGACAAGCTACATTCATCCATCTGTTGACAACTTGTAATGCAGTGAGTCTACGACAAGCTACATTCTGTTGACAACTTGTAACGCAGTGAGTCCAAGACAAGCTACATTCATCCATCTGTTGACAACTTGTAACGCAGTGAGTCCACGACAAGCTACATTCATCCATCTGTTGACAACTTGTAACGCAGTGAGTCCACGACAAGCTACATTCATCCATCTGTTGACAACTTGTAACGCAGTGAGTCCACGACAAGCTACATTCATCCATCTGTTGACAACTTGTAATGCAGTGAGTCTACGACAAGCTACATTCTGTTGACAACTTGTAACGCAGTGAGTCCAAGACAAGCTACATTCATCCATCTGTTGACAACTTGTAACGCAGTGAGTCCACGACAAGCTACATTCATCCATCTGTTGACAACTTGTAACGCAGTGAGTCCACGACAAGCTACATTCATCCATCTGTTGACAACTTGTAATGCAGTGAGTCCAAGACAAGCTACATTCATCCATCTGTTGACAACTTGTAATGCAGTGAGTCCACGACAAGCTACATTCTGTTGACAACTTGTAACGCAGTGAGTCTACGACAAGCTACATTCATCCATCTGTTGACAACTTGTAACGCAACTTGTGAGTCTACGACAAGCTACATTCATCCATCTGTTGACAACTTGTAACGCAGTGAGTCCACGACAAGCTACATTCATCCATCTGTTGACAACTTGTAATGCAGTGAGTCAGTTGAGTCCACCAAGACAAGCTACATTCATCCATCTGTTGACAACTTGTAACGCAGTGAGTCCACGACAAGCTACATTCATCCATCTGTTGACAACTTGTAACGCAGTGAGTCCAGTGACATTCATCCATCTGTCAACTTGTAACGCAAGACAACAAGCTACATTCATCCATCCATTGACAACTTGTAACGCAGTGAGTCCACGACAAGCTACATTCATCCATCTGTTGACAACTTGTAACGCAGTGAGTCCAAGACAAGCTACATTCATCCATCTGTTGACAACTTGTAACGCAGTGAGTCCACGACAAGCTACATTCATCATCTGCAACTACATTCATCCATCCATCTGACAACTTGTAACGCAGTGAGTCCACGACAAGCTACATTCATCCATCCATTGACAACTTGTAACGCAGTGAGTCCAAGACAAGCTACATTCATCCATCTGTTGACAACTTGTAACGCAGTGAGTCCAAGACAAGCTACATTCATCCATCTGTTGACAACTTGTAACGCAGTGAGTCCACGACAAGCTACATTCATCCATCTGTTGACAACTTGTAACGCAGTGAGTCCACGACAAGCTACATTCATCCATCTGTTGACAACTTGTAACGCGGTGAGTCCACGACAAGCTACATTCATCCATCTGTTGACAACTTGTAACGCAGTGAGTCTCGACAAGCTACATTCATCCATCTGTTGACAACTTGTAACGCAGTGAGTCCACGACAAGCTACATTCATCCATCTGTTGACAACTTGTAACGCAGTGAGTCCACGACAAGCTACATTCATCCATCTGTTGACAACTTGTAACGCAGTGAGTCCACGACAAGCTACATTCATCCATCTGTTGACAACTTGTAACGCAGTGAGTCCAAGACAAGCTACATTCATCCATCTGTTGACAACTTGTAACGCAGTGAGTCCACAACAAGCTACATTCTGTTGACAACTTGTAACGCAGTGAGTCTACGACAAGCTACATTCATCCATCTGTTGACAACTTGTAATGCAGTGAGTCCACGACAAGCTACATTCTGTTGACAACTTGTAACGCAGTGAGTCCACGACAAGCTACATTCATCCATCCGTTGACAACTTGTAACGCAGTGAGTCCAAGACAAGCTACATTCATCCATCTGTTGACAACTTGTAACGCAGTGAGTCTACGACAAGCTACATTCATCCATCTGTTGACAACTTGTAACGCAGTGAGTCCACGACAAGCTACATTCATCCATCTGTTGACAACTTGTAATGCAGTGAGTCCAAGACAAGCTACATTCATCCATCTGTTGACAACTTGTAATGCAGTGAGTCCACGACAAGCTACATTCTGTTGACAACTTGTAACGCAGTGAGTCTACGACAAGCTACATTCATCCATCTGTTGACAACTTGTAACGCAGTGAGTCTACGACAAGCTACATTCATCCATCTGTTGACAACTTGTAACGCAGTGAGTCTACGACAAGCTACATTCATCCATCTGTTGACAACTTGTAACGCAGTGAGTCCACGACAAGCTACATTCATCCATCTGTTGACAACTTGTAATGCAGTGAGTCCACGACAAGCTACATTCTGTTGACAACTTGTAACGCAGTGAGTCCAAGACAAGCTACATTCATCCATCTGTTGACAACTTGTAACGCAGTGAGTCTACGACAAGCTACATTCATCCATCTGTTGACAACTTGTAACGCAGTGAGTCCACGACAAGCTACATTCATCCATCTGTTGACAACTTGTAATGCAGTGAGTCCACGACAAGCTACATTCATCCATCCATTGACAACTTGTAACGCAGTGAGTCCACGACAAGCTACATTCATCCATCTGTTGACAACTTGTAACGCAGTGAGTCCAAGACAAGCTACATTCATCCATCCATTGACAACTTGTAACGCAGTGAGTCCACGACAAGCTACATTCATCCATCTGTTGACAACTTGTAACGCAGTGAGTCCAAGACAAGCTACATTCATCCATCTGTTGACAACTTGTAACGCAGTGAGTCCACGACAAGCTACATTCATCCATCCATTGACAACTTGTAACGCAGTGAGTCCAAGACAAGCTACATTCATCCATCTGTTGACAACTTGTAACGCAGTGAGTCCAAGACAAGCTACATTCATCCATCTGTTGACAACTTGTAACGCAGTGAGTCCACGACAAGCTACATTCATCCATCTGTTGACAACTTGTAACGCAGTGAGTCCACGACAAGCTACATTCATCCATCTGTTGACAACTTGTAACGCGGTGAGTCCACGACAAGCTACATTCATCCATCTGTTGACAACTTGTAACGCAGTGAGTCTACGACAAGCTACGTTCATCCATCTGTTGACAACTTGTAACGCAGTGAGTCCACGACAAGCTACATTCATCCATCTGTTGACAACTTGTAACGCAGTGAGTCCACGACAAGCTACATTCATCCATCTGTTGACAACTTGTAACGCAGTGAGTCCACGACAAGCTACATTCATCCATCTGTTGACAACTTGTAACGCAGTGAGTCCAAGACAAGCTACATTCATCCATCTGTTGACAACTTGTAACGCAGTGAGTCCACAACAAGCTACATTCTGTTGACAACTTGTAACGCAGTGAGTCTACGACAAGCTACATTCATCCATCTGTTGACAACTTGTAATGCAGTGAGTCCACGACAAGCTACATTCTGTTGACAACTTGTAACGCAGTGAGTCCACGACAAGCTACATTCATCCATCCGTTGACAACTTGTAACGCAGTGAGTCCAAGACAAGCTACATTCATCCATCTGTTGACAACTTGTAACGCAGTGAGTCTACGACAAGCTACATTCATCCATCTGTTGACAACTTGTAACGCAGTGAGTCCACGACAAGCTACATTCATCCATCTGTTGACAACTTGTAACGCAGTGAGTCCAAGACAAGCTACATTCATCCATCTGTTGACAACTTGTAACGCAGTGAGTCCAAGACAAGCTACATTCATCCATCTGTTGACAATTTGTAACGCAGTGAGTCCACGACAAGCTACATTCATCCATCTGTTGACAACTTGTAACGCAGTGAGTCCACGACAAGCTACATTCATCCATCTGTTGACAACTTGTAACGCAGTGAGTCCACGACAAGCTACATTCATCCATCTGTTGACAACTTGTAACGCAGTGAGTCCACGACAACCTACATTCATCCATCTGTTGACAACTTTAAAATTGTACACTGAATCGAGATTGCCTAATGGTCTTGATGTGCCTTTCACCTCAGGTTCCCAAGGATTCTGACACAATAGACATCTTTGTACTGCATTTCTATTATGCAATCACTGGTCATTTGAAGTCTTATAATAAACTCATATTTAATTCACATATCCATTTCCTAACCACATAACATGGTAATACCCTTAGAAAATCGAGAAATGGACCTTTGATGACTAACACATGCAGTTTCATCAAGTTGGTGATTAATTAACAAAATACCGACATCAACCGTATAAATAACTGAGTACAATTGATCTGCATTGTCATTACATACTGTTGATTTCCTAGTACAGCCGCCTGTATGCAATGTGCTAAACAGGATGAGCTGGGGCAAGTGATCGGGACGAGTGATCAGGTATGTCATACCATGATACTGTTGGCCATAGATAAACAAGTGGGCCATGTTCTCAGCTTGGCTATGACAGTGCACCGCAGCTCAACATGAAATTCATGGTAAACAAATCAATCAAATTATGTTCCACTTTGATTAAAACCACAAACACATCTGATTCTGGTTCCTTCCCTGAGCCGTCAGACACACAGGGCAGAGACTTACTTACTCCCTCCCTGAGCCGTGAGACACCCAAGGCAGAGACTTACTTACTCCCTCCCTGAGCCATCAGAAACACAAGGCAGAGACTTACTTACTCCCTCCCTGAGCCATCAGACACACAGGGCAGAGACTTACTTACTCCCTCCCTGAGCCGTGAGACACACAAGGCAGAGACTTACTTACTCCCTCCCTGAGCCATCAGACACACAAGGCAGAGACTTACTTACTCCCTCCCTGAGCCATCAGACACACAAGGCAGAGACTTACTTACTCCCTCCCTGTGCCGTCAGACACACAGGGCAGAGACTTACTTACTCCCTCCCTGAGCCGTGAGACACCCAAGGCAGAGACTTACTTACTCCCTCCCTGAGCCATCAGACACACAAGGCAGAGACTTACTTACTCCATCCCTGAGCCATCAGAAACACAAGGCAGAGACTTACTTACTCCCTCAATGAGCCGTCAGACACACAGGGCAGAGACTTACTTACTCCCTCCCTGTGCCCTCAGACACACAAGGCAGAGACTTACTTACTCCCTCCCTGAGCCATCAGACACACAAGGCAGAGACTTACTTACTCCCTCCCTGTGCCATCAGACACACAAGGCAGAGACTTACTTACTCCCTCAATGAGCCGTCAGATAGACAAGGCAGAGACTTACTTACTCCCTCCCTGTGCCATCAGACACACAAGGCAGAGACTTACTTACTCCCTCCCTGTGCCATCAGACACACAAGGCAGAGACTTACTTACTCCCTCCCTGTGCCATCAGACACACAAGGCAGAGACTTACTTACTCCCTCAATGAGCCGTCAGATAGACAAGGCAGAGACTTACTTACTCCCTCCCTGTGCCATCAGACACACAAGGCAGAGACTTACTTACTCCCTCAATGAGCCGTCAGATAGACAAGGCAGAGACTTACTTACTCCCTCCCTGAGCCGTGAGACACACAAGGCAGAGACTTACTTAGTCCCTCCCTGTGCCGTCAGACACACAAGGCAGAGACTTACTTACTCCCTCCCTGAGCCATCAGACACACAAGGCAGAGACTTACTTACTCCCTCAATGAGCCGTCAGATAGACAAGGCAGAGACTTACTTACTCCCTCCCTGAGCCGTGAGACACACAAGGCAGAGACTTACTTAGTCCCTCCCTGTGCCATCAGACACACAAGGCAGAGACTTACTTACTCTCTCCCTGTGCCATCAGACACACAGGGCAGAGACTTACTTACTCCCTCCCTGTGCCCTCAGACACACAAGGCAGAGACTTACTTACTCCCTCAATGAGCCGTCAGACACACGGGGCAGAGACTTACTTACTCCCTCCCTGTGCCGTCAGACACACAAGGCAGAGACTTACTTACTCCCTCCCTGTGCCATCAGACACACAAGGCAGAGACTTACTTACTCCCTCAATGAGCCGTCAGACACACAAGGCAGAGACTTACTTACTCCCTCCCTGTGCTGTCAGACACACAAGGCAGAGACTTACTTACTCCCTCCCTGTACCATCAGACACACAAGGCAGAGACTTACTTACTCCCTCCCTGTGCCGTCAGACACACAAGGCAGAGACTTATTTACTCCGTCCCTGAGCCATCAGACACACAAGGCAGAGAGCAGTTGACACCATCCATCTCTGTCTGCAGCCATTCTTTCGAGGTTCTTTGTCTTAATTGTGTTGGTTTGGGCCTCTTTTTTGACGGTTCATTGATATGTTTCCTTTGGTTGTCCTCGTTTCCTCTTTCCAGATGGTCTGCAGTACCAGTCGTTGGTGGCATTCCAAGGATATGTCCCAAATATCTCCACGTTCTTTTCAATATTATTAACTTCCTTGGCTCAGCATTTGCTCTTTTAAGGACTTCCTCGTTGGTGATTAATTCCATTTGATGTTTTGAAGTCTGTGCACGCATCTGGTCTGTAGACTTGCTAGTTTCAGTTCTATTGTTTTGTTAGTTTCCAAGTTTCAGAGCAATAGAGAAGCAGGAGTGTGACATTGCTGTTGAACATTCTTATTTTGGCCTTTATATTTATACTTTGACCTACACATTTTTGCGAGTTTTTGAAATGCCTATTATTGATGTCAATACATGTGTAGAACATTTTCCTTCTTTGGACATTACACTACCGAGGTAGGTGAAGCGATCCACATCTGCAAGGGTCTTGTCGTTCAGTAAGTGGTTTTCTATCACAGTTTGCTCTCACGACTTCAGTTTTGGAGGCATTGATGAAAAGTCATTGCTTGACAATATTTATAAGAGTCTAATCCTATCATATGTTATTGCCTGGTACTTTTATGTTAAATTTTTATTGAACATGCATAAACTAGAAGGAGGCCGACTACCAAAGAAAGCATGAGATGGAAGCCATTGCTGGTCAGCTTCCTCTCTCCTCAGCCTTGGCCGTCACTAAGTGTAATGAATTATATTGCCACCTGGGAGTCATTATTTGCTATAACCTAGAGTAGCAAGGACGACATAATTCTTTGAGTGAGGAGAATACAAATACGACTGATCATAATAACCTCGCCACATTCAGGTAAGAATGGCTGATCCACCAAGGCATGCCAAATACCAATTATGCGTCTCTTAGACGACAGCACAGGGATCTCTCGGCTCATATTAACAACATAAACTGTTGAATTGATTCTGCTAATTCCATGAGTGGCTCTAGGCGCTGTGGACACTCGTGATTAGTAGTAATTTTTCTTCCGTAGTATTTTACCCTAACTGCCGGACAAACATAACTTATTTTTAAAAGAGTATGTCAGAATATGTTTTTAAGTTTGGAGACATAATTTTTTTATCCAAGTGTAGGGTTACAGTCCACGCCCTTCCACAGCATCAAAATAATTGTTCCACACTGGATATAACACAGATAATAAATGATAATTTGGGTGTTTATTACATGTACTGAGCTGTTGGTATTGTGTCATTGCTAGTTTTACGCTGTGCTCATGTTTATTGATTTGCTAGAATATATGATGCATATACTGTGTATTATATATAGGCACATATTATTTGCCTATACATGTATCTTAGCTTTCGCAATAGGCTTCTTTTGTTCTCCCTGCCTACATTTACTAGTGTGTGAATAGTTTAGTTGGTTTAATAAGAGTGCATACTTTTGCTAAAATCGTTGAAAGAATTTACTTTGATCATTGGATCGGCCAACCTGTGAAAGTGTGACAAGGGTCATGTTATAGTATATACTATATAGAGGCAAACCACTTTTGCCATTTTCCAAATTTTTACTGGGCTAAGTTCAAAATAATTTAAATAGTTTTTCCGATGATTTCACCAAAACTAAAAAAAATTTTTGCACAAACAAGCTGGCATGACGTCGTGGAGACAAGATAAATTTTTCACAAAATTATTCTGAAATACGATGAGCGAAAAATCAAAATGAGGGACCTTTAAGTAGACTGCTCCTTTGGACAGCAACCTTGTGAAGTGAGGAGGGACTTTTAAGTAGACTGCTCCTTTGGACAGCAACCTTGTGAAATGAGGAGGGACCTTTAAGTAGACTGCTCCTTTGGACAGCAACCTTGTGAAATGAGGAGGGTCCTTTAAGTAGACTGCTCCTTTGGACAGCAACCTTGTGAAATGAGGAGGGACCTTTAAGTAGACTGCTCCTTTGGACAGCAACCTTGTGAAATGAGGAGGGTCCTTTAAGTAGACTGCTCCTTTGGACAGCAACCTTGTGAAATGAGGAGGGACCTTTAGGTAGACTGCTCCTTTGGACAGCAACTTTGTGAAATTAGGAGGGACTTTTAAGTAGACTGCTCCTTTGGACAGCAACCTTGTGAAATGAGGAGGGACCTTTAAGTAGACTGCTCCTTTGGACAGCAACCTTGTGAAATGAGGAGGGTCCTTTAAGTAGACTGCTCCTTTGGACAGCAACCTTGTGAAATGAGGAGGGACCTTTAAGTAGACTGCTCCTTTGGACAGCAACCTTGTGAAATGAGGAGGGACCTTTAAGTAGACTGCTCCTTTGGACAGCAACCTTGTGAAATGAGGAGGGACCTTTAAGTAGACTGTTCCTTTGGACAGCAACCTTGTGAAATGAGGAGGGACCTTTAAGTAGACTGCTCCTTTGGACAGCAACCTTGTGAAATGAGGAGGGACCTTTAAGTAGACTGCTCCTTTGGACAGCAACCTTGTGAAATGAGGAGGGACCTTTAAGTAGACTGCTCCTTTGGACAGCAACCTTGTGAAATGAGGAGGGTCCTTTAAGTAGACTGCTCTTTTGGACAGCAAACTTTTGAAATCTTGTACTCACCGTCCGCATCTTTTGCCTCCAAATCTCTCCCTTCAAGGACCGTCACATTCAACACCAAAATTGGTGGCTAAAACAAAACACAACAACATTCAATCAATTCACCATGACACCAGGCATGCAGTCAATTCATCATGACACCAGGCAGTCAATTCACCATAACACCAGGCATGCAGTCAATTCACCATGACACCAGGCATGCAGTCAATTCACCATGACACCAGGCATGCAGTCAATTCACCATGACACCAGGCATGCTGTCAATTCACCATGACACCAGGCATGCTGTCAATTCACCATGACACCAGGCATGCTGTCAATTCACCATGACACCAGGCATGCTGTCAATTCACCATGACACCAGGCAGTCAATTCACCATGATAGCAATATGTCCTATAAACATGTGTTTTATCAGGCCTCATAAAACACCTGTTTATAGAACATGTTGTTCTATATATGTATGAATGTATGTATGTATGTATGTATGTATGTATGTATGTATTTATGCATGCATGTATATAAATATATACATATATATATATATATATGTATATAAATATATACATATATATATATATATATATATATATATATATATATATATTAATTATGTGTGTGTGTATATATATATATATATATATATATATATATATATATATGCATATATATATATACACATATATTTACAGTATGTACATTCATTTTGAATATATTTATATATATATATATATATATATATATATATATATATATATATCCAGGTGTTTTATAAGACCATTCATATGGGCAAAATGAATTTACATACTGTACATATATGCATATATCTACATATGCATGCACGCACGCACGCACGCATGCACGCTGTTATGAATGCTTAGAAACACAATAGATGAGTGGTCATAAAGGGTGAGACATTCCATTCTCTCTTTTCTTGTTCAAGTCATCTGCAGCTTGTGATGTTGGCTGGCAGATAACTGTTAGATCTTGTTAAAATATAGATTGCCTCTTCAGCTGACTGACTCATGTAATAAAAAGTGACTTAACAGCATTAACTGAGCCAACTACTGCCACTGTCTTGTGTAGGGCCCACTTGAGAATTAGAGACTCTATTCTATTACATCATTGTATGTCATCAACATGCAGCCAACAGCGGCCCTGTGCAGTAAGCACCAAGATCTGCTGACATGTACAATACATGTACAATACACGGATACATTGTTTCACACCCAGATCGCCTCTCTTATAAATTTAGATAAAAATGACCTTGCCAATATGCCATGAGACAGTGGATGAACAACATCAAACAGTAGACCTATCCTGTCTGATACTTGATGAAATACTCCCTAAACAGGTGATCACAGGTAAACTGAGTGCCAGGGGGTATACGTTGAGTTTAGAGACAGAGACCCCCAACTCTGTGAGGAGCACCGAGTCCACAACATGTTTGTTCCATTTCCCTGTTTGGGATATTTGACTTCCCCCACACAGACACCAGGTAGAAAATTAGCCATAGATAGTAATTCAATGTGGTTTAAAAAGGTCACAGAGATTTCGTTAGCGAGTGATATTATGATTTGTTGTCGTCAGCTGTGTTGATAGAATATAAGTAACAAGTACATATTTGTAAATTCATGTAAAACGTAAATAATCTAGCATAAAGTGTGTATTAGAACACAAAAACAGTCTTTGTGAAGACAGTATACATTGTAAACATGACTAATTAAAAGAATATTTAAACTGAATTTCTAAAATGGTGCCATGCAAATGCCAAGTAAAGGCGAAGCGTAAGTTGACATGCTCTAGCTGTGACAGCTGGGTGGACTGCAAAGTCCAGGTGTGTAAATTCGTGGGCAGAGGGTTCAGGTAGAGTGTAAGGGATGCAGGACAGTGAAAGTCTACACGTGCAGGTAGATGAGCTAGAGCAGATGGGTTTGATGATGACAGGGCAGGGTGAGAATGAGGAGAGCAGAGGTGGTGAGAATGAGGAGATCAGGAGTGGTGAGAATGAGGAGAGCAGAGGTAGTGAGAACGAGGAGAGCAGAGGTGGTGAGAACGAGGAGAGCAAAGGTGGTGAGAACGAGGAAAGCAGAGGTGGTGAGAACAAGGAGATCAGAGGTGGTGAGAACGAGGATAGCAGATGTGGTGAGAACGAGGAGAGCAGAGGTGGTGAGAACGAGGAGAGCAGAAATGGTGAGAACAAGGAGAGCAGAGGTGGTGAAAATGAGGAGAGCAGAGGTGGTGAGAACGAGGAGAACAGAAGTGGTGAGAACGAGGAGAGCAGAGGTGATGAGAACGAGGATAGCAGATGTGGTGAGAACGAGGAGAGCAGAGGTGGTGAGAACGAGGAGAGCAGAGATGGTGAGAACAAGGAGAGCAGAGGTGGTGAAAATGAGGAGAGCAGAGGTGGTGAGAACGAGGAGAACAGAAGTGGTGAGAACGAGGACAGCAGAGGTGATGAGAACGAGGACAGAAGCAATGTGAGGGAGGCAGCTGGTAAGAAGAAAGATGGAATGAGGCAGAGTGTGCAGCAAAAGGAAGGTAAACAGGTGAGTGGAGAGGGAATCCCAGGTGGTAAGACAGTAGATGATAATGGGAGGAGAGAAAAGGAGAAGACTGTGGAACAAAAGAAGAAAGATGGCAGGAGGCAGAGTGTGCAACAAATGAGAGGTAAACGGGTGAGTGGAGAAGGATTGCCAGGTGGTAAGACAGTAGAGGTTGATGATATATGATATAGGAAAGAGATGTCAGTAAGATGGTAAAGCAGAAAGCCCACAAGATGACAGATGGGAGGAGACAGAGTGGGCAGCAAGAGAATGGTAAACGAGTGACGCAGCAGGAAAGGAGTTTCTCAGATGTAGTGTCACAAGGGAAGGTGAGCGGGTATTCATGGGGGATTCAAAGTCATGAACAGAGGAGAGGATATCATGGTGTGCCTACCAGGGGCAAAAATAGAGGTTGTAGTAAAAAAGGCAAGACAAGTCATGAGTGGTGGCACGGGAGGTGCTGTTCTTGTGCATGTGAGAACGAACAATTCCAAAAAGGAGAGAACGTCGGCCATCACTGGTAAGTACAGGAGGTTGGTCAAGATACTTAGAGGCATGGATTAGACAGATTGTGTTGTTGGGATATTACCAGTAATGGGAGGCAGGGGTTAGGAGTATAGGAACTGTAGGAGGATGGCGATCAACACGCAAGTACAGAAGGTATGTATGGAGGAGGGAGTAGGCTTCGTAGACATGTGGTTAAATTGTGTGAGAAGACATGACTTTTTCATGAGAGATGGACTTCATCTGACCGGGAAGGGTGCTTGCTGCAGTTCTTGGGTATGAGTTTGTCAGGGTTGTTGACAAGGGCACAGGTATCGTAAATTATTTAAACTAGATGTGCAGTGGGAACTAACAGAGAAAACTCAAAGGAATACAAATAAACATCCAAAGAAATGTTCACCAATTATTTCCAAAAATGAACTTAAATGTGTATGCTTAAATGCCAGGAGCACAGTAAATAAAAAAGCGAGTTAGACATTTAACAAGATTGCCATCCATGGCAAAGGCCCAGATGGCAAGTGGACAAGGAAGCCATTGGCTTATTGATTATGTTAGCAGATACCGATATTATTATGGTGGCCGATATTGACCCTCAAGTAATAGGTGTCACAGAATCATGGGCAAATAAAGATATAGTAGATATTTCGGAAGGATATGTGAGAAAGAAGGGGAGGTAGAATAATTTTATATATTAAAGAATCTATCCATTGCATATGAAATAACACTGAAGAGTGAAGCAGATTGTGAGGAAGCAATTTGGTGTAACATAGGTACCAGGAACTCAACATTAACAATAGGAGTAGTTTATCGTAGTCCCAACATAGGACAAGAGGAAGATGTAAAATTACAAAAGGCGATAAGGGAGGTGACCAAGTGGGAATGTGTTATAATGGGTGATGATAATGGCCATACACAGTGGAAATCACCAGAGAGTGCTGGACTACCATCAGTTTCTACTTTTAACACAGGATTGCTTCCTTACTCAACATGTCTTGGAACCAACCAGAGGAAGGAATGTGTTGGATTTAATTTTGTCTTCTCAACATGAATTAGTTGACAATATTAAAGTACACGAACCTTTGGGTTCAAGTAATCATAACCAGATCCATTTTAATGTAAAAGTAAAAACAGGGAATACATATAAAAAACAATGGATGAGGAACTTCAACAAAGGCAAATATAAAGAGATGAGAACATATCTAGCAAATATAGATAGGAATAACTTGCTGAAGAACAAGACAGCAACAGAATGCTGGACTGTTTAAAATATGAGATTGAGGGCATTACTCAGAGATTTATTCCTTTAAGAGAACAGGGTAAAAGATCCAGGAAGAAACACCTGTCAAAAGAGGCTATTAGAAAAATTGCTCACAAACAGATGCTGTGGGAGGGTCTATAAACACATTGGAAATGTAGAAGACTACACAAACTACAAAGAGGCACTTAAACTAGCTACAACTGAAATAAGGAAATCCAAAAGAACCTTTGAAAAAAAATTGGCAGGTAATATAAAAAATTACAGCAATAGTTTCTATGCTTAGTAGTAGTGGTAGTGTTAGTGGTAGTGGTAATGTTAGTGGTAGTGTTAGTGGTAGTGTTAGTGGTAGTGGTAGTGTTAGTGGTAGAGTTAGTGGTAGAGGTAGTGGTAGAGGTAGTGGTAGAGGTAGAGGTAGAGGTAGAGGTAGTGGTAGAGGTAGTGGTAGAGATAGTGGTAGTGGTAGTGGTAGAGGTAGTGGTAGTGTTAGTGGTAGTGGTAGAGGTAGTGGTAGTGGTAGAAGTAGAGGTAGAGGTAGTGGTAGAGGTAGTGGCAGAGATAGTGGTAGAGGTAGAGGTAGTGGTAGAGGTAGTGGTAGTGTTAGTGGTAGAGGTAGTGGTAGAGGTAGTGGTAGAGATAGTGGTAGAGGTAGAGGTAGTGGTAGAGGTAGTGGTAGAGATAGTGGTAGAGATAGTGGTAGAGGTAGTGGTAGAGGTAGTGGTAGAGGTAGTGGTAGAGAGAGTGGTAGAGGTAGTGGTAGTGGTAGAGGTAGTGGTAGTGGTAGTGGCAGAGGTAGTGGTAGTGGTAGAGGTAGCGGTAGTGGTAGAGGTAGTGGTAGAGGTAGCGTTAGTGGTAGTGGTAGAGGTAGCGGTAGTGGTAGAGGTAGCAGTAGTGGTAGAGGTAGCGGTAGTGGTAGAGGTAGCGGTAGTGGTAGAGGTAGCGGTAGTGGTAGAGGTAGCGGTAGTGGTAGAGGTAGTGGTAGTGGTAGTGGTAGAGGTAGTGGTAGAGGTAGTGGTAGTGGTAGAGGTAGTGGTAGAGGTAGTGGTAGTGGTAGAGGTAGTGGTAGAGGTAGTGGTAGAGGTAGTGGTAGAGGTAGTGGTAGAGGTATTGGTAGAGGTAGTGGTAGAGATAGTGGTAGAGGTAGTGGTAGAGGTAGTGTTAGTGGTAGAGGTAGTGGTAGAGTTAGTGGTAGAGGTAGTGGTAGAGGTAGTGGTAGAGGTATTGGTAGAGGTAGTGGTAGAGATAGTGGTAGAGGTAGAGGTAGTGGTAGAGGTAGTGTTAGTGGTAGAGGTAGTGGTAGAGGTAGTGGTAGAGGTAGTGGTAGAGGTAGTGGTAGAGGTAGAGGTATAGGTAGTGGTAGAAGTAGTGGTAGAGGTAGTGGTAGTGGTAGAGGTAGTGGTAGTGGTAGAGGTAGTGTTAGTGGTAGAGGTAGTGGTAGAGGTAGTGGTAGAGGTAGAGGTAGTGGTAGAGGTAGTGGTAGAGGTAGTGGTAGTGGTAGAGGTAGTGGTAGAGGTAGAGGTAGATGTAGTGGTAGAGGTAGTGGTAGAGGTAGTGTTAGTGGTAGAGGTAGTGGTAGTGGTAGAGGTAGTGTTAGTGGTAGTGGTAGCGGTAGAGGTAGTGGTAGAGGTAGTGGTAGAGTTAGTGGTAGAGGTAGTGGTAGAGGTAGTGGTAGAGGTAGTGGTAGAGGTAGTGGTAGAGATAGTGGTAGTGGTAGAGGTAGTGGTAGTGTTAGTGGTAGAGGTAGTGGTAGAGGTAGTGGTAGTGGTAGAAGTAGAGGTAGAGGTAGTGGTAGAGGTAGTGGCAGAGATAGTGGTAGAGGTAGAGGTAGTGGTAGAGGTAGTGGTAGTGTTAGTGGTAGAGGTAGAGGTAGTGGTAGAGATAGTGGTAGAGGTAGAGGTAGTGGTAGAGGTAGTGGTAGAGATAGTGGTAGAGATAGTGGTAGAGGTAGAGGTAGTGGTAGTGGTAGAGAGAGTGGTAGAGGTAGTGGTAGTGGTAGAGGTAGTGGTAGTGGTAGAGGTAGTGGTAGAGGTAGCGGTAGTGGTAGAGGTAGCGGTAGTGGTAGAGGTAGCAGTAGTGGTAGAGGTAGCGGTAGTGGTAGAGGTAGTGGTAGAGGTAGTGGTAGAGGTAGCGTTAGTGGTAGTGGTAGAGGTAGCGGTAGTGGTAGAGGTAGCAGTAGTGGTAGAGGTAGCGGTAGTGGTAGAGGTAGCGGTAGTGGTAGAGGTAGTGGTAGAGGTAGAGGTAGTGGTAGGGGTAGTGGTAGTGTTAGTGGTAGAGGTAGTGGTAGTGGTAGAGGTAGTGGTAGTGGTAGAGATAGTGGTAGTGGTAGAGTTAGTGGTAGAGGTAGTGGTAGAGGTAGTGGTAGAGGTATTGGTAGAGGTAGTGGTAGAGATAGTGGTAGAGGTAGAGGTAGTGGTAGAGGTAGTGTTAGTGGTAGAGGTAGTGGTAGAGGTAGTGGTAGTGGTAGAGGTAGAGGTATAGGTAGTGGTAGAAGTAGTGGTAGAGGTAGTGGTAGAGGTAGTGGTAGTGGTAGAGGTAGAGGTAGTGGTAGAGGTAGTGTTAGTGGTAGAGGTAGTGGTAGAGGTAGTGTTAGTGGTAGAGGTAGTGGTAGAGGTAGTGGTAGTGGTAGAGGTAGTGGTAGAGGTAGAGGTAGATGTAATGGTAGAGGTAGTGGTAGTGGTAGTGGTAGAGGTAGTGGTAGTGGTAGAGGTAGTGGTAGAGGTAGAGGTAGATGTAGTGGTAGAGGTAGTGGTAGAGGTAGTGTTAGTGGTAGAGGTAGTGGTAGAGGTAGTGTTAGTGGTAGAGGTAGTGGTAGAGGTAGTGTTAGTGGTAGAGGTAGTGGTAGAGGTAGTGGTAGAGGTAGTGGTAGTGGTAGTAGTAGTAGTAGTAGTAGTAGTAGTAGTAAAAGCTTTATTTCACGATGGTGAGCATGTCACTTTTATCGCGTCATTTTCAATATATATTTTATATAAGGATCACTGGAAAACAACACTGGAAACATAATTTCAGACGGGTTTCAAATGGCAGAGGCCCTGAATGAGTATTTCAGCTCAGTTTTTATCAAAGAAAATATCAGGGGCGATCAATCAGATCATTTAGGGCAGTTATTTATAACTCCTGAAATGATAGCAAAATAATTAAGAAGATGAAAGATAATAAATCGCCTGGAGTTGATGGGATACCAACAAAACTGCTTAAGGAAATTGTTGAGCAAATTAGTACACCACTTGCAAGTGTTTTTCACTAGAAGAGGGAATCGTTCCTTCAGAATGGAAAGAAGCAAACATTATGCCACTATTTAAGAAGTGATTGAGGAATAAGTCAGAAAATTACAGACCAGTGAGTTTAACATCAGTATATGCAAATTATTAGAAACGTTAAGTAGAGACCACATTAGCACATGATTGTGCTAATGCTAGTAGTATGAATATGTTTAAAAATAGAATTGACATATATCTGATAAGGGCATGCTATACACAGATGATAAAATTGTTGGATCGTCGATAAGCCAATGGATTCCATCCACTTGCCATCTGGAACTTGTAGTTTTGGATGACAATCTTATTAAATGTATGTGTGTGTGCGTGCGTGCGTGCGTGTGTGTGTGCATGCATGTGTGTGTGGATGCATTTATATATATGTATATATTATATACACACACATATATATATATATATATATATATATATATATATATATATATATACACACACACATATATATAAACACAATAAAACAGCTAAAAATATACATGGAATTCAACAATTAAAATAATTAATTTAATTAAGGCCAATACAACTAAAAGTATATACTGAATTAAATAGTTAAGATAATTATTAAATTAAGGGCAGCCATTTTGTCATACAGACAAAACCTGCTTTAAAAAAAAAATTGACAACCAGTTTAAACAACAGTGGTGATTGCATTGCTGACTGGAGGCTGAGTCTGACCCATTGCATTGCTGACTGGAGGCTGAGTCTGACCCATTGCATTGCTGACTGGAGGCTGAGTCTGACCCATTGCATTGCTGACTGGAGGCTGAGTCTGACCCATTGCATTGCTGACTGGAGGCTGAGTCTGACCCATTGCATTGCTGACTGGAGGCTGAGTCTGACCCATTGCATTGCTGACTGGAGGCTGAGTCTGACCCACTGTTACTTATAATGAGTGTTGTCTGTCTGAAATATGAGGACTCCTGCAAATGTCTTCACCACCAATTTCCTGTTGCTTCTCAATTCTGACCTTTTAGCAACGTGCAGTGATATCTCACCAACATCAGACACCGGGAGGCTTGGATCATAGCATCAGAGTTAATTAAGACACATTCAGCGCCAGCCACGTTGTCTACTAATCAGGGAACATATTAAAGCAGCCTTCTCAATTCATTTAGTCTCTAGCGAATCAGGTTCATTGATGGTCAAATCTGTAGTGTGAATAGTTGAAGTAATAAAGCAATCGTTTGGTGGCTTCCCAACTGGCTTCCCACTGGTTCCCAACTGGCTTCCCACTGGTTCTCAACTGGCTTCCCACTGGCTCCACACTGGTTTCCCTCTGGTTCCCAAGTGGCTTCACATTTTCTGCAGTTTTGCTGCAGCAAAAACTGAAATTAATTTAGTAATTTGTCCAGTGATTTCATCAAAATTAAATATAATACATTTGCACATAAAAGCCAGCATGTCATAGTGGGTAATAGAGAGGTAATAGAGAGGTAATACAGACGTAATAGTAGGTTCCATTTATTGTGACATTTCTCTAAACCAAGACGAGCGAAAAACTGAATTGAGGAGGCAGCTTTAACTTGTTATGTACACTTGAGGAGATCATAAAGATCTCTTCGCTTCCCACTGGCTCCACACTGGCTTCCCAAGTGGCTTCACATTGGCTCCGACTGACTCCCACACTTCTTTATGGCCAGCTGCTCGTGTGCACTGAGTGCACACGCGTAGCTGGCTACAGGCAGTGGTGGATGGTCAATTGTGTTCACTCCCCACTGCCTCAGTGCACACGAGTAGCTGGCCACAGTCAGTGGTGGATGGTGAATCGTGTTCACTCCCCACTGCCTCAGTGCACACGAGTAGCTGGCCACAGGCAGTGGTGGATGGTCAATTGTGTTCCTCCCCATTGCCTCAGTGCACACGAGTAGCTGGCCACAGGCAGTGGTGGATGGTGAATCGTGTTCACTCCCCACTGCCTCAGTGCACACGAGTAGCTGGCCACAGGCAGTGGTGGATGGTGAATCGTGTTCACTCCCCACTGCCTCAGTGCACACGAGTAGCTGGCCACAGTCAGTGGTGGATGGTGAATCGTGTTCACTCCCCACTGCCTCAGTGCACACGAGTAGCTGGCCACAGGCAGTGGTGGATGGTGAATCGTGTTCACTCCCCACTGCCTCAGTGCACACGAGTAGCTGGCCACAGGCAGTGGTAGATGGTGAATCGTGTTCACTCCCCATGGCCTCAGTGCACACGAGTAGCTGGCCACAGACAGTGGTGGATGGTGAATCGTGTTCACTCCCCACTGCCTCAGTGCACACGAGTAGCTGGCCACAGACAGTGGTGGATGGTGAATCGTGTTCACTCCCCACTGCCTCAGTGCACACGAGTAGCTGGCCACAGACAGTGGTGGATGGTGAATCGTGTTCACTCCCCACTGCCTCAGTGCACACGAGTAGCTGGCCACAGACAGTGGTAGATGGTGAGTAGTTCCTAGAGAAGTCAAGATGGTGATGGAATGAAGAAGTCTGCCGACGGAGTTAACTGTACTTTGAGAGGTCATATGGAATGGATACCACACAATGTAAGAACCATTTTGGTTGTTTAATTCACTCATCAAGACTCCCTCGTACGCATCAAGTCAAATTTACAGAGGCGTCAATTAATTGATTTGTAACGTGCTTTAAAATTTAACGAAAATCATTGGACAAATGCGTTTTCTCAGACGTCCGACCATAAATCCTTAGGCTTTGGCATCTGCTGCCAGCTTTAGATAGATTGCTCCAGAGGTCCCAGATCCCAGAACCCCGGAGACTGGACTGATCAATGGAAGCTGGTGTGCAGCATATTCGATGGCATTGACTGGATCATCAATCATCACTTCAGCCGCTGTGGCAGAGTGTAGAGAAAATAATATCATTATTAAGTCATGCTGGGTAGAAATAGTTATTAGTTTACAAAGAAAACAAAACAAAACACCAATGTTGTTTACAACATGGCTAAAGCCTTAAATAATTATCTGATGGTTTATTTAAATATGAGCAAGTTAATTCATAATTTTGTGATATTGTTGTTATATAAGATTGATTTTGTCAATATGAAAACGAATTGTTGCAATGTAATTATTGGTTGAACAATGTGGTACGCTGTATATTAAATATGTATATTCTACACGTGAATTATAAATCGGCTGATAAATATGACTGATCTGATCATTAATTAAAATATCGTTTTTATAATGTCAGCTATATAGACATAACATACCTATCAACACTACATATATATTGATATATCTGATTATAAAGACATAACATACCTATCAACACTACTCATAATGTTGATTAAAATATTATTATATGGTGTAAACTAGATCTATTCCAACATGGTGACCATGTTATATGGCATAAACTAGATCCATTCCAACATAGTGACTGTCCAAATGAGTGTTAATGAGCCACAATGTTTTCTATAATTTGACATTTGCCTGTTTAAATTGAATGTTTCTGTGTGAATATCAATAAATGTAATTGCATGTGGAGGGAATGTAATGTTATAGGTGTCAATGAAATGATCCAATAACTGCCTGACCCCCATAAACTTTGTCCACAGGTAGTGGGAAATATCAATGGCTGTTTGTGAACGTACTGAACGGCCAGGTCAACATTCATGAAAAGATCATGTACTGAACGGCCAGGTCAACATTCATGAACAAATCATGTACTGAACGGTCAGGTCAACATTCATGAACAGATCATGTACTGAATGGCCAGGTCAACATTCATGAACAGATCATGTACTGAACGGCCAGGTCAACATTCATGAACAGATCATGTACCAAATGGCCAGGTCAACATTCATGAACAGATCATGTACTGGACAGCCAGGTCAACATTCGTGAACAGATCATGTACCGAACGGCCAGGTCAACATTCATGAACAGATCATGTACTGGACAGCCAGGTCAACATTCGTGAACAAATCATGTACTGAACGGTCAGGTCAACATTCATGAACAAATCATGTACTGAATGGCCAGGTCAACATTCATGAACAGATCATGTACTGAACGGCCAGGTCAACATTCATGAACAGATCATGTACCAAATGGCCAGGTCAACATTCATGAACAGATCATGTACTGGACAGCCAGGTCAACATTCATGAACAGATCATGTACTGAACGGTCTGGTCAACATTCATGAACAGATCATGTACTGGATGGCCAGGTCAACATTCATGAACAGATCATGTACTGGACAGCCAAGTAAACATTCGTGAACAGATCATGTACTGAATGGCCAGGTCAACATTCATGAACAGATCATGAACTGACCCCCATAAACTTTGTCCACAGGTAGTGGGAAATATCAATGGCTGTTTGTGAACGTACTGAACGGCCAGGTCAACATTCGTGAACAGATCATGTACTGAACGGCCAGGTCAACATTCATGAACAAATCATGTACTGAACGGTCAGGTCAACATTCATGAACAGATCATGTACTGAATGGCCAGGTCAACATTCATGAACAGATCATGTACTGAACGGCCAGGTCAACATTCATGAACAGATCATGTACCGAATGGCCAGGTCAACATTCATGAACAGATCATGTACTGGACAGCCAGGTCAACATTCGTGAACAGATCATGTACCGAACAGCCAGGTCAACATTCATGAACAGATCATGTACTGGATGGCCAGGTCAACATTCATGAACAGATCATGTACTGAACGGTCAGGTCAACATTCATGAACAGATCATGTACTGGATGGCCAGGTCAACATTCATGAACAGATCATGTACTGAATGGCCAGGTCAACATTCATGAACAGATCATGGTAAACAATTGTGGTTCATTGTTTAATTTTTAGGATTTTATATGACATAACATTGGGCTGTCAGGATGTTACACTAGATATACTGGGTATTTGATGATATAACAAAAGTTTATGATAAAAACAGTCCGACTTTACCTTTAGACACATAGAAAATGCAAATGAATGATCAACTTAGCCACACCACTTCCCAACAGTTATTATTTAGCAATAGTAGGACGAAAACACGACCAAAGTTTATAATGGATGCACTATAAACAGGGCATGTCACCATCTAGATCGGTGATAAAGCACCTTGTATCTGACAAACAAGCCGTTGAGAGACCAATTCAGCATGTGCCTGTATGCAGTCATGATCAACGACTGGAACAGGTTTGATTCTGACTATCTACTATATCATGGCTGCATGGCAGGAACGGAAGAGATTGTCAATCAAGTAATGAATGTCTTAATTTGCTGCATTATCTACATCCGGAGACAGGGAGTAGCTCCAATTACAGTCAAGGGGATAACGACACAAATGTTTTAGCCACAATACGTAAAACACTAAAATGTCAAGGCCTGCAAAGGTTGTGCATCATAAATGTCTATTGGCCAGCCTTCCTCTCTATGACACAGTATTAGTTCGATTTCATCAGTGATTGTGTAAGAGCCATTTCCAATAACACTTTACATTCCACAATCCACACAAATGACCAGCTTAATTTCAGCGTTGCTGCCTTTTCAGTGGCTGCATTTCACTTCAGCAATAATTCTAGATTTCTTCTTCAATTTAGCTAATCCTTTGTTAATTGCTTTTCTTGACACCATCTTAGTGCTGCAAGAAATGTCACCCCTTCAAATGTTCAGTAGTCCCAATGTTACATAATCTCTGTATCCGCTATTATAATTTCTGATAAAGTTTTCCTGGAAACAGCTTAAACAATCACTGATGAAGTCTAATATGATATTGTAGAAGGATGGATGGCCAATAGCCATTTGCAATCATTGCAGACTTGGACATTTGAGTGTTTTCGTATTGTACTAAGGCTATAAGTGTTGTTACTCCAATGACTGTAACTGGAGTTGGTGGTACCTGTTTTCGGACGAGGGTAATGGGATTGGCGTTACCACCTGTCTTCAGACAAGGGTAATGGGAGTTGGTGGTATCCCCTGTCTTCGTAAGGGGGTAATGGGACTGGTGCTACCACCTGTCTTCAGACAAGGGTAATGGGAGTTGGTGGTACTCCCTGTCTTCGGACGGGGGTAATGGGACTGGTGCTACCACCTGTCTTCAGACAAGGGCAATCGGAGTTGGTGGTACTCCCTGTCTTCGGACGGGGGTAGTGGGACTGGTGCTACCACCTGTCTTCAGACGGAGGTAATGGGAGTTGGTGGTACCCCCGTCTTCAGAAGGGGGTAATGGGACTGGTGCTACCACCTGTCTTCAGATGGGGGTAATGGGACTGGTGCTACCACCTGTCTTCAGATGGGGTAATGGGAGTTGGTGGTACCCACTGTCTTCAGATGGGGGTAATGGGACTGGTGCTACCACCTGTCTTCAGATGGGGGTAATGGGAGTGGTGCTACCACCTGTCTTCAGAGGGGGTAATGGGAGTTGGTGGTACCCCCTGTCTTCAGACGGGGGTAATGGGAGTTGGTAGTACCCACTGTCTTCAGATGGGGTAATGGGAGTTGGTGGTACCCCCTGTCTTCAGATGGGGGTAATGGGAGTTGGTGGTACTCCCTGTCTTCAGACGGGGGTAATGGGAGTTGGTGGTACTCCCTGTTTTCAGACGGGGGTAATGGGAGTTGGTGGTACTCCCTGTTTTCGGACAGGGGTAATGGGAGTTGGTGGTACCCACTGTCTTCAGACAGGGGTAATGGGAGTTGGTGGTACCCCCTGTCTTCAAACGGGGGTAATGGGAGTTGGTGGTACCCCCTGTCTTCAGACTGGGGTAATGGGAGTTGGTGGTACTCCCTTTCTTCAGACGGGGGTAATGGGAGTTGGTGGTACCCACTGTCTTCAGATGGGGTAATGGGAGTTGGTGGTACTCCCTGTCTTCAGACGGGGGTAATGGGAGTTGGTGGTACCCCTGTCTTCAGATGGGGGTAATGGGAGTTGGTGGTACTCCCTGTCTTCAGACGGGGGTAATGGGAGTTGGTGGTACCACATGTCTTCAGACGGGGGTAATGGGAGTTGGTGGTACCCCCTGTCTTCAGACGGGGGTAATGGGAGTTGGTGGTACTCCCTGTCTTCAGACAGGGGTAATGGGAGTTGGTGGTACCCCCTGTCTTCAGACGGGGGTAATGGGAGTTGGTGGTACCCCCTGTCTTCAGACGGGGGTAATGGGAGTTGGTGGTACTCCCTGTCTTCAGACGGGGGTAATGGGAGTTGGTGGTACCCACTGTCTTCAGATGGGGTAATGGGAGTTGGTGGTACCCCCTGTCTTCAGACAGGGGTAATGGGAGTTGGTGGTACTCCCTGTCTTCAGACAGGGGTAATGGGAGTTGGTGGTACCCCCTGTCTTCAGATGGGGGTAATGGGAGTTGTTGGCACTCCCTGTCTTCAGACGGGAGTAATGGGAGCTGGTGCTACCACCTGTCTTCAGACGGGAGTAATGCAGCAAATTAACACATTCATTATTTGATTGACGATCTGTTCCGTTCCTGCCATGCAGCTATGATATAGATTTAACAAGATTTAACAAGATTGCCATCCCAAACAAGTTCCAGATGGCAAGTGGACAAGGAAGCCATTGGCTTATCAAGAGTCCAACAATTTTCTCATCTATGTGTAGCCCACCCTTATCAAATATCTGTCAATTCTATTTTTAAACATATTCACACTACTAGCGTTAACACAGTCATTTGGCAGTATGTTCTATTCATTTATCACCCTTTTCACAAGTTAAAAGCCTTGAAAGTGTGCAACACTCTGCTGCCAGATTTGTTAAAAACGATTACAGACAGAACACAAATCCAGCAGATCTAATTACTGCCTTTGGATGGCCAACCCTCGAACGAAGGCGCATTATCAAACAAGCCACTACCTTCTACAAAATTCTAAACAACATTATTGAGATCACCCCCCTCCAGGCCTACTAACTCGCTCTCGAATCCGTGGACAATACATAGCCCCCAAGTGTCGAATAAATGCAATGGTCTTTTCATTTTATCCCAGAGCCATTCGCATATGGAATATGGTTCCATCAAAAATTACCAACATAAAAAACCCAAAATCATTTCAAGAAGCTAATATGGAACTCCCTTTCACCACACCTCCTCACCTAAACTGCCTTTAAAACACAGTACTCGGCGTAAACTTATCCATGGTGTGGGTATGGAGACTGTCTATGTGTGCATGTGGCAAGGCAGCGACAGTATCCATACACACAACCAACCTATTAAAAATTTTCGTTAAACATCCTATACATAAAATAAATAAAACTATCAGATAAAAACCATTTCAGCAACATTAATGATACTAGTCTTTTAATCGAATGTACCACCCACAGCGCATGCGCACAGTCCACCACAAACTCCTGCATTAGCCCAAGTTTGGGCTGTTTGGAGTAAACCACTTGAGACTTGAGACCCTCTGTGAGAAAGAGTACTCATGTCCAACCTACACTGTTCCTTAACTAATGATGCTTCGTGTCCTCTGGTTCTACTGCCTTCTTTAAGTTTGAAGAACATATTCCTATCAACATCCTCATAACCTTTCACTATTTTAAACACTTCTATTTGGTCTCCTCTTAGTCTCCTGGTTTCTAGTGTTGTCAAACCACATTGTAATAAGCGACTTTTGTAACTAATGTAGTAGATTGTTAGAATCGAACCCGTATGTCAGAAACATATCTATGTGCTGCAACATGGTGTTGTGTGCAGTATCAAACGCTTCATAACACCGATGTGTTGGGTGGTGATCTGGTTGGCAGAAGGAACCATGAACACATTATATGTGCGTAGCATGTGACCCTATATCTATGATTACCACAGCATCATGAAATTATGACAGAATATACCTGACAGGGATATCATGTTTTAGACTCTGATCTAGTATTAGCGTGGTGCTCCATATTAATGAATAGCTAATTTATATAGTTACTGGTCCTAATATGGCAGCATGTGTGTGCACTAACCTGCAGTCAGAAGTGACTATTATTGTGCTACTGTACAAATCAAGAGCAAGAAGACGAGGAAGACAGAGGAAGAGGTGGGAGGACAACATCAAAGAGTGGACAGGCCTGGACTTCTCAGAGACACAAAGGGCGGCAGATGATGGGAGGAAGTGGAGACAGCTGGTTTCAAGGTCATCAGTGGTGCCCAGTGACACTACGGGTTACGGGATTGATGATGATAATGATACAAATCAATGCCATCCTTTCTGATGGTTGTTTTTAAAATAAATCAGGATGTTCCTTTCATCTATATTTTCACAAAATAGTTTGCAGCCAACAAGATTTTTGGAGTTTGGCAGCGTTTTAACAATTATTTCGACATTGACCATAGGGACAAAAAGTACACTCTAACATGCTCATCTTCAGAGGGGTTCGGGGGTTTAAACGAACACCCTTTTTGAGAGAATTTGTATTAACTGTAACATTTCTCAGAAATCATTTCATGAATGCCTGGCTAATTGTGTTCGGCCAAACCAACTTTACAAAACCCCCTTTACAAAACCCGATGATGGGCCTGTCTAAATGTATTGTAGATTATTAATAAACAAACAGTAAAGGTTACATCCATGCCTACATTCCATCAAGATCCAGCTACGAGTAATTTTAATTCATCTTAACAGCGCGGCCATTTTTCACAGTTGTCAAGTTTTATTAGAAAACCATGCAATGACCAAACACAAGTGCATGCCATTTATTCACACCACAAACCAATGTGTCTAACTAAATCCATACTCAGTAATGTACTCTGGTTGATAAAGCATCAATGTCTTTCACCAGTAACGTTAACACAACAGAACCTTGTAACTAGTCCATGCCTCATATTTTAAGGGTATGTACGGCAATTCTTTTGGTTAAAACTCCACCCTCAACTGATTTAGCTTATCGCAAATCTGGTTTGTTGATGTCCAAATATGTAATGTGTGAATAGTTTAAGTAACATTCGCAGTTGATTTAATAAAAATGCATATTTTTGTTAAAATCATCAAAAGAATCTGGTAAGGCTCAAAATAGTGGGTTTCTAGAATGGTAAACACTGTGCAGGTCAATGCCGATCACATGACAAAGTTAAAAAGTTTCACCAAGGGTGAAATTTGTGAGTTTTCAACATTTCCATTTTCACTTCAATTAATGTTTGACCAAACATCAAGTAATTTAATAGACGATTTCACAAACACTATATATAAAAGTTGCACCTAAATACATTTCTCTGAAGTAACCAAGGTGCTTAGGACGTGTGGATTTTCATGGAATTATTCTCAGCTTTAGATTAGCCATGTACAAGCATTCATACAGCCTGGTGGGGGAGTGAACACACCAGTACAGCCTGGTGGGGGAGTGAACACACCCGTACAGCCTGGTGGGGGAGTGAACACACCCGTACAGCCTGGTGGGGGAGTGAACACACCCGTACAGCCTGGTGGGGGAGTGAACACACCCGTACAGCCTGGTGGGGGAGTGAACACACCCGTACAGCCTGGTGGGGGAGTGAACACACCCGTACAGCCTGGTGGGGGAGTGAACACACCCGTACAGCCTGGTGAACTAACAGCGAGTTGGGGAGTGAACACACCCATACAGCCTGGTGGGGGATTGAACACACCCATACAGCCTGGTGAACTAATAACAAGTGGGGGAGTGAACACACCCATACAGCCTGGTGAACTAATAGCAAGTGGAGGAGTGAACACACCTGTACAGCCTGGTGAACTAACAGCGAGTGGGGGAGTGAACACACCCATACATCTGGTGAACTAATAGCAAGTGGGGGAGTGAACACACCTGTACAGCCTGGTGAACTAACAGCGAGTGGGGGAGTGAACACACCCGTACAGCCTGGTGAACTAATAGCAAGTGGGGGAGTGAACACACCTGTACAGCCTGGTGAACTAACAGCGAGTGGGGGAGTGAACACACCCGTACAGCCTGGTGAACTAATAGCAAGTGGGGGAGTGAACACACCCATACAGCCTGGTGAACTAACAGCGAGTGGGGGAGTGAACACACCCGTACAGCCTCGTGAACTAATAGCGAGTGGGGGAGTGAACTGATTTGAGGAGCAGTAAGAGGACTTGAATCCCTCTCCTCTTCAATGACACTACTGCACTCTGCCGTTGTACTTTTCTATACAAATAATTCGTTTAGTTTCATATGTTTAGTTCAATGCCATATGAATAGTTCATGGCTGGCCAAACTTTATGTTTTGGTAAAATTGTTACAACTGTTTTGTTTACATGAGGAAACAAGTTTTTACAACCAATCTCACAAAAAGCTTTTAGAAGTTACAATGCTACCATCTATCACATGCAGGCACAGACACTCACAACATCTAGACTATGCTTAAAACCAAAACAAAATATACAAATATCTCAGTAGGGGTTTTTTTTACTTCTGATCCAGTATATATGTAAGCTAGAGACTGATGGAAGTCCCTGGGGGCATGTGTATGATGACTGACTCTACCCGTGCCAAGCTCACCTTTTCTTCGCTGGCCTTGCCAAGGAGTCTGGCATGTTCATCAGGAGTCAGTTGGAAGGCATCCTGCACATAGGCATACAGGTCTTGGATGAAGGGCAGATGACAGCCAGAAGTAGCACCGATCTTGTGTTTGATTGTGTACAACACCTCGATGTACAGCAGTTCAAACTGAATCAAACAACACATAGTTGGGACCCACACTGCAAAAAGGACTCTATTTAGGGATGGAATGGACACAGTTTAGTGTGGAAAACAGATTTTTTTGTTAGACCGGTGCATCTAGATGAATAATCAAGGGGCCTGCTCTGCCATCTCTTGCGAAACCTCCGAAAATTTGATTTTAAGAAGGGTACCCTAAATTGACAATTTCCATGACTTGCATCAGGGAACGCACTGACTACTGCACATATTACTAAATGGAAATCTCTGTATATAATATATGTAGACAAGTGGAGTACCAAGTCAAAGCTAAACACCCACTGCATCTGTTGACATGTGGTTTGTCACTATATCTTGAGTACTTATGAAATAAGAGCTCAATAATGACACCGACTCTATTGTTATAGCTAGACTCCAAAAATGAGTCACACAAATCATAACATAATTTTATATAAGCTGCTAAAAATATTTTGGTGGCAGTATTATAATTGTTACCTATTTTGATGTTAAACAGATGTTTATTAGCTATAGTTTGATACAAAATTTATGTCCATATATTATATACAAATGTAGTTATAGTGTTGGCAACATGACAGCCCAAAACAGCCGAATTAGTACAGTTGGTCATTTGCATGATTAAACAAACATTTGAAAACATTATTTCTAAAATACAATTTCATCCTCCATTTTGGACCCAAATGAGCAGCTATATATTTTAAACCTGATTTTATTGTGTACAGAAGAGCATAATACGGATAACTCAAATTAAGTCAGTCATTTTGAATTTCCAGATGGCCGACAAAGAAATTCCCATTTTTACTAAATTATTACATGCATTATGGACTTTTAAAAATTTATATATATGGAAGACAACACAGCCTGGAAGTGCTCTTTGAGAATTCCCTGCGGGTCCCAAGCCCGAAAAAAGAGGAAGGTTGGGCGTGGGGCCAGCGACCCCACCCCGTAAAAACTACCTAGCTACAGAAGCTGAAACAAGAGAGAAAACTGGTGGTAGGAGAGAAATAGAACAGGCAACTGGATGTATGAAGGATGGGGACCAAACCCACAGGAAGTGTTCACCCCAACAGCAGATATCCTGACACCCAAAACTGTTATCAACATTGGATGCTGGAATGTGAGAACAATGTATCAGACAGGAAGACTGGTGCAGGTTCTCCAGGATATGCACCAATACAAAATTTGCCTTCCTGGGATCATGGAGGCTAGATGGACTGGAGCTGGAAAATGACAACTGGTGACAGGAGACACCATACTTTGGTCAGGCAGAAATGACAACCAGCACCGACAGGGAGTAGTCCTGATCACTCAGAAGGAGAAAGGCAATACTATTATCGAATGGAAACCAATAAATGAATGAAATCTTTTGCTAGATTTAACTCCAGATTTATTAAACTCAGTGGTAGCCTGTTACACACCTACAGAGGAAGCAGAAAAAGAGGAAAAAGACAACTTCTACAACGGACTTCAGTCAACTTTGAAAGACATCCCCAAACATGATGTACTAGTGGTTCTTGTGGATTTAAACGCACATGTTGGGAGCGACAACACTGAGAGGGAAAGGATCATGACAAAGCACGGAACAAGTACGATGACAGCAGATTTTGTGACATATGTTAGGAATATGATCTTGTAATTGGAGGGACACTCTTCCATAAATCAATAGAAAACTTGACATGGAGATCCCCAGACAGCAGAACTGAGAGTCAAATAGATCACATCCTTGTAAATGGAAAATGGAGACACTCTCTTACAAGAAATCCAAAACAAGGAGACTAGCTGATGTTGTCAGCGACCACAACCTAGTGATAGGGAAACTTGCACTGGCACTGAGAAAGGCAATGACAGGAGAGAAGAAGAAACAGCGTTTTTATACTGCCAAACTAAAAAACCCAGAAACCAAGCAAAAGTTCACAATTGCTCTGAAGAACAGTTTTGATATTCTGCAGGAGGAAACAGAGATGACAATACACAGTTTCAACATGGCCATGGAGCTAGCAGGGAAAGCAGTGCTAGGCTACAGAAGAGCAAAGAAAGAACAGTGGATTTCCACATCAACTTGGGACAAAATAGGCCAAAGGAAAGGAATAAAGAAAAAGCTGCTTACCACAAAGTCCACAAGACTCAAAGAAAGACTTTCAAGAGAATAGTCACAACAAGATAAAGAAGTAAAAATAGAGCAGACAAACGCACCTACATTGAAAACCTCGCAGAAGAAGCAGCAAGAAGAAAGGATATGAAGTCACTCTACTAAATAACCAAGAAGCTGAATCTCCCACTGAAAGATGCAGATTGAAAGATCATCACAGTCGAGAAGGAGATAAAAAGAGGTGGAAGGAGCATTTCCAGCAAGTTCTCAATCATGCAGATTCACCCAGACTTGCAGACATCCCAGAGGCAGCACATGACCTTGAAATCAACCTTGAACAAATCACAGAAGCAGTAGTCAGAGAAGCCATTAAAGCCCAGAAGAATGGAAAAGCACCAGGAAGTGAAAACGTCTGCCCAGAAATGCTGAAAGCAGATGAACAAGAGACACCCAGAATCCTATGCCAGATCTTCCAGAGAATATGGGATGACGAAGACACACCAGATGATTGGAAGACAGGCACAATTATCAAGCTACCAAAGAAGGGCGACTTGGGGAACTGTAACAACTGGCGGGGCATAACCTTGTTATCAATGACATGCAAGATTTTCAGCGGCATAATCCTGAAGAGAATATCAGCAGGAACAAGCCGGTTTCAGAAGAGGCAAGTCATGCATCTACCACACTTTTATGTTACGGCAGATTTTGGAACAAAGCTTGGAATGGAACAGTACGATCTACATTGCCTTCACTGACTTTGAAAAGGCCTTTGACAGCCTTCACAGAGAATCCTTGTGGAGAATACTACGTCACCACGGGATCCCACAGAAGATGGTAAATGCGATCAAGATACTTTACATAGACATACAGTATCAAGTCGCCTGTAACAGTCACATGACAGACAGCTTTAGAGTAAAATCCGGAGTAAAACAGGGATGCATTCTCACACCATTTCTTTTTATCCTCGCCACTGACTGACTGATGACAGAAATCACCAAAGATGTAAATAGAGGCATCAGATGCATGCACTAACCTCAATCTTGGAAGAACTGGACTATACAAATGACATTGAACTACTGTTTTGCAGGCACAAGGACATGCAAGAAAAGATGGACAAACTCACAACAACAGCACCACAGATTGGGTTAAAGTTCAACACAGCAAAAACCTAATTGATGAGGAATAACTACAAGATCCCATTACGATAACACCATTACGATAACCAACAGTGATGCTTTGGAAGAGGTTCAGGACTTTGTATACCTGGGAAGCAAAGTATCACAACAGATGGAAACTCTACAATCAGAAAGGCAAGTCAGACCTTCGCTATGCTAAAGCCCATCCGGAAATCCAAGCAACTGAGATTGGAAACAAAACTGAGACTGTACAACAGTAATGTTCTCAGTGTACTTCTCTACGTGTTGGAAACTGACAGCCAAGTTAACACACAAGCTTGAGACCTTCCAAAACAGGTGTCTACGGAAGATCCTTGGGGTATTTTGGCCCAACACTATCACTAATGAAGAGCTGCTCTGCAAAACAGATGCAACATCCTTGGCCATGCAGATCAAGAGAAGATGGAGATGGCTTGGACACGTGTGCCGAATGTCACCTGGCACACTGGCAGCCTTACGTTGGACAGCAGATGGTAAAAGGAGACGTGGTCGCCCAAAAGAAACATGGAGATGAACAGTGGAGAAGGAGATGAAAGAATGCGGCCTGACATGGAACATCATCACCAGCCAGGCTGCAGACCAACAGCAGTGGAGCTCTCTTGTTGATGCCTTATGTGTCACCTGGCACGAAGACGACTAAGTAAGTAAGTAAGTAAGAAAACGCAGAGCTGAGGCTGACATGGAACATCATCACCAACCAGGCTGCAGACCAACAGCAGTGGAGCTCTCTTGTTGATGCCTTATGTGCCACCTGGCACGAAGACGACTAGGTAAGTAAGAAAACGCAGAGCTGAGGCTGCTAGAATGTTTGCCAAATAGGTTGAGAAAAACTAGTTAATAATGGGAGAACAAAAAAAGAGGAACGAGGGGTGAATGGGAAAAAGTTATTGGACAATTGGAAGAATGGATTATATGACACAGAAGAAGGCAGACAAGAATTACCTCCTTTCTGCTGAGTTTCTGGGCCTTCTGGCGGGGACCAAACTGGCTCTCAGATGGTGGCGGTTTCTTGGCTTCCTTTTCATCCTGCAGGCAAAATGAACAGATAATGTTATGATCGAGATGTGCATGACCATTAATGTTTGATATGTGAGCAGATGGATGGATGAATCGAGCATGGCATGACCAGAAAGGTCACACCCACATCATTAGGAAATCCAACGTGACCATGTGAAAATGGATGAACCGAGCATGGCATGACTAGAAAGGTTACACCCACATCACTAGGAGAGCCAACGTGACCATGTGGAAATGGATGAACCGAGCATGGCATGACTAGAAAGGTTACACCCACATCACTAGGAGAGCCAACGTGACCATGTGGAAATGGATGAACCGAGCATGGCATGACCAGAAAGGTCACACCCACATCACTAGGAGAGCCAACGTGACCATGTGGAAATGGATGAACCGAGCATGGCATGACCAGAAAGGTCACACCCACATCACTAGGAGAGCCAACGTGACCATGTGGAAATGGATGAACCGAGCATGGCATGACTAGAAATGTCACAGCCACATCACTAGGAGAGCCAACGTGACCATGTGGAAATGGATGAACCGAGCATGGCATGACTAGAAAGGTTACACCTACATCATTAGGAGACCCAACGTGACCATGTGGAAATGGATGAACCGAGCATGGCATGACTAGAAAGGTCACACCCACATCACTAGGAGAGCCAACATGACCATGTGGAAATGGATGAACCGAGCATGGCATGACCAGAAAGGTCACACCCACATCATTAGGAGAGAAAACGTGACCATGTGGAAATGGATGAACTGAGCTTAGCATGACCAGAAAGGTCACACCCACATCACTAGGAGAGCCAACGTGTCCATGTGGAAATAATCAACGGCATTATGACAGCCTGATGACAGGCGGTCATAGCTCCACACTTTATGTTTCAGATTCGTTTCCTCCGAGGATGACAAAGCTAACCCTAATGATGCCTACTACTGACATGAACTGTGCCCACCAAACTTTATCATGACATTTGCGGCGCATTTATGATCATTACGTGAATATATATGGACACAGCATCCAGCTTTGATGGCCGCATGTGCTGTGGGATCACAGAAATTAGTTCGCTGATATTCAGTTTATCGTCATGCAGCTTATTGCGGCATACATCAGACAAAGCATTAGTTGAGATGACAAGCAAGTGATCTTTATTATTTCATGCTGACAGCTAATCGTCATCGGTGATGATTTAATGAGCCACAAGCAGGGATTTTGTTATGGTCGTGACACAATTATTTGTGGCTGTCAGCCACGTATTAATTGATGTATTTATGAAAGTGGTGCTTTTTGTGCAACTCCAACCTTGAGAATAAATGGCTGTCAAATGCTGTTAGACCTACTTCATGAAACTTCAGCGCCGCGAGACCAGTGGGAAAATGGATGGTTTATGTATTGATTCATTTTATAAAATATCTTTTCTGGAAGTGCTCTTTCATGTCGGGCATCCACAAAACTGCAACACTGTTTTGAAAACTGCGTTCAACAGAATGACATTTTGTTGATCTTTAGGAATTAGCAGTGCTGCTCAAAAAACATCAGTTGCTAAAATCTTACACTAAAAATAAAAGCATGTTACGTTACACTCGCAGTAGGGAGTGGTGTCACTCATGGAACAGAAATGTCGAGACAACCCCCTCCCTAACTATGAACCGTAAAGCCGCATTGGCAGCCAGGAATGGCAGGTTTTTGGCAGCATGTGGTAAAACCTATAAAAATAGGTTTTTGTTGGCCAAAAACCAGTAAAACAGATTTGTACCATTGAATGAATAGATGATCCGGTTTCTCGGTTATTAATATTAAACATAATTACCTCTCAAGAAATTCAGAGCGAATAACAAGTTACTTGAGAGTTAATTATGTTTAGCGCCGTGGTCATCAACTGACACACTCTGCCAATGCACTGCCTTACAACCATCAGAGTGGATGTCTTGGTTGTCTTTCAGCACCAAGGAGGCCCAGGTGAACCAGTGACCCTTGTGTCTTGGGCCACACAGAAATGTACAATGTGGCAGTAATGACAGCAGCTGACGCCAGCCATAGGTGAGACCACACAACACCCTTGTTGCTTTGATGCAGACCTTGATTGTATGACTTGTGACTGATGCCTGTCTTCATCCTGATTGATTGGTTGAGCGTTCAACAATACCCATTGGGATTTTGCCCAAGCCCAGCCCGTGGCGTCTTAGGATGAGTACCTGTGCTGCATTCATGACCTTCCGGGTTATGTCCCCACTTGCCAACATCATTCAGTACCGCTGCTGGTAATGGCTGGGCTGATGAATTAAGAAGTCAACACATTATTCCTGGCTGTTTGAAAAGGATCAGTAGGGAATTGGCAGCAATTATGAAGATGCACGATATGGCTCTTGTCTCCACAAAGCATCAATTATGGATCCTGTGGAAACAGCAGACAGACTAGCTTCATGGGGTCTCTTTGAGTTTGGCAACACTACCACAGTGGGCATCTGGGCCAAACAACATACACAGAATGAACAAAGATGCCAGGAAATGTTTGCCATCCCAGTGAGACACTGATATCTGAAATGAGGTGTGTGTGTGTGTGAAGTATCCAGAACTAGCAAGTATCAAGAACTAGCAAGTATCAAGAACTAGCAAGTATCAAGAACTAGCATGTATCAAGAACTAGCAAGTATCAAGAACTAGCAAGTAACAAGAACTAGCAAGTATCACGAACTAGGAAGTATCAAGAACTAGGAAGTATCAAGAACTAGCATGTATCAAGAACTAGGAAGTATCAAGAACTAGCATGTATCAAGAACTAGCAAGTATCAAGAACTAGCAAGTATCAAGAACTAGCATGTATCAAGAACTAGCAAGTATCAAGAACTAGCATGTATCAAGAACTAGCAAGTATCAAGAACTAGCATGTATCAAGAACTAGCAAGTATCAAGAACTAGCATGTATCAAGAACTAGCAAGTATCAAGAACTAGCAAGTATCAAGAACTAGCAAGTATCAAGAACTAGCATGTATCAAGAACTAGCAAGCATCAAGAACTAGCAAGCATCAAGAACTAGCAAGTTTCAAGAACTAGCAAGTATCAAGAACTAGGAAGCATCAAGAACTAGCAAGTATCAAGAACTAGCAAGTATCAAGAACTAGCATGTATCAAGAACTAGCAAGCATCAAGAACTAGCAAGCATCAAGAACTAGCAAGTTTCAAGAACTAGCAAGTATCAAGAACTAGCAAGTATCAAGAACTAGGAAGTATCAAGAACTAGCATGTATCAAGAACTAGCAAGTATCAAGAACTAGCAAGTATCAAGAACTAGCATGTATCAAGAACTAGGAAGCATCAAGAACTAGCAATTATCAAGAACTAGCAAGCATCAAGAACTAGCAAGTATCAAGAACTATGAAGCATCAAGAACTAGCAAGTATCAAGAAGTAGGAAGTATCAAGAACTAGCATGTATCAAGAACTAGCAAGTATCAAGAACTAGCATGTATCAAGAACTAGCAAGTATCAAGAACTAGCAAGTATCAAGAACTAGCATGTATCAAGAACTAGCAAGTATCAAGAACTAACATGTATCAAGAACTAGCAAGTATCAAGAACTAGCATGTATCAAGAACTAGCAAGTATCAAGAACTAGCATGTATCAAGAACTAGCAAGTATCAAGAACTAGCAAATACCAAGAACTAGCAAGTATCAAGAACTAGCATGTATCAAGAACTAGCAAGTATCAAGAACTAGCAAGTATCAAGAACTAGCATGTATCAAGAACTAGCAAGTATCAAGAACTAGCATGTATCAAGAACTAGCAAGTATCAAGAACTAGCAAGTATCAAGAACTAGCATGTATCAAAAACTAGCATGTATCAAGAACTAGCAAGTATCAAGAACTAGCAAGCATCAAGAACTAACAAATATCAAGAACTAGCAAGAGTATCGTTAGAAAGACATGTAGACTGGCATCTGGAGCTGTGGATGGAACAGATTGACAACACAATCTTGACCACTGGAAGGAGAAAACATGCAAGAGAGCTCTATCATATATTCTCCATCTTCCCAGTCTTCCTTGTGAGCTGTGGGTCACATCACAAACTGTTCAGCATCTTGTTGCCATTCTCTTGCAATCTCTCTTCTCAACACACAACTGCCATTTTCCTTCCGTTCCTCCTCTCTTCCTTCTGTTCCTCCTCTCTTCCTTCTGTTCCTCCTCTCTTCCTTCTGTTCCTCCTCTCTTCCTTCTGTTCATCCTCTCTTCCTTCTGTTCCTCCTCTCTTCCTTCTGTTCCTCCTCTCTTCCTTCTGTTCATCCTCTCTTCCTTCTCTTCCTCCTCTCTTCCTTCTGTTCATCCTCTCTTCCTTCTCTTCCTCCTCTTCCTCCTCTCTTCCTTCTGTTCATCCTCTCTTCCTTCTGTTCATCCTCTCTTCCTTCTGTTCATCCTCTCTTCCTTTTGTTCCTCCTCTCTTCCTTCTGTTCATCCTCTCTTCCTTCTGTTCATCCTCTCTTCCTTCTGTTCATCCTCTCTTCCTTCTGTTCATCCTCTCTTCCTTCTCTTCCTCCTCTCTTCCTTCCTTCTGCACACCAAAATCTCTGTGGTAGTCTCTCACCATCCATTCTTTGGATGTGTCCTATCACAGGCTGCATCCTGCCTATCACAGGCTGTGTCCTGCCTATCACAAGTTGTGTCCTGCCTAGCACAAGCTGCGTCACCCCTATCACAGGCTGTGTCCTACCTATTACAGGCTGTGTCCTGCCTATCACAGGCTGTAGACTCAAGTCAAAATGCATGTTGCTACAGAGGTTTCTATGTGTCATTCTGTGGGGTGAACCATGGTCTCTGTCACAATGACAAACCATGGTCTCTGTCACACTGACAAACCATGGTCTCTGTCACAATGACAAACCATGGTATCTGTCACAATGACAAACCATGGTCTCTGCCAAAATGACAAACCATGGTCTCTGTCACACTGACATACCATGGTCTCTGTCACACTGACAAACCATGGTCTCTGTCACACTGACATACCATGGTCTCTGTCACACTGACAAACCATGGTCTCTGTCACAATGACAAACCATGGCCTCTGTCACAATGACAAACCATGGTCTCTGTCACAATGACAAACCATGGTCTCTGTCACACTGACATACCATGGTCTCTGTCACACTGACATACCAAGGTCTCTGTCACACCGACAAACCTAACAACTGATTAACAGTTCCTTAATGACATCCATGCAAATAAGAAATGTGCCGTCCAACCAAAAGTTGTCCAGTCCTTGGGGTAAGTTCACTATTAATATGCATCAACAAAAAAATGACCATGGACCTTTGGGCTTGGTTTTGCATTGCCAATGAGCGCAGTACTGTGACTTTATTGGGATGTTGCCAATACATGTCTGTGTCCTAGATTCAGGTTTCATAGTAGGTGCAGATTAAAAGGCGGCAGGCAAGTCCTTAGAGACAACAGAGAAATATTGCTTCTTCATCCAAAGTATTACTTTTGGGGTATTCCGTCTCAAATCATCCAAAATAAGAAAATCTTGTTACACTCATATTTCTGAATTCAACCAATTAAATAACATATCAATATAACCACATATGTCAAACCATAGGGCTTTAGCTCAAATAGTTTCTGAGTTATGACCATTTCAAATTGGGCAAATTCTGTCGTCTTTGCCAATTTTCGGAATGGTCATAACTCAGAAACTATTTGACCTACAGTCCTATGGTTTGACATGTGTGGTTATATTTACCTGTGGATTAAATGTCAAAATTGTTTTACAATTCAAAAATATGAGTGCAACATGCCTTGGTTGATCTGAGATGGAATGCCCCCTTTGAATTACAACATTTAACTCCAAACAGCCCTAACTGGGGCTAACATACAAGTAGTTTATTTTCAGAGTTTTCTTTTAGTGAGCTTACTTCCCCTGACTGAGACACCAGGGAGAAGGGACCAACGACTTTTAGAGTTTCTTCCGAAAGACACAGATAAAGTGGGGTAGACGACACTGCCCAAGCTTCAAAGAGGCATCAGGTTGACCCGAACCACCGTCCACTTGATCGACAGTGCAGTGCACTAACCTCTAAACCACTGCTCCCCAACAGGTGATTCCTTCATGGTAGGCATGTCTGTGTTATTTTTACCATAAATGTTTATGAAGACTGCCTAAATGCATTGGATTTCTGGTAAATCACAAGATAATAAAACATATTATTTCGACCAAACCCCTGTGCAGACAAGGCCATTATGACCATGCCTTAATCATCTAATCATAAAATTATAGATAACAAACTTACAATGTAACCATGTTTCAAAGTTACAATTTGCACAAGATAACCTCTATATATTTTACCCATTATCAATCCAATGTGACTGATTGATTAAAACTCAACAGTAATGCAAAGACATCTACAATATTCTGATGGATGGGCCATTCTGGACATCTTTATGTAATTCTCGGTACCATATGCGATGCTGTTGGCAATTGACCCTTGAAGTGGCTATAAGTTGACGTAATATCTGGTGTTTGCTCCAATTCATTTAGTCTGCAGCACCTGTGCCCAGCGGTCAGCAGCAAACACTATTTATTTAGACATTCTACCGCACTTGATTTAGCCCACTGCAAATCAGGTTTGTTGATATTCAAATCTGTAGTGTTTGAATAGCTTAAGTAATACTCACAGTCGGTCTTATAAAAAGTGCATACTCTTTGTTGACACTAGAGCTGGCCTGACGTAGTGGACACTAGAGCTGGCCTGACGTAGTGGGCACTAGAGCTTGGTTGATGTAGTGAGCACTAGAGCTGGCCTGATTTATTTAGACATTTAGTGCAGAGCACCTGTGCCCAGCAGTCAGCAGCAAACACTATTTATTTAGACATTCTACCGCACTTGATTTAGCCCATTGCAAATCAGGTTTGTTGATATTCAAATCTGTAGTGTTTGAATAGCTTAAGTAATACTCACAGTCGGTCTTATAAAAAGTGCATACTCTTTGTTGACACTAGAGCTGGCCTGACGTAGTGGACACTAGAGCTGGCCTGACGTAGTGGGCACTAGAGCTTGGCTGAAGTAGTGAGCACTAGAGCTGGCCTGATGTAGTGGGCACTAGAGCTGGCCTGACGTAGTGGACACTAGAGCTGGCCTGACGTATTGGGCACTAGAGCTGGCCTGACGTAGTGGGCAATAGAGCTGGCCTGACGTAGTGGGCACTAGAGCTGGCCTGACGTAGTGGGCACTAGAGCTGGCCTGACGTAGTGGGCACTAGAGCTGGCCTGACGTAGTGGGCACTAGAGCTGGCCTGAAGTAGTGGACACTAGAGTTGGCTTGACGCAGTGGACACTAGAGTTGGCCTGACGGAGAGGACACTAGAGCTCGCCTGACATAGAGGTACCAATTATACATTCAGTTCAAATACTGCCACTAAGTATACGTTATTATCCCTTTCATGTGCAAAGTAATGCCAAATGTGTGTCTACTGCTTGGTTACACAACGTCTCCTCAAAATCCTATGAACTAACACTTTTACATCAGGAACATATTTTATAGCAAATACATGTCATCCATTAACTTCTACTTCTAGTGGATAATAAACTGTTCCTAATATAACATTAATACACTGAGAAAGTGTTATTTCTGGAATTGGCACATAATATAATGGTGATAATATAACTTGATAAATTTAGCAAACATCTACCGTGCAACAAAACAGCACGCAATAACTCACTTTCTGGCTCACAGAGATTTTAGGCTATACTTTGGAATTGTTGGTGATTATTTAAAGGTGTTCATAATAATTCACAACTGTGGTTTGTAGCATGGGTTGATGGTGATGGTGATCATTTAAATGTCTTCACATTGATTCACAACTGTGGTCTGTAGCATGGGTTGATGGTGATCATTTAAAGATCTTAAGAGTGATTCACAACTGTGGTCTGTAGCACGGGTAATGGTGATCATTTAAAGGTCTTCACAGTGATTCACAACTGTGGTCTGTAGCATGGGTTGATGGTGATCATTTAATGATCTTCACAGTGATTCACAACTGTGGTCTGTAGCATGGGTTGATGATGATGGTGATCATTTAATGATCTTCACAGTGATTCACAACTGTGGTCTGTAGCATGGGTTAATGGTGATCATTTAAAGATCTTAAGAGTGATTCACAACTGTGGTCTGTAGCATGGGTAATGGTGATCATTTAAAGGTCTTCACAGTGATTCACAACTGTGGTCTGTAGCATGGGTTGATGGTGATCTTTTAAAGGTCTTAAGAGTGATTCACAACTGTGGTCTGTAGCATGGGTTGACGGTGATCATTTAAAGGTCTTAAGAGTGATTCACAACTGTGGTCTGTAGCATGGGTTGATGGTGATGGTGATCATTTAAAGGTCTTCACAGTGATTCACAACTGTGGTCTGTAGCATGGGTTGATGGTGATCATTTAAAGGTCTTCACAGTGATTCACAACTGTGGTCTGTATGAGTCCCCTAAAGCACACAATCATTCCATGTCCATTGCTTGGCAACACTGCACAGAACTGCTCAATAGATATTACTTTTTCTCAATTTTTAAGGCTTCAAAGTGCCTGATTGTATGCAAGACCATTATATATGCAATGACTTTCTGCTGAGCAATTTAACTACGACCAGAAGAAACAACATTGAATGTGTGTATGTACGTCAAACATGCTGCATTGATGACGTGCTATATTGACCCCTTGTGTGCAAATCAATCTATGGCCGAACTGCAAAACAGCAATATAGACGTATCATATGAAACATTTGTTGTGTCACACGCTCCAGATGACAAGTTGTTGACTTCAAGAGCCCAGCAATGTTTTTATCTAGAGAAGATCTCCTGATCATCTTAAATGTCACCTTCGAACAGTGTACAGTAGACATATTATTACATAACCACATTACACCCTCTACACATGCACAGGTGCTAATGTGTGGCCTATGATGCACTAATTATGTGTTCACAGAGTCATTGATTCCAAGAAGTCAGGAATAACAATATTACATCTTTTGAATTTGGTGATCCTCTAATGAATTACTGTCAGCAGAGTGTTATGAAATGACAGGTTGGAATGTCAGATCATTAAGGTTTGTCAACGTTATGTAGTCGGACCAGTGTGGAAAGAAATGAAAAAGCCACAAGATTGGGCAGTATATAAATATATTTAAATGGACTTATGGAAAACCCAGAAGAGTACTTTTATATAACAGATCTCATCTACATGGGACCCATTAGAACATAGGAAGATTTTATCTCCCTGGAAGGTAAAACAGTTTTAAACATTTATTAGTCATCCATCAAGAATAGTAAGGAGGAGAGGAATGGCAAGGACGAGAGGAATGGTAAGGAGGAAAGGAATGGTCAGGAGGAGAGAAATGGTAAGGAAAAGAATGGCAAGGAAGAGAGGAATGGCAAGGAAGATAGGAATGGCAAGGACGAGAGGAATGGTAAGGAGGAGAGGCATGGCATGGAGGAGAGGAATGGCAAGGAGAGGAATGGTAAGGAGGGGGGAATGGTAAGGAGGAAAGGAATGGCAAGGAGAGAAATGGTAAGGAGGAGATGAATAGCAAGGAGGAGAGGAATGTTAAGGAGGAAAGGAATGGCGAGGAGAGAAATGGCAAGGACGAGAGGAATGGTATGGAGGAGAAAAATGGTAAGGAGAGAAATTGTGAGGAGATGAATGGCAAGGAGGAGAGGAATGATATGGAGGACAGAAATGGTAAGGAGGACCAGAATGGTAAGGCAGAGAGGAATGGTAAGGAGAGGTTATGGCTGTTGTCAAACAAACACACTGCCCAGACAGACATGCCAGTCTTTGTCGAGATGTAATAAGGTACAACAAAACAGGAACATGCAGATGATCTTCTATAAATAGCACCTGCCCAAACAGGTCCTTCACCGAGTTGCCTGGCTCACAGGCTTTGAGCAGGAGGAACCACACTAGCTAGTGCAGATATGTTATTTCGTTTTGTATTTAGTATGCTATGTAACAGACATGTCGCACATACACACAAAACACATACATGCAATACAAACATAATTAAAGCCACTGGAAGTGTGCAGTGGATACTAAATCACAACATAAATAGCCATTAAATGTTGCCAATATGAGGTGCCTGTCTCGTTGCAGCTCCTAGACATGTCGGCGTGTTAATGGTAAATCACTGCAGAGCAGACTCTCTCTTCCTGAGTTTACACAGCCCATATTGACTGGACTATTAATGATGGGACACACAACATGAAATATGAATGTTGTTGTCAGTATGTGCTTAAAGTGGACCTCCGAACACTGGATATGAATGTTGTTGTCAGTATGTGCTTAAAGTGGACCTCCGAACACTGGATATGTTGAACAGAACTTTAAATGCTTTTGTGCGTCTGTGTTCGTGTGTGTCTGCATGCATGCTTGTAGACATGCGTGCAGGCATGTATGCATGTTTATGTGTGTGTATGCGTGTGTGTGCATGCGTGCGTGCATGCGTGTGTGTGTGTGCATGTAATTGTTTGTAACTGATTGTGTAATTGATTGTGTCATTGTGTAATTGATTATGTAATTGTGTGTCTAACTTAGTTACTTTCATTAATATTTTTATTCCAAACAGCCAAGTCTACAGAAATATATAGATACATTTACTTGTGAGTGGCAAATAAGCGTCCTGATACGCATATTTATTTGATGAAAAATGTCACCTTATACACATCTCATTTGGCACTATACGGTTATTAGATTTAGACATTTGTGCCAGCCTATATTTTCCGATAATCGTGGCTAATTCTGGAGCTGCATGTGGCTCCCTCTGATGGCCAAGTTGTCATCCATTAAAATGACAGTCATGAATTTAGCTAGCATCCGTGCTTCCGAAGATCCTAGATTTTGATCACGAAGCGTTAGGCAGTCATATTTCTATGATTAGGCGAATCAGTCAGACTCCTTAGTTCTCGGGAGCTCGACAAGGTACATTATTAGTTAAAACGCATTTATCACCAAGTAAATGGCCGTTGTGTGCAGAGCCTCAAACCAGTTGTAACTTGCTGGCGGCAGTTCCCCTGAAATGGGCTTGCGCATTCAATTCAATAAAACTTTAATGTCCATTAAAAATTGTTTTTGACAAATATAAAACGCAGTTACTATATCTGCGGTGACATGACGTGAATATGCACAATGTTTATGCATACTCAGCGGGAAAAAACCCAAAATTCACAGCGATTCGAGTAGTTTATTAAGGACGCCTTCACTTCGAGTCAAACAATTTTGCTTCGTCGCTAATAAAGACAAATTTATATCATGCTGAGTCTTAATGGCAGAACCCTGAGCTCGTTTGCTAAATGAAAACGCAAAGAGTAATTGTTGGTAAAGGTCATTTACTAAGTGTACCAATCGTAGAAAAATACCTTTATATCGATGACATAGCTTAATCGCTAACACATGGTCATCGAAAAACACAGATAGTAAATGACAAATTAAAATTAGCAAAGGTGGGGGCAGTCATTTGTCCCCATAGTAAGTTTACGCACTAAAACCTTCTACAAAAAACCCCTATGGGGAAAATTACACTTGAAGGAAAGCGTCAAAGCAATTGGTGTTAACCCAAAATTGTAATAACATATGCACCAAAGTCTTGTAGAACAAACATCAATTAAGATTAAGTAATACGAAAAATTGTATAGATACATGCATACATATATGAACAATACAAGGCAGCATGAGAAACAGAGGTGGTAGTCAGGGGAGGATGGTGGGAAGAAAAACTTCCAATCCGCTGTGACATAGGACACGTCCGGCTTTGATAAAATCAGCAGTAGAAAGGGACGAGGTAGTGTAGCCTCGTTATGGTTTACGCATCGCGGAATGCGGACCGGTTCACGTGCAGCAACCCGGTACTTTATAACTAATAACAATTTCAATGAATCACATTTTCACCTCACATTATACAAATACTATTTTAACATGCGTAAAAATATTCATTTATATCATGCTGAGTCTTAATGGCAGAACCCTGAGCTCGTTTGCTAAATGAAAACGCAAAGAGTAATTGTTGGTAAAGGTCATTTACTAAGTGTACCAATCGTAGAAAAATACCTTTATATCGAAGACATAGCTTAATCGCTAACACATAGTCATCGAAAAACACAGATAGTAAATGACAAATTAAAATTAGCAAAGGTGGGGGCAGTCATTTGTGCCAAGAAGCCTCCAGTAATAGAGGCCCCCACCCCACTATACTATTATTTCTTTTGAACAATTTGCCCCCTATTCTGTTATTTGGCACTATACTATTATTAAATTTGACTGATTTGCCACCCTATACTTTTATATGGCCTATACGATTATTTGGCACTCGAGAGTATTAATGTGTTGTACTTGCCACCATCCAGCATGGGCAACTGTTGTAGGCAATACATTGTTATCTGATCCGCATCCTGCTTCAAGACCGAACACAAATTAGTATTCATGAGATATGCAATCGTTCCTCGTGTTGGGAAACAGCACCATGCGAATTGGAACATGGTCCCTCAGGTAATTGCCAATTGCAAAAAAACAGTGTTAACTGCATTGTCATACAACATGCATACAGCATGCACACAACATGCATACAGAATGCACACAACATGCATACAGCATGCATACAACATGCATACAGCATGCATACAACATGCATACAGCATGCATACAACATGCATACAGTATGCACACAACATTCATACAGTATGCACACAACATGCATACAGCATGCATACAACATGCATACAGCATGCACACAACATGCATACAGCATGCACACAACATACATACAGCATGCACACAACATACATACAGCATGCACACAACATACATACAGCATGCATACAACATACATACAGCATGCATACAACATGCATACAGAATGCACACAACATACATACAGCATGCACACAACATACATACAGCATGCACACAACTTACATACAGCATGCACACAACATACATACAGCATGCACACAACATACATACAGCATGCACACAACATGCATACAGCATGCATACAACATGCATACAGCATGCATACAACATATATACAGTGCATACATACAACATGCGAACAGGTGCCGGGGAGATATAGAATATGCACCCCATGGAATTGGTAAACTGGGGTATGAATTGTATATTGCATAAGTACCCAGGTTATCAATATCTACCCTCACTATAGAAAGGTTGTGGCCTTGTGCACCAAGTAGGCTTCGAAGTAGATCAGTTAGTAGGTAAATAATAATAGAATATTTAGCCCTTGTCAAATATCAAATTACATCATCCATGATTATTATACCCAACTGTTATTTTATTGGCTGATGTCAGACATGCCAAGTCTACAGGTCTTCCCAGTAGTTTTTCACCTCTTCTACCGGTCTACCGGTCTACTCTTCTACCGGTCTACTCTTCTACCGGTCTACCGGTTGGTAGAACATTTCTACCGGTCTACCGGTTGGTAGAACATTTCTACCGGTCTACCGGTTGGTAGAACATTTCTACCGGTCTACCGGTTGGTAGAACATTTCTACCGGTCTACCGGTTGGTAGAACATTTCTACCGGTCTACCGGTTGGTAGAACATTTCTACCGGTCTACCGGTTGGTAGAACATTTCTACCGGTCGACCGGTTGGTAGAACATTTCTACCGGTCTACCGGTTGGTAGAACATTTCTACCGGTTTGTGCGATTTCATTTTGTTTTTAATTTTATCGGTAAAATCAGCACTGGTGAGCGAAAAATTTCGATTTTCCGGTAGATCCCGTTTGAATCTGAATCGCAGCCTCGATTCCGTCGACCAATGATATCGCAGCTATTGATCTATGCTATATTATTATAGCGAGTACAACTCTTCGCCAGAAGAGGTTAAGTTTTCCTTTCGCTTAAGTTATTTCTATCTACAATTTTTAATCATCGATCGCTAGTTTTGATGAAGCGCACCTCGGCGGCTAAGCTGCAGGCACCGCCTAAGAAGGCGAAGTATGCCAATGCATACAAGGTTGCATATGAGGCAAATTTTCCGTGGGTAGGAAAAAGTTTGCGACCGACAAACCATGCATTTTGCCGTTTGCTCGTCTCAGTGCGCTGGCGAAGGTGCTGCTGACGATCCCCAACTCAAACGTTGCTCCAGAGAGGACTTTCAGCAGAAGAAGATCTCCACCGAGCAACGTTCGCAGTTGGGGAATTCGACTCTGTTAGCACTGCTGAAGTGCAAGTTGAACAAGGATACTGTCTGTACCGAGTTCGCTCCCTGTGAGCGCACACTGCGGCTGGTGCGTGTCACATGCACGTCATACAACGACTTATGCACTAGCTCGGCACAGGAGCGAGTGTGAATTTTATTTAGAGCATTTTGTTGTACAGCTGTATCTATATGTTGTACAGCTGTATCTATATGTTGTACAGCTGTATCTATATGTTGTACAGCTGTATCTATATGTTGTACAGCTGTATCTATGTTGTTTGTATTTTGTGTGTATTTTTTATTTATGTCATTTGCACATTCCAGGCAGTGTTTACATTTATATTTTTATTGTTTTCGCTGCTGTGTTTTCGTCCATTATTTTAATTTTTAAGGATCTTGCATGGTTCTTAGTATTTTTTACATGATTTATAATTTTTTTCGGCAATGCACTGTAGCATTTTGTATACATTATTAATTATTTATATTGCATATAATTGTCATTTCTTGTGTATTAGAAGTATATGCTGTGTATGTTTATGTAATTGAAACGTGGAGCATCTAGCTATTTTCACTGCTATTTCACTGCTATGTTTTTTATCCATTACCTTAATTTTTATGCACCTTTCATTATGCTCAGTATTTTTTACCTGCATTTTAGCCTGTTGTATAATTATGTTATTTATGTACTTATATGTACCTTATTTAAATTGTATATAATTACCATTTCTTGTGTGTATTAAAATAATGCGTTTAACCATTGTGGTTAATAGTGTGTTTGTTGTGCTGTGTCTTGAGTGGCTGCCGGTCGTCGACCGACGATGCGATGTCGTGACCCCAAATTTTTGTGATATAGCAAACATTTATTTTATTCATACTGCTGTCGATACGGTGAAACATGGGACACAATGCAATTCTTAAATATCACTACTGACAGCTAATGTGGTTTATCCATTATTCTGATTATAATGTTAAACATATACATAATATATATACATACATATTCCATGGTGGTACATGTTCCACAACACAACACATACATCAGCATACATATTCCATAGGGGTACTTATTCCACAATAGAACACATATCTCATCATATATATTCCATGGGGGTACATGTTCCACAATAGAACACATACCTCAGCATACATATTCCATGGTGGTACATGTTCCACAATAGAACATGTACCTCAGCATACATATTCCACAATAGAACACATACCTCAGCATACATATTCCATGGGGGTACATATTCCGCAATAGAACATGTACCTCAGCATACATATTCCATGGGGGTACATGTTCCACAATAGAACACATACTTCAGCATACATATTTCATGGTGGTACATGTTCCACAATAGAACATGTACCTCAGCATACATATTCCACAATAGAACACATACCTCAGCATACATATTCCATGGGGGTACATATTCCACAATAGAACACGTACCTCAGCATACATATTCCATGGGGGTACATGTTCCACAATAGAACACATACCTCAGCATACATATTCCATGGAGATATGAATTTTATGCAACACTGACACACACGTGACCAGATGCATCATAACAGTGAGAATGTATTCATATTTCATGTATTATTATTTAATGAAAATATAACATTTAATGAATTTATTATTGTCTGGTGTGAGATCTTACATATGGCAGACGTTTCTTAAGCTCAGGCAATTTCAAAATACAATGATACCCGTTTATAGCAAACATTTCACAACTGAGATAGATTTGGGTATGAATAAATAATATATGATTGGCATCATGTTTTGGGTGTTGTTTTCAACAGAGAAATTATTTTGGAAATGCAGTAAATGAGTCGTGACTGACACTGTGTTGACAGAACGGTGCCACTCTCTGTATGTGTATATCATCAGATTCCTACATGTGACTAAATGAGTCGTGACTGACACTATGTTAACAGAACGGTGCCACTCTCTGTATGTGTATATCATCAGATTCATACGTGTCTAAATGAGTCGTGACTGACACTGTGTTGACAGAACGGTGCCACTCTCTGTATGTGTATATCATCAGATTCATACGTGTCTAAATGAGTCGCTACTGACACTGTGTTGACAGAACGGTGCCACTCTCAGTATGTGTATATCATCAGATTCATACGTGTCTAAATGAGTCGCTACTGACACTGTGTTGACAGAACGGTGCCACTCTCTGTATGTGTATATCATCAGATTCATACGTGTCTAAATGAGTCGCTACTGACACTGTGTTGACAGAACGGTGCCACTCTCAGTATGTGTATATCATCAGATTCATACGTGTCTAAATGAGTCGCTACTGACACTGTGTTGACAGAACGGTGCCACTCTCTGTATGTGTATATCATCAGATTCATACGTGTCTAAATGAGTCGCTACTGACACTGTGTTGACAGAACGGTGCCACTCTCTGTATGTGTATATCATCAGATTCATACGTGTCTAAATGAGTCGCTACTGACACTGTGTTGACAGAACGGTGCCACTCTCTGTATGTGTATATCATCAGATTCATACGTGTCTAAATGAGTCGCTACTGACACTGTGTTGACAGAACGGTGCCACTCTCTGTATGTGTATATCATCAGATTCATACATGTGACTAAATGAGTCGTGACTGACACTGTGTTGACAGAACGGTGCCACTCTCTGTATGTGTATATCATCAGATTCATACATGTGACTAAATGAGTCGTGACTGACACTGTGTTGACAGAACGGTGCCACTCTCTGCATGTGTATATCATCAGATTCATACATGTGACTAAATGAGTCGTGACTGACACTGTGTTGACAGAACGGTGCCACTCTCTGCATGTGTATATCATCAGATTCATACATGTGACTAAATGAGTCGTGATTGACACTGTGTTGACAGAACGGTGCCACTCTCTGCATGTGTATATCATCAGATTCATACATGTGACTAAATGAGTCGTGACTGACACTGTGTTGACAGAACGGTGCCACTCTCTGCATGTGTATATCATCAGATTCATACATGTGACTAAATGAGTCGTGACTGACACTGTGTTGACAGAACGGTGTCACTCTCTGCATGTGTATATCATCAGATTCATACATGTGACTAAATGAGTCGTGACTGACACTGTGTTGACAGAACGGTGCCACTCTCTGCATGTGTATATCATCAGATTCATACATGTGACTAAATGAGTCGTGACTGACACTGTGTTGACAGAACGGTGCCACTCTCTGCATGTGTATATCATCAGATTCATACATGTGACTAAATGAGTCGTGACTGACACTGTGTTGACAGAACGGTGCCACTCTCTGCATGTGTATATCATCAGATTCCTACATGTGACTAAATGAGTCGTGACTGACACTGTGTTGACAGAACAGTGCCACTCTCTGTATGTGTATATCATCAGATTCATACGTGTCTAAATGAGTCGCTACTGACACTGTGTTGACAGAACAGTGCCACTCTCTGTATGTGTATATCATCAGATTCATACGTGTCTAAATGAGTCGCTACTGACACTGTGTTGACAGAACAGTGCCACTCTCTGTATGTGTATATCATCAGATTCATACGTGTCTAAATGAGTCGCTACTGACACTGTGTTGACAGAACAGTGCCACTCTCAGTATGTGTATATCATCAGATTCATACGTGTCTAAATGAGTCGCTACTGACACTGTGTTGACAGAACCGTGCCACTCTCTGTATGTGTATATCATCAGATTCATACGTGTCTAAATGAGTCGCTACTGACACTGTGTTGACAGAACGGTGCCACTCTCTGTATGTGTATATCATCAGATTCATACGTGTCTAAATGAGTCGCTACTGACACTGTGTTGACAGAACGGTGCCACTCTCTGTATGTGTATATCATCAGATTCATACATGTGACTAAATGAGTCGTGACTGACACTGTGTTGACAGAACGGTGCCACTCTCTGCATGTGTATATCATCAGATTCATACATGTGACTAAATGAGTCGTGACTGACACTGTGTTGACAGAACGGTGCCACTCTCTGCATGTGTATATCATCAGATTCATACATGTGACTAAATGAGTCGTGACTGACACTGTGTTGACAGAACGGTGCCACTCTCTGCATGTGTATATCATCAGATTCCTACATGTGTCTAGTATGTGCTATTCTGTGTTCAAAGCACTGCTAGAGTTTGGATGAGGAATGTGAACTCATGCGGAAAAAGAGGGCGTGACATCATGTCTAATTTGAAAACAAACCCCAACCATTTCCAGATATGGCCATGTTTATTTACTGTTATAAGATCAACATATTATATCTACAAGATAACAGGGATGGTTAAAATGTATTTTACTTTGTGTTGTGAAATAATAAAATATTTTTTTATTTTGCGCTTTCACCCAAAAAATATATTTTAATTTTTTTATTTGAAATACATTTTTGCACCAATTTATATTAGATATTGCCAAATTTTACCTGTTCTATTTTAAAGTTATCTAGAGTTTGCAGCACGGTGCCATCTGGAGACCTCAAGTACTGACAGAAAGATACTGCATGCTACTATTAATATCACTTCCTTCTTCATGTGAAATTAATCTGCCAGATAAATACAGGAGGCAGCTTCTGTAGTCATGTTTACTAAATGGTGTACAGCACCATGTGTGTCATAGTGACCATACTGGGATGAGCTGACCATTCTCCCAGAGGACGTTCACCCCAGCTGAACTGCTATCTACTGGACAATAAACAGTAGCAATGTCCCAAAGCAATCAAGAATTGTATTCTCATTAACTAGTCTGTTGTTTCTCTATATACATAACACCTTCCATGCAGCACATTGAAGCTTTCTTGTGAACCATCGCATTGTAAACATCATTTATTTATTTTATTATTATTTTATTATATATATTTATTCTCCATCCACCTTATGAATGTTTTTATTGTAAAATCACAACAAAGAGACAACTCTACAGCACAACAAAGATACAACTCTACAGCACATCAAATATACCACTCTACAGCATAACAAAGACACAACTCTACAGCACAACAAAGATACAACTCTACAGCACATCAAAGATACAACTCTACAGCACATCAAAGACACAACTCTACAGCACAACAAAGACACAACTCTACAGCACATCAAAGATACAACTCTACAGCACATCAAAGACACAACTCTACAGCACAACAAAGATACAACTCTACAGCACATCAAAGATACAACTCTACAGCACAACAAAGATACAACTCTACAGCACAACAAAGATACAACTCTACAGCACAACAAAGATACAACTCTACAGCACAACAAAGATACAACTCTACAGCACAACAAAGATACAACTCTACAGCACAACAAAGATACAACTCTACAGCACAACAAAGATACAACTCTACAGCACAACAAAGATACAACTCTACAGCACAACAAAGATACAACTCTACAGCACAACAAAGATACAACTCTACAGCACAACAAAGATACAACTCTACAGCACAACAAAGATACAACTCTACAGCACAACAAAGATACAACTCTACAGCACAACAAAGATACAACTCTACAGCACAACAAAGATACAACTCTACAGCACTACAATGAGTTCCTAGCTACCATGTTTCCGTGAGGAATGCTGTGAGTGTTCTATTTGTTGTTATCATGAATGACTGTGAGTGTTCTATTTGTTGTTATCATGAATGACTGTGAGTGTTCTATTTGTTGTCATCACGCATGACTGTGTATGTGGAATATCAGAATGTGCCAATCAATCCACAGGACTCAATATATCCACAAGACTCATTCTATCCACAAGACTCAATCTATCCACAAGACTCAATCTATCCACAAGACTCATTCTATCCACAAGACTCATTATATCCACATGACTCATTCTATCCACAAGACTCAGTCTATCCACAAGACTCATTCTATCCACAATACTCATTATATCCACAAGACTCATTCTATCCACAAGACTCAATCTATCCACAAGATTCATTCTATCCACAAGACTCAATCTATCCACAGGACTCAATCTATCCACAGGACTTATTCTATGCAATTCTTCTGGGATACTTGCTGCAAACAACTGGTTGGTTGTCATATATATATATATATATATATATATATATATATATATATATATATATATATATATATATATATATATATATATATATATATATATATATAGATATATATATATATATAATCTTGACGGAATATTGTTTCATTTTACAATGAATTGAACATGCGTCTAGGGAATTTCCACACTGCCGATCAAGTTGCACCTTATAATTGATGACATTAAGGCCATATTTCGCTGACTGCATCATGTGTCTCTGGTCACATGACGTGTCTCTGGTCACATGTCGTGTCTCTGGTCACATGTCGTGTCTCTGGTCACATGTCGTGTCTCTGGTCACATGTTGTGTCTCTGGTCACATGTCATGTGTCTGGTCACATGTTGACATTTAGTCAGCCGCCATGACAATTACATGCACATCTCACGCAACACGAGCTTGAAAACTAAGTGAACCCATCTAAAATAATAATTATTATATAAAATTGCATTACTAGTCATGTATATGGTTATTTTTGAAGTAATTTAGATGTAACTGGCATGGTGCTTTTGAAGTGTCTAGGTTGGTAATGGAACTTCATTAGGTTAAGTATGCTCTTTAAATTCATCTAAATGAGGTTAATTAGTGAAGTAACGAGTTTCTTCTAATCACAACTATTAAGATTTACTTACTCAATGTTTCGGCTACTGTCGGTAGTCTTCAACAAGAACTAACTCTGGGACGACTCTTCTTGTCATTAGAAGTAGATTGCTACTTCATTATTCTCTATCAGCTTAATGAATATTTTATAAGCCTAATTAGCGCTCTTCAAATTCACTTAAATTTAAAAAGTTAACCCTGGATATATATTTATAAACTTTACAGTTTAACTGCTTATATTGGAAATGTTGGGGTTGAATGGTTTACCCAAAATAATTAGATGTTCATTACGTCAACAGAGCCAATATATTCATTGGATGATACTGTTAGATGAACTCCTCCCCATGCGACTCCCACATGGGATGATATTGTTGGATGAACTCCTCCCCAGGGCGACTCCCACATGGGATGATACTGTTGGATGAACACCTCACCAGGCGACTCCCACATGGGATGATACTGTTGGATGAGCTCCTCCCCAGGCGACTCCCACATGGGATGATACTGTTGGATAAACTCCGCCCCAAGCGACTCTCACATGGGATGATACTGTTGGATGAACTCCTCCCCAAGCGACTCTCACATAGGATGATACTGTTGGATGAGCTCCGCCCCAGGCGACTCCCACATGGGATGATACTGTTGGATGAGCTCCGCCCCAGGCGACTCCCACATGGGATGATACTGTTGGATGAACTCCTCCCCAGGCGACTCCCACATGGGATGATACTGTTGGATGAACTCCTCCCCAGGCAACTCTCACATGGGATGATACTGTTGGATGAACTCCTCCCCAGGTGACTCCCACATGGGATGATACCGTTGGATGAACTCCTCCCCAGGCGACTCTCACATGGGATGGAATAATAGATGCAGGATACAAGTGTACAAACTGGGTAAATTGTTTCAACTATGACTAAACAGCTGTGTACTTGGTTCTCCCTACAATTTTTAAACAGTGGGTCAAGAATCATAAGTCAAATAGGCTAATGTCCAACGTTTGAGCATCTATGCAACAACTTTGTGCCAAACAAGCCCCTCCCCCCATATAACCTGTGCTGTAAAAATTTGTATTTAGAGCATGGACCAGTATTGGGAGTTAATAAATGTACTATTTGCATATTTGTATTGTAATTTTTCCAGATCAAACCTGGCTGAAAACCCAACAGAATTGTCTAGGTGACAGCAATCTTTACACTGAAGTGACATTTTGCATGACATCTGTACAGTTCTCTGGAGGTAGGTGTGTCATAAAAATACAGGAAAATATTTGTCAGGATTTAGACACAGGAAAGCGGAATGTAATGGGGAAGGGAGAACAGGGAATACTGTAGCATACAAGAGGTTGGAGGGTATGGGAGGGACAGAGCCAAAGAGGTTGGAGGGTATGGGAGGGACAGAGCCAAAGAGGTTGGAGGGTATGGGAGGGACAGAGCCAAAGAGGTTGGAGGGTATGGGAGGGACAGAGCCAAAGAGGTTGGAGGGTATGGGAGGGACAGAGCCAAAGAGGTTGGAGGGTATGGGAGGGACAGAGCCAAAGAGGTTGGAGGGTATGGGAGGGACAGAGCCAAAGAGGTTGGAGGGTATGGGAGGGACAGAGCCAAAGAGGTTGGAGGGTATGGGAGGGACAGAGCCAAAGAGGTTGGAGGGTATGGGAGGGACAGAGCCAAAGAGGTTGGAGGGTATGGGAGGGACAGAGCCAGCTCCATAAATAGTACTGTATTTATATGTTAACTAAAAAGTATTAAAAATATTAAATTGCTAAGTCATATAATTTTTTACATGATGTCAGTATGCTAAAATGGCAGCAGATCTTTTTGAATGGCATAACAAGGTAGTCACAAGAAAAAGGTATCTAATTCTTGTATTCTATAATATGATCAATTAATACTTAAAAAGATATTATGTATTTATAGGCAGTCATATTTTAATTTCAACAATAGTGTACTTATCTGGGAAAATAACTTCAAAAAGAGTTCAAAATTTAATTTCACACAAATACAGAGAAGCTTGACCATGAAGTCACATGACATCAGGTGATCTCTGTACATATGAATACAGGTTTGACTTACCTCGCTGGCGAGTCTGCGTCTACAGTTCTGTTGTTTCCATGCGAGCGCCGTGAAGCTCTCAAAGAAGTTGCCGTCAAGTTCCTGAACACTGGAACACAACATCACGTCCGGTCAGACTTGGAAGCCGACTCAAGCATACCAGTCTGGGAATCTTGTTAACACTGGTGGCCAGACCACTTGGTCTTCCTGTGGGCACCGGTCAACAGGGAACAGTAGCATGCCCACAGCATGAATATCCTGCATGTACGACCTGCTCCCGCACAAGGCTGTGGCTTGTGTGTCAATGCCTACCATATACCGGCTTAATACACCAATAATCAATGGAGCCCAGCGGTGTGCTGGCTCCACTACAGGTGGCTGTGGATGCAGGCTGCATTGTGTGGTCCACACGGGTGATGACGCATCATTTCATTGGTCGTAGGGCAACAGCAGGCGAGTGACAACCAACAGGGATGGACACGGTCCTCCGTACAGCACGTACTGGTCTATAGTCATTATCAGGGATGGACACGGTCCTCCGTACAGCACGTACTGGTCTATAGTCATTATCAGGGAATCTACAGAAATTAGTTCTCTCTTCAACGTACCTGATATATAATTTACATAATTACATATCCATATATATATATGTATATATATATGCATATATATATATATATATATATGGATATGTAATTATGTATATATATATATATATATATATATATATATATATATATATATATATATATATATATATATATATATATGTATGTATATGTATGTATGTATATGTATGTATATATATATATATATATATATATATATATATATATATATATACACATATGGCAATACATTTATATATATATATATAATTTATATACATGGCAATAAATTATATATATATATATTTACATCAGTTATTATCTTAATATAATAGTTATATATATATATTATTATTATTAAAATAATGGTAGTAAGTCACCTATAATTTATTACACAGGTAGTTTAACATAAAAGTAATGATAATTTCTCACAACACAATGTATCATAGTATGTCTCTCAGCAGAACCACTGATCCCCCCTTGGTTGAAACAGCAACAAAAATGTTGTCACCAATAACACTAAGTCAACACGGGAAGTGGTTTTATGTAATTAAACAACACATATGTATATGTGAAATAGAGAATCTTCCACTTTGTTAATGAAAAGTGCATTACTGTAATGCATGTGGCAGCTAGTCTCATAAAATAGTAATACTTCTAATCAGTCAAATGCTATAGTGGAACTGAAGGGCAGCGATGTGATAGGAGAGTTGCACAAAACAGTCATGAAAAAAGACACCACTCCAGTAAAATTTTCTGCCCTAATAGTAACACTAATATCAAATGAGCGAAACACATCCCACAGTAGACACATGATCCCTCTCATTCATCTAGCTAATTTTAAAACACCACAAAAAACTCTGTGGTCATTGCCTGTATGTAACACATCTTCTATCTAAGTGTCAGTGTAGATATACAAAAACCTTGTTAAATGAAATACTAATCATTTTGAATTTTTATAGTGAGAACTATTTTGGCTTTTAAAATCTGTTTTTTGTGTGTGAGAAAATCAGTTAGTTAATCAAATTAGACAGCAGTATTATACAGCAAGGACATCTCCAAATGCACCAACATCAACATCATGAATGAGGTTAACCAAAGAAGGAGAAGAGGCAGACCACTGGCCCCTGGAGAACTGAAGATGGATGTGAAGACCTGGACAGAACTGGCTTGCTCAAGGCTGGCTGCTGGAGGAGATCTGTCTGTGCCTCATGTCCCAATGGTAGTAAAGAGGTTTGAGTAAGTGATCAGAACAACTATAATGAATGACTCTGCTGTCAATACAAACACTAACCAATCAGTGCCCCTGGTGTGGACTCACTGTACAGATCCCACTAGTGCAGTTCCATCAGCCATAAAATATAATCAATATGGCACCCACACAAAGTCCATGCACACCTGACAGGATTAAAGCGCGCTGTCTAATTGACCACAACGTGAGCTTGAGGGGAAGCTTATGAGGACATTCACCTGGGGACATCCACTGAAGGTGACAGACTGGGTTGAGGACACTCATACAAGGTGACTCTAGAACACCTGACATTATATCACATTTTATGTGGCATCATTCAGAATGATCAGGCTAGTTACTAAACATCCAGTTTTCAAATCAACATGCAGAACCGTTTATGTAAAGTCAGCAGTGGCGTATTTAGGGTCTTGGAAAGGCAGGGGCCAAATCTCAGAACAATGGTTCTAAAATGTGTCTAATAATGGGGACAGTATCCAAATTCAGTATAGTAACTTTTTTCATCCCAGAGCCAGAGACCAGAGTCAATCCAGCAACTGTGTAATAATGCAAATATCACAAAGCAGAAAACAGTAGACCGCTTTGCATAAACTGCTGGCATGTATAATTTAATGGTAAAATTGGTACCAAAACAACTGAGATAGTGAGCATTATGGCAAAGGTCAACAACAACAACAACAACGACTGAGTTTGAACAAACCCTTTCTCCCAGTATCCATGCCTAGACCCATAACAACGGGCTGTCTGGGCTTGTTATTTGACAAGTTATTAACGTGCAGATACAAAAACAAGCAGCCAGCTTGTAATATCACTCAGAAACATGAAGCTTCGAGGCTAACGAAACGTAATAACTGTGACTACATGCAATAAATAATACAGTACACTTAGAGAAAGACTATTCTTTTTTCAACTTCCTGCTCTTTCATAGAACTGCGACAGTGAAATGAACTATAATGTAACATGAATCATGCAGATGGAACCAGTTTCCATGGTGCTCAGGCAAATATGCAGGCAATATTCAGACAAATTATTGCATGACTACATTAAATAACTAAAATAAATATCTTATCAATCAAACAATGATAAGTGGTTGGAGCATGCACATATATAAACAAATGCCATTAACAAACGAACATGTTTCCCACATATTATTAACAGATTCTTAAAATGCACAGCCAATTAATTAGAAATCAATCTGGTATTGGCAGCGCCAATTAGTGAGAAAGCCATATCAGGGTGATATTACGGAAATGAGGTATAGCACAAGGGCTTGGTATCATAGAGCTGTTAGACATATTATGAGAAAAGGTGATTGAATTTGTACCACTAACATGGCTTAGGCCATTAGTGAGAATAAAACCTTTGCCTTTGCTATTATGTGAGAAGCTAACCTGTGAATCATGTTGACCAGTTGCAGGACACCTCAGACTTGTGGTCTGAGGTGTGCTGGAAAAAGAAATAATTTCCTGCCTTCTAGTGTTGATGGTGTGGTGGATGAAGATGAAATAGCTCAACTTTTTGTGATAAAAATAATCACCTCTACAACAGTGTGTCATGTGATGTTGACGAATTGAATAGAACAGGTGCCAAGATTAACAGGCAGATTAAGGAACATGTTGTACATAATATATCAGTTGAGGATGTTATCAAAGGTGTCCAGCACCTGAAGCTAGGTAAGTCTGATATTGCCTCTTATGCTGCCCTATGTTTTTACTATCAAATTTTTTAAACGACAATGCATTTTCTAGAAATCCAATAAAATGATAATATGGTTGATGGTAGCAGTAGCAATGGTAGATAGATTTCAACACCTCCAGATTATCCCATGCCATGGTAGATGCAAGACATGACCTATAGCCAATAGCCATATATATCAAGGCATTGCCATAGCCATAGCCCAAGCATAGCTTCTATAATTTAAAGTGACCTTTTTTAGTCTCGATGAGGGAGTCTCAGAGCAACTTATCTATAACTGTTACAGCCAACTCTCTTAACACTTTATCATCGATGTCATATTGTCGCTGTAGGGGCCAATCCTTAAACGTCCCAGAATGCGTGACCTATCTCGTTACATGAGTTGTTGTTTTATATCATCCCGCTAGGTGCCATACTTAATATTGGATGGTAACCACTAAAACACAAAGATGGACTCGAACCAGAGAACGTTGTGGCCCACCATGCCCATGGCAGCCAGACTTCATACTGCCGGCCCCATTGGTACTGTGTCCGTTTTGAATATAATTGCAGAGACTTGCTACTTGATTCCTTTACAGACATCAACAGCCAGTCATAAAATAGGTGTAGAAAGGTGATCCAAAACAAGGACAAAGAAACATAAATTCAAAGCTAAAGGCTGCACTATATACAGGAACATGGCAACTTCAGAGCATTGCAAGGGTTACATTTCCCTGATGGCTGGCACGGTGACACCCAGGACTTCAGGCTGATAATGATGGAGTGGTGTGTAAAGTATTAAAAATGCTAATTTCATCTTATTTTATGAGGTGGCTATAACATAGATCGACATAGTAGTTGCTATTAATATACAATTAGTATACCCCTCAAGAGTTGGAGTTACCTAACACGAATACCAAGTTTAGACATGCACCGATATAAATAGGCAATATTGGCCAATAATGTCAACATTATAGGGTGTCCAGGTGCTTTAATCACTAAAACTGAGTAAAAGTGCGCTAAAAAACAGGTGGGAGATGGGAAGTTGAGGATCCTGGCCTGGGTCCACACCCCTCATCCTAAACGTCGCTAATCTTTCCTTGCAAGAACGCCTACATAAACTTTCAGTTTATGATAAAGCAGTAATGATTTGTTCCAGTTAAGTCAAATAAGAGTACACTACAATTGCCTTTGCTATTATGTGAGAAGCTAACCTGTGAATCATTTTGACCAGTTGTCGTAATTCGTACAAACAATGTTCTTCGATTGATTACCAAAACGCCAATCTCACTTCGCACAGGAGCGAGCAGAGGGCGAATGACAATGGCGCCATCTCACGGAGTCTGGACAACCGAGGCTGAACCCACTCTCCCACCAGTGGCACCACAATGAAATGGTTAGTGGCGCCACTGGTGGGGAGTTTGGCCTGAGCCACGTACTACAGCGACACCTGGGGAACATTGGAACGACAAGCTTTGCTATCCAGAGCTAGCCTTAGCTAGCTAACCGTCTGTCGCACAAGTCATCAACTGGATGCAATGTGTACTTATAACTGTGACAGAATTCATGTATGCACACACATTCGGAAGGGAGGGAGGGGGAGGGGGAGTGAGGGAGAGAGGGGGAGTGAGGGAGAGAGGTCTCGATCGTCTCTATTGCTTTTACATCGTATTCCTCAGGCGTTTTAAAGGTCTCTCGGTTCTGGAATTAGCTTGCCTGCCTACCTGCCCTGCCTGCCTGCCTGCCTTTCTGTATATCTGCCTCTCTGCCTCTGGGCCCTTCTGTCTCTCTGCCTATCTGTCTCACGGTCTATCGGTCTCTCGGTCTCTCGGTCTCTCGGTCTCTCTGTGCCTCCGCCCCCTCCCCCTCTATCTCTCTCTCTCTCTCTGTCTCGCTGATTATGTCTAAAAATAATGTGTTTTACAATCTAGCTTAGTAGACGCAAACCGGTAATTATACCGACTTGGTAGTTCTGACATGGTACATTGCGAGACAGCATAGTTGAACATGGGTGCAATAATATTGGCTTCACTGAGCCACGTTGACTCTCGCCTGCAACTGACATCACGAGCGACCACTTCAAACGACACAGATTAGTATTATTACTCTCGCACGACGCTGCGTCAGCGCACCCCAACCACGTGACCATTCTCTTGGGAGAAGGCCACCAATATACGTCGTCTTCGGTGGTTATTTTACGTCTCCATTAAGAAGAGCTAACCGCCATTTACGTAATTATCCGAAACACGAGGGACATAGTAGCAGTGTTGAGAGCCACATGTTGAAATTTTTTTCTTCTTGCTGATTGTTGACATTAATGCGGTCGTGAGAAGGACTATATTGTCGACGTGAGAAGGACTATATTGTCGACGTGAGAAGGACTATATTGTCAACGTTAGAAGGCCTATATTGTCGACGTTAGAAGGCCTATATTGTCGACGTGAGAAGGACTACATTGTCGACGTTAGAAGGCCTATATTGTCGATGTTAGAAGGCCTATGTTGTCGACGTTAGAAGGACTATATTGTCAACGTTAGAAGGCCTATGTTGTCGACGTTAGAAGGACTATATTGTCGACGTGAGAAGGACTATATTATCGACGTTAGAAGGCCTATATTGTCGACGTTAGAAGGCCTATATTGTCGACGTGAGAAGGACTATATTGTCGACGTTAGAATGACTATATTGTCGACGTGAGAAGGCCTATATTGTCGACGTTAGAAGGCCTACATTGTCGACATGAGAAGGACTATATTGTCGACGTTAGAATGATTATATTGTCGACGTTAGAAGGCCTATATTATCGACGTTAGAAAGCCTATATTGTCGACGTGAGAAGGACTATATTATCGACGTTAGAAGGCCTATATTGTCGACGTTAGAAGGCTTATATTGTCGACGTTAGAAGGCCTATATTGTCGACGCTGTTCTCCATGTTTTGATTGTAACTTCACCTGAACTGATGCGTTCGCATGTCTGCGTCTTGTGTCATTAAATTGAACCTCTCTAATAAATCAGACCGACATTGCTAGAACACATGTTTGTGTGAGTAAAATGGCATCTCATTTATTTAACACAGATTAATAGTAAGTATGGGATGTGGAGGCGCCCCAAGGTAAAATGAGCTTCCGATGGTAACAGCGATTTGCCCTCTGGGGGCGTGCATCAAACTATACGGGTAAACAATATGTTACAACACCTGATAAAGTGTACTAATGGTGTAAACACAGAAAGGTGGGGTAATTGAACCCCCAGCTCCCACGGACCGAGGGAGACCCTCCACCCCAGCTCTCACGGACCGAGGGAGACCCCCTACCACAGCTCCCACGGACCGAGGGAGATCCCCTACCCCAGCTCCCACGGACCGAGGGAGATCTTCCATCCCAGCTCTCACGGACCGAGCGAGACCCCCTAACCCAGCTCCCACGGACCGAGGGAGATCCCCTACCCCAGCTCTCACGGACCGAGGGAGAGCCCCTACCAAAGCTCCCACGGACCGAGGGAGACCCCCCACCACAGCTCCCACAGACCGATAATGCGCATTGTCAATAGGATAGAAACCTTTCAGAATCGCTAATGTGGCAGGCTTAGCTCATGATGCCTTCAGCACCGTTGAACGGGTGGTTCCATTAGTTTTCCTCCGTGATGTTTCTTCGCCAAAACAACTTCTCTTTGGCCCACCTTATAGTATGGACGTCTTGCTCCCGTTCAATTTATTGACCTCCTGCATCGAGGCAAAACGCCGAACTAGTAGTAGCTCGATCTAAGGCGAACTACTGGGTTCACCAAAGTGTGTTTGTATGTTGTCCGTTTGGTGTGCAGTTTATTGTTCGCTGTCTTTGCTTTTTTTCGTGTGAAGTTTAAAGAAAAGAACATTCGCGATAGCTGGTGTCCCGCAATACTGCGTTTACGGGTGATCTGTCTATGGTTAGGTCCCGTAGTATTGATCTCACTATTCCTACTGGTCATTTAGGTTTCCGATGGAGGTTGTAGCTGAAGTTCAAATAATGGTCACGATATAGCGGACGGCATACACTGTCACTTGGGTGCTGCCCAATCACTTGTCAGGTGTCAATGGATTCTAGTTTACAATACATTGTTGGCAACGTTGTAAATTGGGTGTTCGGTTTCATGTTTTTAGGTGTGCAGTGAATCGTTCCATTTGCTATTTACGCCTTAACGGACATGACATTTATTGTCGATATATTTGCATCAGAATTGTATAGTGACAGGAGCTGTTAGTGGCGACGTACGTCCAACCAAGGTTCTCCTGTGCAAGTTGACTACTACTGGTGTTCACGTATCAAGTACGCAGAGTTGACGCAGAAAGTCGAGTGTTTGGGTCAGTGCAAAGTGAGATCTGGAGAGGGATCATGCTTCTATCAGTGCCCAGTAAAATTCTCTGTCGTATCATCCTGGATAAGATACAAGAAACAGTTGACAAGAAGCTAATAAAGGAACAAGCTGGCTTTAGAAAGGATAAATCCTGCACAGATCACATTGCTACACTCAGGATTATCGTTGAACAATGTATTGAATGGCAGAGCTCCCTTTACAGCAAAGCATTTGATAGTATAGATAGGACAGTTCTATGGAAGCTCCTGAGGTATTATGATTTACCCACAAAATGTGTAACCCTAATAAAGAACATGTACGAAGGTTTCACTGGTCATGTCATCTTTAATGGACAAGTTTCAGAAGGCTTCCAGATTGGAACTGGAGTAAGACAGGGCTGCTTGCTATCTCCACTGCTCTTTCTGATAGCCATAGACTGGACAATGAAAAGATCCACAGAACATCATCGTACTGGGATCCAGTGGAACTTGTTCTCACAACTAGAAGACTTGGATTTTGCAGATGATCTAGCACTACTCTCAGAAACCCATAAACACATGCAACAAAAAACAGAAAGGCTTCAAGAAAAAAGCAGCCAACTGGGTCTTAAGATCAATGTGGGAAAGACAAAGGTGATGAAAGTCAACAGCAGATCCTCCGAACCCATCTCACTAGAAAGTGGTACTGTTGAGGAAGTACAGGACTTCATCTACCTCGGGAGCAACATCAGTACAAATGGTGGAGCTGACAAAGATGTGGAGCTACGCATTAATAAAGCTCGCCATGCCTTCATAACCCTACGCCCTGTATGGCTCTCTTCCCAGCTATCCATAAACACTAAGATCCGCATTTTCAACACCAACGTTAAACCAGTTCTTCTCTATGGCTGTGAAACGTGGAAAACTACTCAGTCTCTCAACAACAAACTCCAAGTCTTCATCAACAGTCGCCTCCGATACATCCTTAAGGTATGGTGGCCTAACAAAATATCAAAGAAAGAGCTCTGGAAGAAAACCAAACAGGAAGAAATAAGCACTACAATCAAGAGGAGAAAATGGAGCTGGATTGGCCACACACTCAGAAAAGATCCAACAAATACAACCAAACAAGCACTGGACTATAACCCACAAGGAAAGAGAAGACAAGGAAGGCCAAAAATCAACTGGAGACGCTCCACACTACAGAGATCTTGAAAAAGTGGGTGTCACCTGGCAAGAGGCCAAAGCTGTAACCCAGAAGAGAGTGAGGTGGAGAAACATGGTTGACGTCCTATGCTCCTGAAGGGGCCAAGAGGATTAAGTAAGTAAGTAAGTAAGTAAGTAAGTAAGTAAGTAAGTAAGTAAGGTTCTGAAAAGTGTTTACACTGGTGTCACTCTGGATACAACAAAGAATGGCTACATAAGTAGTCTATACTGTTTTCAGTTACTTTAGTTAGTCTAGGCACCAGACTCGTTTGTTTTGTCTTCGTTGTAGCAAACGTAGCAAATGTAGCTTCAGTGTCACTGTCGCTGTGTGCTGACTTTTAAATTATGTCCTACTGTCCACCAACTGTCCACCTACTGTCCACCAACTGTCCACCACCGTATTGTTGACAACTCGAAAGCATCGCATAGAGTAGATGGACACCCGCGAGTCATAAGGTGACGCAGAAACACAATTACGCGGAATTACTGCCCAGTCGATACAAGTAATAACGAGGAAGTCGTACTATCGATAGCCTGTTTATTTCCGTCATAGTTGTCACCATCTGTATCCAAGCCGTGTTCCCGCTGTCGCTTTATGGATGTCGTAACGCTATGGAAAGTGGAATTGTTTCCGACAAGGGAATGTCTATATTGGCAGGGGTGTGTGACAATGTCTATATTGGCAGGGGTGTGTGACAATGCATGCAGCGAAAGATTGTCCATTGCTAATGCTCGGTCACACAATGTGGGACACGGTAACTCAGCGTTAGACCGCCAAACTGCCCGTTGAGAAGACTACGGTTTGAGTCCATCTGCTGCCGTTTCGAAATTTGGGCAATTTCGTTCACCCTAAGTTGTCTGTATCTTTCGGAAGTCACACGAAAAGCTGTTGCTTCCTTTTGGTGCCAATGCAAAGGAAGTAAAATATCGCACACAGTGGGTAAATATGTGATCTGCTGTGGACTCTTTCATGAGTCACGGCAGAAGCGTCTATGGCGCGGCTTGGTTAATTCTATCAGATACCTCGTATGATTAGGGGAGACCGGGGCACAGTGTAGGGGAGACCGGGGCACAGTGTAGGGGAGACCGGGACACAGTGTAGGGGAGACCGGGGCACAGTGTAGAGGAGACAGGGACACAGTGTAGGGGAGACCGGGGCACAGTGTAGGGGAGACCGGGGCACAGTGTAGGGGAGACCGGGGCACAGTGTAGGAGAGACCGGGGCACAGTGTAGGGGAGACCGGGGCACAGTGTAGGGGAGACCGGGGCACAGTGTAGGAGAGACCGGGGCACAGTGTAGGGGAGACCGGGGCACAGTGTAGGAGAGACCGGGGCACAGTGTAGGGGAGACCGGGGCACAGTGTAGGGGAGACCGGGGCACAGTGTAGGAGAGACCGGGGCACAGTGTAGGGGAGACCGGGGCACAGTGTAGGAGAGACCGGGGCACAGTGTAGGGGAGACCGGGGCACAGTGTAGGGGAGACCGGGGCACAGTGTAGGAGAGACCGGGGCACGGTGTAGGGAAGACCGGGACACGGTGTAGAGGAGACCGGGACACGGTGTAGAGGAGACCGGGGCACAGTGTAGGGGAGACCGGGGCACAGTGTAGAGGAGACCGGGGCACAGTGTAGGGGAGACCGGGGCACAGTGGACCGTATGAGTAGGGGAGACCGGGGCACAGTGGACCGTATGAGTAGGGGAGACCGGGGCACAGTGTAGGGGAGACTGGGGCACAGTGTAGAGGAGACCGAGGCAGAGTGTAGGGGAGACTGGGGCACAGTGTAGAGGAGACCGAGGCACAGTGGATCGGAAATCTTTTTTTGCAGCATTTCTCTGAGCATAAATACAGCTTGGTTCATTTCTATGGTGGAAATGATAGAGGAACTTGTTCTCTATAAAACAGGTTGACTCATATCCTGCAAACTGCCACCATTTTTGGCTGAAGGGAAGGTTAAAAAAAAATTCGGATTCACTGTGCCCCAGTAGCGGGGCAGAGTGGATCACTACCTGGGGCACAGATAATCAACTCGTGGCGTTGTGAGTCAGACATTAGATTCTAAATGATTATTCACAAATATTGTATTGATTTGTGTGAAAAAGCAAATTTGCTAACTGTCGCATTAAATGTGCTTAAACATAATGCTCTAGATTATAAGTATTACACTTTTATACTTACATTATAATAATAGCCTCTGCCTAATGGCTGTAGGCAAACATCGAACAAAATAATTTAATTTAAGATTTTTAAGCAAACGTAAGCAAATTTCAGATAAATCTAATGCTATAGAATTATGTTCAGGGTTATAAATATTGAAAGATTACAAAGGTAACATAATTATTATGCCTCGCAAATTATTGAAACAAAACAGCTTCCGCAGATCGTGCAATGTTCAAGACATATCAACCAAACACTCAGTTTAAGATGCAGAATGAGTTGACCTACTCAGCCTAGCACAGCACATTTGAATAAGAGGTGAGGTCCACAGGAAATACTATATGGCGTGCAACACGAGCTGTGCTACCACCTGGCGTGCAACACGAGCTGTGTCACCATATGGCGTGCAACACGAGCTGTGCTACCATATGGCGTGCAACACGAGCTGTGCTACCATATTGAATGTGGCTGGGCAACTTCCTTATAACATCTTCGAACGAAACATCTGATATGTCTTCCACATTTGGATAAAAGAACGTGAATCACTTTGGTTTCTGCCGTCGCTTGAACTTCACTTCAAAAGTATCCTCAATGCGGTTTTGAACCTCCCTATGCACATAACTGTGGCTTTCTTTATAGTCACCTGTGTCAACACAAACTCATTTGGATTCAGAGCATTGAAATCAGGCAATTCCATATCCTCTAGCTGATTCTCCTCAAGGTCGTCATCTAGCTGATTCTCCTCAAGGTCATCATCTAGCTGATTCTCCTCAAGGTCATCATCTAGCTGATTCTCCTCAAGGTCATCATCTAGTTGATTCTCCTCAAGGTCATCAGAATCTGATGCACTGTCCTCATCAACACAACATGTTCTCTCATCTGCTTACCCATTGGAATAGTCTCCATCTACCACATCTTCAGACTGGAGCTTCAGCTTCTTTCTGCTTTTTCTAGCCTTTCGGCTCCCTTGTTTATCTTTCTTCCTTTTCCTCTTTTCGTCAGCAGCCCTGATTTGTTCCTTGATTGGAACAATGTCAGAACAATCATTTTACCCTTCTTTTTTTCGGCTTTGTTTTACTTGGTGGTGCTTTTGGGAACTGACTGATATCCTCCGGTGTGATTTCCACTCGTCTGTGTTTGTTGAAGTGGAAGTGACTACTTCACGCGGCTTTTGATGTGTTGCAGTGGCATCTTGGGCTCGATCAGGAGGTTCTTGGACTGGATGGGGAGCGTCTGGGGCTGGATGAGTAGGTTCTGTGACTTCAGCGACTTTTACAACGACAAAGTTTGGTTCAAATATACCGGCTGAACGATTTAGAAAAAAAAACGTAGTCTGGGACATATGTTTTCTTTACGATATAGGCTCGGTCGACCAATGTGTTTTGCAATGCGTTCACGACGGTTATAGATTCCCGTTCACTGAACTGTCATCTTAACAAGATGCTTACGCTCGAACACACAGATCCACCAACAGTTGTGTTAATGAGACGGCAGAAGCGAGTCAAGGTTGTGTGCTCTCCAGTGATGGATCCCAGAGGGAATCTTCTCTGTGGAATATCCTTATTATTATTACTTAGACGCTTAAAGCGAGAAGTCTTCCATCATGACATAGCTGTTGGATTGATGACGGATTCATGAATGACTACTCGGTGTGTAGATTGGCGAGGGCCGCGTGCGTTGATTTGTTCTATAGATCGATCGTCAAATGCAGATTGCTACATTGTCGCAACTAATCAACCAATCAACCAATCATAATCAAATGATTTCAGCCAAACATTCCCAATCAGGATGAGTTGGAATGAAGCAATGACATTGATTCTGCACAAACAGTGCACAACACTGCCTTTTACTGCGCTGCTGTTCACAGTAAAATTCAGTATTTTCTTTACACAAATGTTATGAATTCTCAATGTGGTATGGTCTTGTTCTCGGTCTATCTTAACAAGATAGGCCGATAGCAGTATACCACTATCAGTATACCACTTATAAGAGTGTTCAACTTGTCATTAAAAGAGGGAGTTGTTCCTTTTGAATGGAAAGAAGCAAACATCATTCCATTATTTAAAAAAGGTTCGAGAAATAAGTAAGAGAATTACAGACCAGTGAGTTTAACGTCAGTGATTTGTAAATTATTAGAAAGGTTAATTAAAGACCATGTGGTGGACTTCCTTGTTAGGCATACATTATTAAATTCATCTCAACATGGATTCCTTAAAGCGAGGTCATGCTTAACAATGTTATGTTTTTTGGAAGAAATCACAAATTGGGTAGACGAGGGATCGCCAGTAGATATTATCAACCTAGATTTACAGAAAGCTTTTGACAAAGTACCACATCAAAGATTACTACTTAAATTAAACGCCCATGGTATCGGGGATAGCATAACTGACTGGATAGAACAATGGCTGACTGACAGAAGACAGCGTGTTGTATTAGATGGATAATTTTCAAACTGGAAATCTGTTTTGAGTGGGGTACCATAGGGATCAGTATGTCAGTATGCCTTCATTCAGGACATGGGAACTTGGATGTAAACTATAAAACGGGAGATACTGTTCTGGGTACTACTGTAAAAGAAAAGGACTTAGAAGTTTCAGAGCATTTTGGTAGTGCAGCTTCAAAGGGTAATCAAATTCTTGGGTTCATTAGTAGAAACATAACAAACAAGGAAAAAGCTAATTATACGTATGTATATAGCAATAGTTAGACCTCATTTAGAATACTCTACACAAGCGTGGATACCATATATTAATGATAGAGATACGCTTGAACGCACACAGAGGAGAGCAACTAAAATTATTCCAGAAGTGAGAGACCTCAGTTATGAAGAACGCCTGAAAGAATGTGGTTTAACAACTCTAGAGACAATGAGGTTAAGAGAAGATCAGATTGAAGTTTTTAAGATATTGAATGGTTGTCAATATATTTATAGAAATATGTTTTTTTTACTTAAGAAAGATAGTAAAACTAGAGGACATCAGGTAAAATTAGTAAAGGATCAGTGTAGATTGGATATCAGGAAGTACTCATTCTCACAGAGGAAAATAAATGAATGGAACAAATTGTCTACGGATTGTATAACTGCCAGCAGCGTGAATATGTTTAAAAACAGGTTTGACACATATCTGAGGAGGGCGGGTTATAAGTAGATGAACATTGTTGGACTCTCGAAAGCCAATGGCTTCCTTGTCCACTTGTTATCTGGGCCTTTGGCTTGGATAGCAAATCTTGTTAAATCTTGCTAAAATCTTAAAACAAATGTGTCAACATCCTGAGGGCGACACTGACGCCACCATTGGTGGTCCGGTATCGTTAGCCCCAACTGGACTGGGTTGCTAAAGCTGATCAAGTGCTCATGTCGGAGTGAAATGCCACGTAGCACGAACAAGTGCAGTTGCAACAGCTCTGACATGGCATGACCACCATTTTGTGCATGTCAGGGTGGACAGGCCTGCCAAAATGATAGCGGCAAGTACGTCCTACATGTTGAAGATGAAGAGTACAGATGCTTCGGAATAATTTCACGAAATGCTGATCTTATGTAATTATCCTCATATGATAACACATGGAACATTTATTTTGTCATGTTCTTATGTTTTTGTTCTCGGAACATGAAATTTAGTCTTTTTTCGCATAGTCGGCAACCATTTATAGCATACTTATGGTCGCCATCTTGTTTTCTTTAAATTTTTTCATATCAATTATAGTGGAATCGAATTCCTCATTTCTGGAAACATATAAAATAACATTTCAATCATGTCTGTATCTTGTCTGGTTGCGAAGATATGATAACAAGTTTATTTTGGCGACCATTTTGGATTTTTCTTTTTTAAATGCTCAAGGGTGAGAACTCCACACCCCCATGGGTGTCATCAGGCAAAAAAGGGTTATGTCAAAAAGTGCCCTTTAGCTGCCGGACTATAGTGGACGTTTCTTTGACGTAACTTGTGTAGCATGGACTATGCTAACATTATGGTAGAAGATATTGACCCTCACATAATTGGTATAACTGAATCATGGGCCAACATAGATATCACAGATGCTGAATTAGGACTGACAGGATACGTAATGTTTAGGAAAGATCGAATAGGAAGAAGGGGCGGGGGAGTTATTTTATATGTTAAAGAATCTAGTCAGGCTTATGAAATAAAACTAGAAATGGAAGCAGATTGCGATGAAGCTGTTTGGTGCAAAATTGTTTCAGGAAATTCAAAATTAACTATTGGATTAGTTTACCGAAGTCCAAACATAAACGAAGAGGACAACACAAAAATAAAAAACGCTATAAAGGAAGTTAGTAAAGGGGAATGTATCATAATGGGAGATTTTAACCATGGACACATACAATGGAATTCTCTAGAGAGCACAGGGATTGAGGATCAACAATTTATATGTTTAATCCAGGATAGCTTTCTTACTCAGCACGTACTAGAACCAACCAGGGGAGAAAATGTATTAGATATAGTTTTGTCATCAAAACAAGAATTAGTGGACAATGTAAAAATATTTGAACCATTGGGTAATAGTGACCATAATCAAATACATTTTGACATCAATGTAAAATCAGAAAGTAAAAATAAGAAAACGTACAAGAGAAACTTCCACAAAGGTAACTACAAAGATATGAGAAAATACTTAGCACAGCTAGATTGGAATAACATGCTGATGAATAAGACTGCAATTGAATGTTGGAATATTCTAAAATATGAAATTGAGAGTATCATTGATAAATTTATTCCCTTCCGAAAACAAGGAAAACGGTGTAGAAAGAAACACTTGTCAAAAGAGGCAATTAGAAAAATAATGCTAAAACAAACTATGTGGAGGGTTTATAGGCGTACCAGAAAGGAAGAAGACTGTGCAAAATACAAAGAGGCACTTAATGCAGCTACAACTGAAATCAGACAATCTAAAAGAAGCTATGAGCAAAAACTGGCATGTAACATAAAAACTGACAGCAAGAGTTTTTATGCATATGTCAGGAGTAAACAAAACGTACAAGACAAGGTTGGACCTCTAGAAGACAGTGCTGGAAATATAATATCACAGGGGTTTTTAATGGCGGAAGACCTAAATGGTTACTTCAGTTCAGTGTTTACAAAAGAAGATATTAGTTCATTACCAGTTGCTGATGCTAAATTTCAGGGGGCTAAATCTGACTATTTAGGACCGTTAGTTGTAACTCCAGAATTATTAGCTAGGAAAATAAAGGCAATGAAGGATAACAAATCACCGGGAGTGGATGGGATTCCTCCAAAATTACTAATGGAAACAGTAGATCAAATCAGTATACCACTTGCAAGAGTATTCAACTTGTCATTAATAGAGGGAGTTGTTCCGTTTGAATGGAAAGAAGCAAACATCATACCATTATTTAAAAAGGGTTCGAGAAATAAGTCAGAGAATTACAGACCAGTGAGTTTAACGTCAGTGATTTGTAAATTATTAGAAAGGTTAATTAAAGACCATATGGTGGATTTCCTCGTTAAGCATAAATTATTAAATTCATCTCAACATGGATTCCTTAAAGCGAGGTCATGCTTAACAAATATGTTATGTTTTTTGGAAGAAATCACTAAGTGGATAGACGAGGGATCGCCAGTAGATATTATCTACTTAGATTTTCAGAAAGCTTTTGACAAAGTGCCACATCAAAGATTGCTACTTAAATTAAAAGCCCATGGTATCGGGGATAGCATAACTGACTGGATAGAACAATGGCTGACTGATAGAAGACAACGAGTTGTAGTAGATGGCGAAGTTTCAAATTGGAAATCGGTTTTGAGTGGGGCACCTCAAGGATCAGTATTAGGACCTATATTATTCTTAATTTATATCAATGACTTGGACGAGAGTATAACAAGTAACGTACTGAAATTTGCGGACGACACAAAACTGTTTAGAAAGGTTAATACTGATGGTGATAAACAACATTTACAAAACGATCTAGACAGATTTGTGAAATGGTCTGAGAAATGGCAGATGCTGTTCAATTTTGGGAAATGTAAATGCCTACATACAGGACATGGGAACTTGACTGTAAACTATAAAATGGGAGCTACTGTTCTTGGTACTACTGTAAAAGAAAAGGACTTAAGAGTTACAATAAGCGCTGATATGAAAGTTTCAGAGCAGTGTGGTATTGCAGCTTCAAAGGGTAATCAAATTCTTGGATTGATTAGAAGAAACATAACATACAAGGGAAAAAAGTTAATTATACCTCTTTATAAAGCAATAGTTAGACCTCATTTAGAATACTGTATACAAGCATGGAGACCATATCGTAAGAAGGATATAGATACGCTTGAACGCATACAAAGGAGAGCAACTAAAATGATTCCAGAACTTAGAGACCTTAGTTATGAAGAACGCCTGAAAGAATGTGGTTTAACAACTCTAGAGACAAGGAGGTTAAGAGGAGATCAGATTGAAGTTTTTAAGATATTGAATGGGTATGAAAATATTGATAGAAATATGTTTTTCTCACTCAAGAAGGATAGCAGAACTAGAGGACATGAGGTAAAATCAGTAAAGGATCAATGTAGATTGGACATCAGGAAGCACTCGTTCTCACAGAGGACAATAAATGAATGGAACAAACTGTCTACAGATTGTGTAACTGCTAGCAGCGTAAATATGTTTAAAAACAAGGTTGACACATATATCAGGAGGGCGGGTTATAAGTAGGTGAACATTGTTGGACTCTCGATAAGCCAATGGCTTCCTTGTCCACTTGCCATCTGGGCCTTTGGCTTGGATGGCAAATCTTGTTAAATCTTGTTAATTCCTCAATAATATTATGTTGATAATGTTCCACAACTGGCGTGTTTTTCTTTCATATATCTTCGAGTATATGTATATATGTGTGTGTATATATATAATATATATATATATATATATATATATATATATATATATATATATATATATATATATATATATATATATATATATATATATATATATATATATATATTGGCAACCACGATTGTAAGACATACGCACGCTTTGTTGGCGTATTCCTTGGGCCAGCGCCAGTGAAACTTCTCTCCAGAGTTCTGCCTCCGGATGCTCAGTGTCCGGCTGTCCTGTCGACGTAGCGGGGGGTCGTCGCTGCCATGACGATGATGGTGATGGTGATGACGAGGATCCGTTGTTTCCGACATATTTGTTTCCTACAACGTGACGTGCACACGCTATTAGTTGATTGGTATGTGTACATATGGTATGTGTACATATGATACGTGTACATATGGTATGTGTACATATGTTATGTGCACATATGGCATGTGTACATATGGTATGTGTACATATGGTATGTGCACATATAGCAGGTTTTGAATTTCAATGTGCTATTCAGCAGCCGCTGTCGTGAGAGAGATCGGCTTGAACTCCGGATTATGTGCTGCAATAAGACATATTTCCTGCAATATGGGGCATTACATCATAAGCTTCTAGAGAGACCTAACGTTATTCGGCGTGGATGTGGTCATAGGACGTAGTTTGAAGTTAATAGAGCAGTCCGATGATTGAGTAGTTTTGTTTGTTTCATAATTGCGTTCTCTGTTCGCGCATTTTTGTTTAGAAAGTTGCAATCATTGCAAGTTTGCATGACACATATTGTAGGCATCATACTGTAAACATCATACTGTAGACATTGTACTGTAAACATCATACTGTAGACATCCTACTGTAAACATCATACTGTAGACATCGTACTGTAGGCATCCTACTGTAGACATCGTACTGTAGACATCATACTGTAGACATCGTACTGTAGACATCATACTGTAGGCATTATACTGTAGGCATCCTATTGTAGACATCCTACTGTAGACATCGTACTGTAGACATCGTACTGTAGACATCATACTGTAGGCATCCTACTGTAGACATCGTATTGTAGACATCATACTGTAGACATCATACTGTAAACATCATACTGTAGACATCATACTGTAGACATCGTACTGTAAACATTATACTGTAGACATCGTACTGTAGACATCGTACTGTAGACACCGTACTGTATACATCATACTGTAGACATCGTACTGTAGACATCGTACTGTAGACATCATACTGTACACAGCGTACAGTAGACATCGTACTGTAGACATCATACTGTAGACATCATACTGTAGACATCGTACTGTAGACATCATACTGTAGACATCGTACTGCAGACATCATACTGTAGACATCATACTGCAGACATCATACTGTAAACATCATACTGTAGACATCGTACTGTAAACATCGTACTGTAGACGTCGTACTGTAGACATCGTACTGTAGACATCCTACTGTAGACATCGTACTGTAGACATCGTACTGTAGACATCGTACTGTAGACATCGTACTGTAGACATCGTACTGTAGACATCGTACTGTAGACATCATACTGTAGACATCGTACTGTAGACATCGTACTGTAGACATCGTACTGTAGACATCATACTGTAGACATCCTACTGTAGACATCATTCTGTAGACATCGTACTGTAGACATCCTACTGTAAGCATCATACTGTAGACATCATACTGTAGATATCATACTGTAGACATCATACTGTAGGCATCCTACTGTAGACATCGTACTGTAGACATTTTACTGTAGACATCATATTGTAGGCATTATACTGTGGGCATCCTACTGTAGACATCGTACTGTAGACATCATACTGTAGACATCATACTGTAGGCATCCTATTGTAGACATCGTATTGTAGGCATCATACTGTAGACATCATACTGTAAACATCATACTGTAGACATCATACTGTAGACATCTTACTGTAGACATCGTACTTTAGACATCATACTGTAGACACCATACTGTAGACATCATACTGTAGACATCATACAGTAAACATCATACTGTAGACATCGTACTGTAGACATCGTACTGTAGACATCGCACTGTAGACATCGTACTGTAGACATCGTACTGTAGACATCGTACTGTACACATCGTACAGTAGACATCGTACTGTAGACATCATGCTGTAGACATCAAACTGTAAACATCGTACTGTAGACATCATACTGTAGACATCGTACTGTAGACATCGTACTGTAAACATCGTACTGTAGACATCATACTGTAGACATCGTACTGTAGACATCATAATGTACACATCATACTGTAGACATCATAATGTACACATCGTACTGTAGACATCATACTGTAGACATTGTACTGCTATTCCTCATGGACAACGTACTAACGGGGTGTATACCTACACGAGCTGGTGACTGCCATGACGTGTCTTTATTTAATACGATTTAACAAGATTTGCCATCCAAACCAAAGGTCCAGATGGCAATGGACAAGAAAGCCATTGGATTATCGAGAGTCCAACAATGTTCATCTACTTATAACCCGCCCTCCTCAGATATGTGTCAACCTTGTTTTTAAACATATCCACGCTGCTAGCAGTTACACAATCCGTAGACAATTTGTTCCATTAATTTATTGTCCTCTGTGAGAACGAGTACTTCCTGATATCCAATCTACACTGATCCTTTACTAATTTTACCTGATGTCCTCTAGTTTTACTATCTTTCTTGAGTGAAAAAAAAAAACATTTTTCTATCAATATATTCATACCCATTCAATATCTTAAACACTTCAATCTGATCTTCTCTTAACCTCCTTGTCTCTAGAGTTGTTAAACCACATTCTTTTAGGCGTTCTTCATAACTAAGGTCTCTCACTTCTGGAATAATTTTAGTTGCTCTCCTCTGTATACGTTCAAGCGTATATATATCCTTCTTACGATATGGTCTCCACGCTTGTGTAGAGTATTCTAAATGAGGTCTAACTATTGCTTTATACAGAGGTATAATTGGATTTTTTCCTTGTACGTTATGTTTCTCCTAATCAACCAAATAACTTTATTACCAATTGAAACTGCAATACCTAACTGTTCTGCAACTTTCATCAGCATGTACCTAGAACAGTATCTGTATGTCCTGTATGTAGGCATTTACATTCCCAAAATTGAATAACATCTGCCATTTTTCAGACCATTTAACTGATTTGTCCTGATCGTTTTTATATTGAAGATGTCCCTTGAAGTGCGCCACACTAACTGTTGTCGTAATGTTACTCGCTCTTGTAAGTAACAGGCAAGCAACATTCGTTTCACAGACGCTGCCCGGAATAAACCGTGGCCTCTGGTGCATAACATAACAACAACATAACATAACATAACAACAACATAAAGGTGAAGTCGCGCGAAATTGTCGACGGAAGTACGACACGTAATTATGTATGTTAAATTAGGGAATCGGAACAACGGCAAGAATGCAAATATTTAACGAATTATTGGATGAGCAAAGAATACATCGTACAATAAGGCATGTTATTCCAGTTACTAGCCGCCTAGTCCTGCGTTGCACGGGACAAAAAAGCAACCACTACAAGAACTTATGACTCTTGCACTACCCAGTCAAGTGTTGGTAGTGCAATGACAGTGACAACTTATGACTCTTGCACTACCCAGTCAAGTGTTGGTAGTGCAATGACAGTGACAACTTATGACTCTTGCACTACCCAGTCAAGTGTTGGTAGTGCAATGACAGTGACAACTTATGACTCTTGCACTACCCAGTCAAGTTTTTGTAGGGCAGTGCGAATAGTCCACGGGCCAAACAGGAGACCCCCCCTCCCCAGGGAATTTACGCCACAATATTTTTTAGGAAGGTTATTACGTACGCATGTGAAATACAGTTGTGTCCCACCTGGAATTGCTGCATTTGTGTATTTCGTGGCGGTTTAATACAACCAGTATCATTACAAAAGCTTGAAAGTAAGGACGGGGGGAGGGGTAGGGGTAGGGGAGGGGTAGATAGTAGCCAATTATGTCAACACACATCTGCCGACTATAGAAAATGAGGTATCAGTGAACATGTTTTTGAATACTATTCCCACTGTTGGCACACTTAACATATAATTGTGCATGAATTACATCATTACATCATACCTGAGCTATATTATTGAAATTACTCCACATTTTAGTTCACAGGCCAGATAGACGATGGCGGATTGCCACAGACTAATTTTTATCGACTCTCATTCTAGTCCAACAGCGTAGTTCTTGCATAATTGATTTATCTTATTATGTATTAACATATTATATTATTTATTAATTATAACTTCATATACATTATTTCAGTTATATCTATATACATAGTCTTATTTCTACATAATAATTAATATTAACACTATTGCGCTCTAATTATAACTATTTTTTAGTATATTTAATTACTGTACTTATCTGTATTTTATTAATCTTAATTAATATAATTTTAATTTAATATATATATATATATATATATATATATATATATATATATATATATATATATATATGTATATATATATATATATATATATATATATATATATATATATATATATATATATATATATATATATATATATATATATATATATATATATATATATATATATATATATATATATATATATATATATATATATATATATATATATATATATATATATATATATATATATACATATATATATATATATATATATATGTATATATATATATATATATATATATATATATATATATATATATATATATATATATATATATATATATATATATATATATATATATATATATATATATATATATATATATATATATATATATATATATATATATATATATATATATATATATATATATATATATATAATTAATATATGATTATTATATTATATTTTAATACATTAGATGTACTTTATATTCTTATTTTAACTAGCTTGTATAATGCATTTCTAAAGAATTGCATGTTTATTTATCAATTTTATAACTATTTGTCTTGTAAAGCGCCACGAACAATTTAAGACTGGATCTGGCGCTATATAAAATAAAATATAGTATTATTATTATAGGGGCAACCAGGGCCCCGAGTTCCCAGGGCCCCGAGCACGCGGGAGCCTTACTCAAGACCAAAAATACAAAGAAAGTTTCCCAAATTCAACATATACAGGCCATGCTAATCAGCATTCAACATACCATCTTTCTGGATTTTCTTAGCAAAAAGTCGTCAATAATGGACGAAAAGTCACGTTTCCGAAAAATGTCGCATTCGATCGACATGCGCTATCAGACAAAGATAGGGGTCTTGTTTCAGAAGTAGGCCAACATGTTGAGTTCTTTGGTGGTTCTTGGTTGGCGTAACACGCTTGATTCACGATTGGAATGCGCAGCAAGTTGCACGAATTCGTCGACCAGTTACCCTTCCCCCCCAGTTCGTACTGGTAGGTGCGCATCAACTGTTAGGCAGTTCTCCTGAATTCTTGGTCATCGAGATGTTGCAATCTAGTGATAAACCCGACCAGTCGACACGGCTTTGATGCGGTCCGACATCGCACTCGTCAGTTTGTCGACGATGACAAGAAAGATATAGACTTTGAAACAGTCTGGAGCACTTAATTAAGTCCTCTGGAAACAGTGGAGCACTGCGTGTCATATTCATTCGTTCCAGGATCGTGTGCCACAGTCCCCACACCAGTCCTGCATCTTGCAGCGAGCCCCTGGATCTCTGATCGGGTCTTCGCGTTCTCGAAATCGTCGCCACTGATCTTATTGGGCAGAGATGAGATGGTTGGTTTTTCTTTTACTAACTCTGAGACGGCATCTGAATGCGCAGACCACCTCGTGTCACTCAGCCTCTGGATGACCAACAGGTCACTTCACTTTCGAGAAGAGATGGGTAGATGCTGAGAAAAAACACACAACAAGACTGGACGAAATCGAAGCAATGAACAATGCGGCGGATGTATCTTAGCTCGCATTCCGTTCAACTTGCCGCTCATGTTACTTGCATTGCCATACGACCGAACTCTACAATCTGCAATACCAATGTCATTTTCTTTGAGGAAGTCTAGTAGATTATTCGCCAAGTCCTGCCCCAAATGGTGGAGCATGTTGTGGAAAATGACGAAGCGCTCCGCCGGTCAATCTGGAAGTACATACCTCACGAGTACATACCTCACTAGTCAACTGGTCAACATGTTACAGAGAATTAGGCATATTTCGGTTCTATTACAACGTGGCTGAGGACGTATTCGCCTATTATCGTAATAAACTCGTCGCAAATAGTCGCAACTATTGCTGCGACCCTGACCCTGTGTCTTTCTATGTGTTGTGCAATAAACGGTCGAATTGAGACTGAAGCTCCGCCAAAACATTGACCACAACCGCTGTCCGACCCAAGACATAAATATATCGTCGTATAAAAATACATTAAAAATTACTACCCCAGGGGTGTGGGGCTCACAATCCCACTCTAGGGTCCCCACTTAACCCGCCCCTGTAGATAGTGGAACCCTTACGACGGAATCCACCTAGAGAATTAATGTCACAATGGTTTAAGAAGCTTATGGAAAACCAATGTGAAATTAAGTTGTTTGTCAACTGGGAATTGCAGCTGTCGTGTATGTTTGTGGTTTAGTACAACTATTGTCCTTAGAAAGGCTTGAACGTATGGACGGGGGCAGGGACAGATAGTGTCCGATTTTATCAACACATATCTACAGACTATAGCAAATTATATATCAATGGAAATATAGTTGAATACTCTTCCCAATAGTGCTACTGTAACATACAATAACGCATGGATGACGTTACACTCTTTCTGCATCGTGTACAGCTGACCTCATCGTCCGATCGCACAACACCAATGTACTCGTGTTGCTACAGTGTTACAGTAATCGATTAGAGCCAGACGTTTCTTTGAAACAGGTATTACAAGCAGAAACTGAAATATCTCATCAATAAACATGGTGAACTGATTTGTTCAGCAATGCATGCAGTGTTTGTAGCCGTGTCAGGAGACTTGAGTGAGTGTTCTTGGAGGTAGCAAAGCAGGGGAAGTTGTCTTGCTGTATGTATGTTAAACCACTATACATAGATGTTAGCAAGTCACATCATCATTTCGCCAAGCAGCAATTCCACATGTGATATGGGTTACCACGTTCCAGCCATAATTAGTCTCTTGTCACCAATCAAATTGTCTACGAAGACGCATGTTCCGTGGATCTACTCATGTCATCCACATCCAAACATTCTCACCCCAGCTGCACATGGGTGGAAGGTTGATGAGGATGAAAACCAGAATATGACTGGACCGAAGGTGACATCCTGCAACAAGGGTTTATAGATACCATGTCTGAAAATGCCATCGACACCAACAACGATGAGGAAAACGAATAAGTGGCCAGTCTGGCGGACACCGTCTACAATGAACAAGTGGCCAGTCTGGCGGACACCGTCTACAATGAACAAAAAAGTTGCCAGTCTGGCAGACACCGTCTACAATGAACAAGAAGCCAGCCTAGCGGACACCGTCTACAATGAACAAGTGGTCAGTCTAGTGGACACCGTCTACAATGAACAAGTGGCCAGTCTGGCGGACACCGTCTACAATGAACAAGTGGCCAGTCTGGCGGACACCGTCTGCAATGAACAAGTAGCCAGTCTAGCGGACACCGTCTACAATGAACAAGAGGCCAGCGTAGTAGACACCGTCTACAATGAACAAGTGGCCAGCGTAGTAGACACCGTCTACAATGAACAAGTGGCCAGTCTGGCGGACACCGTCTACAATGAACAAGTGGCCAGTCTAGCAGACACCATCTACAATGATCAAGTGGTCAGTCTAGTGGACAACATCTACAATGAACAAGTGGCCAGTCTAGTGGACACCGTCTACAATGAACAAGTGGCCAGTCTAGCAGACAACATCTACAATGAACAAGTGGCCAGCCTAATGGACAACATCTACAATGAACAAGTGGCCAGCCTAGTGGACACCATCTACAATGAATAAGTGGCCAGTTTAGCAATCAACATCTACAATGAACAAGTGGCCAGCCTAATGGACAACATCTACAATGAACAAGTGGCCAGTCTAGTGGACACCATCTACAATGAACAAATGGCCAGCCTAGTGGACAACATCTACAATGAACAAGTGGCCAGTCTAGTGGACAACATCTACAATGAACAAGTGGCCAGTCTAGTGGACAACATCTACAATGAACAAGTGGCCAGTCTAGTGGACACCGTCTACAATGAACAAGTGGCCAGTCTAGTGGACACCATCTACGATGAAAAAGTGGCCAGTCTAGTGGACAACATCTACAATGAACAAGTGGCCAGCATAGTGGACACCATCTACAATGAACAAGTGGCCAGCCTAGTGGACACCATCTACGATGAACAAGTGGCCAGTCTAGTGGACAACATCTACAATGAACAAGTGGCCAGTCTAGTGGACAACATCTACAATGAACAAGTGGCCAGTCTAGTGGACAACATCTACAATGAACAAGTGGCCAGCATAGTGGACACCATCTACAATGAACAAGTGGCCAGCCTAGTGGACACCATCTACGATGAACAAGTGGCCAGTCTAGTGGACAACATCTACAATGAACAAGTGGCCAGTCTAGTGGACAACATCTACAATGAACAAGTGGCCAGTCTAGTGGACAACATCTACAATGAACAAGTGGCCAGCCTAGTGGACACCATCTACGATGAACAAGTGGCCAGTCTAGTGGACACCATCTACAATGAACAAGTGGCCAGTCTAGTGGACAACATCTACAATGAACAAGTGGCCAGCCTAGTGGACAACATCTACAATGAACAAGTGGCCAGTCTAGCGGACACCGTCTACAATGAACAAGTGGCCAGTCTAGTGGACAACATCTACAATGAACAATTGGCCAGTCTAGCGGACAACGTCTACAATGAACAAGTGGCCAGTCTAGTGGACAACATCTACAATGAACAAGTGGCCAGTCTAGTGGACAACATCTACAATGAACAAGTGGCCAGTCTAGTGGACACCATCTACAATGAACAAGTGGCCAGTCTAGTGGACAACATCTACAATGAACAAGTGGCCAGTCTAGTGGACACCATCTACAATGAACAAGTGGCCAGTCTAGTGGACAACATCTACAATGAACAAGTGGCCAGCCTAATGGACAACATCTACAATGAACAAGTGGCCAGCCTAGTGGACAACATCTACAATGAACAAGTGGCCTGTCTAGTGAACACCATCTACAATGAACAAGTGGCCAGCCTAGTGGACACCATCTACAACGAACAAGTGGCCAGTCTAGTGGACACCATCTACAATGAACAAGTGGCCAGTCTAGTGGACAACATCTACAATGAACAAGTGGTCAGTTTAGTGGACACCATCTACAATGAACAAGTGGCCAGTCTAGTGGACACCAGCTACAATGAACAAGTGGCCAGTCTAATGGACACCATCTACAATGAACAAGTGGCCAGTCTAGTGGACACCATCTACAATGAACAAGTGGTCAGTTTAGTGGACACCATCTACAATGAACAAGTGGCCAGTCTAGTGGACACCATCTACAATGAACAAGTGGCCAGTCTAATGGACACCATCTACAATGAACAAGTGGCCAGTCTAGTGGACACCATCTACAATGAACAAGTGGCCAGTCTAGTGGACACCATCTACAATGAACAAGTGGCCAGTCTAGTGGACACCATCTACAATGAACAAGTGGCCAGTCTAGTGGACACCATCTACAATGAACAAGTGGCCAGTCTAGTGGACAACATCTACAATGAACAAGTGGCCAGTCTAGTGGACAACATCTACAATGAACAAGTGGCCAGTCTAGTGGACACCATCTACAATGAACAAGTGGTCAGTCTAGTGGACACTGTCTACAATGAACAAGTTGCCAGTCTAGCGGACACTGTCTACAATGAACAAGTGGTCAGTCTAGTGGACAACATCTACAATGAACAAGTGGACAGTCTAGTGGACACCATCTACAATGAACAAGTGGCCAGTCTAGTGGACAACATCTACAATGAACAAGTGGTCAGTCTAGTGGACAACATCTACAATGAACAAGTTGCCAGTCTAGTGGACAACATCTACAATGAACAAGTGGCCAGTCTAGTGGACACCATCTACAATGAACAAGTGGCCAGTCTAGTGGACACCGTCTACAATGAACAAGTGGCCAGTCTAGTGGACAACATCTACAATGAACAAGTGGCCAGTCTAGTGGACAACATCTACAATGAACAAGTGATCAGTCTAGCAGACAACATCTACAATGAACAAATGGCCAGTCTAGTGGAAACCGTCTACAATGAACAAGTGGTCAGTCTAGTGGACACTGTCTACAATGAACAAGTTGCCAGTCTAGCGGACACTGTCTACAATGAACAAGTGGCCAGTCTAGTGGACAACATCTACAATGAACAAGTGGTCAGTCTAGTGGACAACATCTACAATGAACAAGTTGCCAGTCTAGTGGACAACATCTACAATGAACAAGTGGCCAGTCTAGTGGACACCATCTACAATGAACAAGTGGCCAGTCTAGTGGACACCGTCTACAATGAACAAGTGGTCAGTCTAGTGGACAACATCTACAATGAACAAGTGGCCAGTCTAGTGTTCAACATCTACAATGAACAATTGGCCAGTCTAGTGGACAACATCTACAATGAACAAGTGGCCAGTCTAGTGGACACCGTCTACAATGAACAAGTGGCCAGTCTAGTGGACACGATCTACAATGAACAACTGGTCAGTCTAGCAGACAACATCTACAATGAACAAATGGCCAGTCTAGTGGACCCTGTCTACAATGAACAAGTGGTCAGTCTAGTGGACACTGTCTACAATGAACAAGTGGCCAGTCTAGCGGACACTGTCTACAATGAACAAGTGGCCAGTCTAGCAGACAGCATCTACAATGAACAAATGGCCAGTCTAGTGGACACCGTCTACAATGAACAAGTGGTCAGTCTAGTGGACACTGTCTACAATGAACAAGTGGCCAGTCTAGCGGACACTGTCTACAATGTACAAGTGGTCAGTCTAGTGGACAACATCTACAATGAACAAGTGGTCAGTCTAGTGGACAACATCTACAATGAACAAGTGGTCAGTCTAGTGGACAACATCTACAATGAACAAGTGGTCAGTCTAGTGGACACCGTCTACAATGAACAAGTGGCCAGTCTAGTGGACAACATCTACAATGAACAAGTGGTCAGTCTGGTGGACAACATCTACAATGAACAAGTAGTCAGTCTAGTGGACACCGTCTACAATGAACAAGTGGCCAGTCTAGTGGACAACATCTACAATGAACAAGTGGTCAGTCTAGTGGACAGCATCTACAATGACGGAGCAGCTGATGCTGAAGACAACTAAGCAGCACTGGTCAACTGACTAGTCAGCAATGCTTTCCATATGCTGGCCAAAAATAGCCAATTGTAAATAGTATTTAATAAATATACCTGGTTGTACCTGTGTGCACGCACACACGCACGCACGCACGTTAACAAGGTTCCAGGTTTCTAATTATACAAGTTAATTATGACATAGTCGTGATATCATGGAACACTTATTAAACTTTCATAATATTTGTAAAGATAATTGAAATATATTTCCATGGATGCCCAATTCCTTTTAGTTTCGTATAATTTGTATATACATGTTATGCGGAAACATCGACCCTTGCCTCCATGTACACTTTTTCAGCTCTTTAGTCAAATTTCCAAACACTCCCTGTCGAACAGGCAGCAATTGCCAAGTGACAAACAAATAGATTTCTAATTGTTACTATGTAAGGTCGTCAAAAATACTGTCCCTGGAGGGGATTGGGGGTTATACCTGGCCCACGGACTTAGTGGTGGCAGTGGTTGGTGGTAAGAGTGTTTTTTTCAGTTTTCCTTCTCTATGTAGTTAGTGACAGGTATTAGTTCAGCTATTCGAAAGACCCAGGCAAAGGTTGAACGGTGAGCTCTGAAACAGCGGACGTGGAATCGAACCACCGTCCTCTCGATCGATAGTCATGTGCTCTAACCATTAGCTCACCGCTCTAACCATTAGCACATCGCTTCCCACAACAACATTTTCCTGGAATGAAAGGAAAATAGAACACTGGACTTGGTACTGGAGACCGGGACTAGTTGTATCGAGGAGCAAGTTCTTACTGATGCGTTTTACGGAAACATAGCACGCGGGTGGAGTCACCATCGACAGTAGTTGGTTGGAAGTCCACCAGCAGAAACATAGCACGCGCGTGGAGTCACCATCGACAGTAGTTGGTTGGAAGTCCACCAGTAGAAACATAACACGCACGTGGAGTCACCATCGACAGTAGTTGGTTGGAAGTCCACCAGCAGAAACATAGCACGCGCGTTGAGTCACCATCGACAGTAGTTGCTTGGAAGTCCACCAGAAGAAACATAACACGCACGTGGAGTCACCATCGACAGTAGTTGGTTGGAAGTCCACCAGCAGAAACATAGCACGCGCGTTGAGTCACCATCGACAGTAGTTGGTTGGAAGTCCACCAGCAGAAACATAACACGCACGTGGAGTCACCATCGACAGTAGTTGGTTGGAAGTCCACCAGCAGAAACATAACACGCACGTGGAGTCACCATCGACAGTAGTTGGTTGGAAGTCCACCAGCAGAAACATAACACGCACGTGGAGTCACCATCGACAGTAGTTGGTTGGAAGTCCACCAGCAGAAACATAGCACGCGCGTTGAGTCACCATCGACAGTAGTTGCTTGGAAGTCCACCAGTAGAAACATAACACGCACGTGGAGTCACCTTCGACAGTAGTTGGTTGGAAGTCCACCAGCAGAAACATAGCACGCACGTGGAGTCACCATCGACAGTAGTTGGTTGGAAGTCCACCAGCAGAAACATAGCACGCGCGTTGAGTCACCATCGACAGTAGTTGGTTGGAAGTCCACCAGTAGAAACATAACACGCACGTGGAGTCACCTTCGACAGTAGTTGGTTGGAAGTCCACCAGCAGAAACATAGCACGCACGTGGAGTCACCATCGACAGTAGTTGGTTGGAAGTCCACCAGCAGAAACATAACACGCACGTGGAGTCACCATCGACAGTAGTTGGTTGGAAGTCCACCAGCAGAAACATAACACGCACGTGGAGTCACCATCGACAGTAGTTGGTTGGAAGTCCACCAGCAGAAACATAACACGCACGTGGAGTCACCATCGACAGTAATTGGTTGGAAGTCCACCAGCAGAAACATAACACGCACGTGGAGTCACCATCGACAGTAGTTGGTTGGAAGTCCACCAGCAGAAACATAACACGCACGTGGAGTCACCATCGACAGTAATTGGTTGGAAGTCCACCAGCAGACATTCGGGAGTTAGGAAGACGAAATTTACGAGATGTGGACAAAAATGACTTTTTAACCATGAAAAACTTGTTTGGGTCGCCTACATAATATCACCTCACGCAGTCAGCTATGCGCTGACAATGACTGAAAGAACAACGTTTATTTAGCAACGACGTGTGAATGTTTATTTCACCTGTGAAGCCTAGTGTACTGGTTTATAACAAGTACTGTAAATGCTAGTAGCGTCAAACAAAATTAACAAATATCTCAGAAGGGCGGGCTACACATAAATGACAATTTATGGACTCTCGATAAGCCAATGGCTTCCTTGTTCACGTGTCACCCGGGTGTTTGCCTTGGATGACAATATTGCTCAATCTTGTTATTTTTATGGCACAACCATATTTGAGCAATTAATAAATATTGCACAATTCTTTGAAATGTGGAAGTTCGTTCGCGTGTGAGTGAGTGCGCGTGCGTACCATTCAATCAAGTAGAAGTCGCATTGCATATATAAGTATACATTGCCGTTCACTATTTCATACTCCATTCAATAATTTGCATTTTGCATAATTTGCATGTAAGAATCCGCGGAATTAGTCCCCTTTGGTACATAAAACATGAAAAAACATAATATGTGAAGCTGTGAACATTGTTACGCACACTGTGTATAAAATGTATAAGTGTGTATAATTCAATTAATGTAATAACAGTAACAAGTAAGAGTGACACCTGCTTTGCGTACTTTGCTGTAACAACGTGTCCCGTATTATGGGGCTAGTTGTTACAGTAGACCACGCATGGGAAACCTCATATATATATACGGTATGGTACAAAACGGAATATCAATGGTATGGTACATTTTATTAACACGAATAATAAATATAATGTATACGTTGACATAAATAATGCTTCTAACACACTTTTCAAAACAATTATTATAACTTAAATTTGTAACAACTAGCCCCTGTCTCCCCTAATTTAACTGGCGGTATTCGTTAGACCACATTCTGGATAAATAGAAGCTGAAGCTGATTTTTCTATCTGATGTCTGATCCCACCGATGTCTGGCCGGAACGATAATGGGGGAACTTAAAGGCACTTTGCACTTTTATCCCGTGGGAGCTTAGCGGCCAAACGTTTGATTAACTAATCGATATAACAACTAGGAGCGACACTTGCCCGACATTCGCCTGACACGCTGTCGGTTACCAGTCGATTACTGAACCAGACGGCCGAGTTGAGCAGCCTCTGGTCAGCATCGAATATCAAAAGTCCGGCTATTCTATGAATGCGTAAACACACGCACTGAACGACGACCGTGTATGTAGGTCACTACTGTTGGGTTCCAAGTGTTTATGGACTTATTTCCAGTGGTTTCTGTCTCCACTCATCACTAGTGGATATCCCAAAAAATGTATTTAAAATCACTAGTAGCCGTATAAATGATACGCAGACATTTCTATGGTTGTATCAGAGCACTCTGGTTGGTCTACGACCACCTGGTCTACTCTGTTATATCCCAATTGGTCTACATGTGTTTTCAAGGTATGCCCCACTTAGTTTGTCTACTGCCAGTCTCACAGCCTCACACTCCACGTCTGATGGTTCCTCAAAAACTTTAATTACTCCTTTGATGTGAATCAATCCAATTAGCTACTACTCAAATCATGCAGCCCTTTGATCATGCTATTATACGGAGTTAAATAAGCCGAGTAAACCCTATAATCGGGGACGGTAGACAAGCTATGGTACACCTTGCAAACAAGAGTAGACCAGTAGGCAGTATACATTGTAACATGCATGCATGCGTGCGTGCAAGTTCAGAGTCAGAATGAAACAAACTAAATTTCATGAAGGATTCGAAACCATACAATATACCAACGTTCTATGTGTGTCAATGTCTTCGATGTTTAAAAACTGCTATGAATTCCTCAGCTACGTTGACAACAGTTTATCCGTGCCTGATTAGTTGACGTGAAAGCGAAATAAATCGGCTGCTGGAAGTCGAGCAAACATGGCCGCCGAGCCAGCATGTAGGAAATTAAATGACAAATGTAGTACAGCACATTATGGTGCCACCTCACGGGAGCTGGATAATCTAGGCTAAACATTTTAGAGCTCTGGCAAACACTCTTCCAATCCACCGACCATGTCTAAATGGGTCGGCGTTGCCCCTATGCATAATGAATGCATATTTACTTAGTAGGCAGACAATCCTGATGCAGTGTAGATTTTCAGATCAAGACCAGCCCGAAATGGCGGCACATGTTATCTTTGCAAATGCGCACACGATCCATAAATCCATGGCAATTTACGGACACCACTTTATATACGAGGACTGTGGGAAGAGAGATTTGGCGGGAGTTGGGAAAGAGCGATGGCGAGGGGGAGTGGAGATGAGTGGTGGAGACGGGAGTGAAACAAGACTCGATGACCGGTATCGATGCCAGCCTCACCCCGGTGTAATGGGGAGGACAACAACTTTGTACGACGATTATACGGCGGAAGGCAGGAACAATCTATTGCACTTTACATTTGCAATGCATTTGACAAATCAGCGGTCAAAACAGTCCGTGTACTAAAGCTCCATTTGTTTTCCTTTTAAAATCCAAACGGATATCACTGTTTGACGTGTTGGTACAATCTGTCTGGCCATTGTTCAGTTTGAAGACAATATTTCTAAAAACATCTTTCATAATCATTCTGTACTTCTGTACTAAAACACAGTTTGATCACCTGTTAATCCCCTGGTTTCCAGTGTTGTTAAAGCGCATTGTTTACGTATTTTCCATAGCTACTGAAACGTGTAAACTGGCTTTGCAGAGCTGGATATGGAGACGAGAAGTGGCTGCAGCGATCAGGTTGCACTGTGCCGCAGTCTTATTAACGTTAATGCGGTTTGCGCGTAGATAAAGCGGCTCGCATTTGTTTAATCTCTAAATGGCGAACTACCTCAAGTACTCGAGTCTGAATGAAGGGTCGTCAAGTCAGACCCGCCAAGTGCAAGCGTCCTGTATTAGCTGTCGTGTTTACCTCATAGAGCCACTAATACAGCCGCGTGAACCAGTGATGATATCATTTATTATCACCCTTTTGAGTTGTGACCTCGCATCAACCATAACATGTTTCGATAGGATTTATCACGGGAAACATCTTCAATATTCCATATCGATTTCTTCAAATCACGAATGAACGAAATATTTGTCGTATGTTAACCTTCACCTTCACCTTCACCTTCACCTTCGCCTTCACCCGTTGAGCTGGACGCCCATAGGGGTGCAGCTGGACGCCCGTAGGGGTGCAGCTGGACGCTCGTAGGGGTGCAGCTGGACGATCGTAGGGGTGCAGCTGGACGCCCGTAGGGGTGCAGCTGGACGCTCGTAGGGGTGCAGCTGGACGCCCGTAGGGGTGCAGCTGGACGCTCGTAGGGGTGCAGCTGGACGCCCGTAGGGGTGCAGCTGGACGCTTGTAGGGGTGCAGCTGGACGATCGTAGGGGTGCAGCTGGACGCCCGTAGGGGTGCAGCTGGACGCTCGTAGGGGTGCAGCTGGACGCCCGTAGGGGTGCAGCTGGACGCTCGTAGGGGTGCAGCTGGACGCCCGTAGGGGTGCAGCAGGACGCCCGTAGGGGTGCAGCTGGACGCTCGTAGGGGTGCAGCTGGACGCTAGTAAGGGTGCAGCTGGACGCTCGTAGGGGTGCCATTCAAACACAGCGTTGTCTGTCCTCTGGTGTGATAACGCGGTCGGTAGGTCTTGATATGTCTTGTACGTTATCTGGCCACTTGTTTCTCTTGCGGCCCCGTCATCTCTTGCCCTCCAGGGTGTCTTCTCTTGCCCTCCAGGGTGGTTGTTTAGAAGTACACCAATATTTGAGTTGGCGTACATTGCCTGTATGACTTGTATCAGATCTTCGCTTGTCATGATTTGCCATAAGCCTTCGTGCCAGATACGGTCAAACGCCTTCTTAAAGTCAATGAAATTGTGAAACAGGTCTTTGTGGTGAAGCAGGTGTTTTTCTATGACATTGAAGATCTGATCTGTGGTGCGTCTCCCGGCACTTAATCCTGCCTGTTCTTCAGCCAATATTTGTTCTGTTTTCCTTTGAGTCTGCTCAAGATGACTCATAGCATGATCTTGCTTGGGTGACTGATGAGGCTGATGGTTCTGTATTTTTTATATAGTCTTAGATTTCCTTTTTGGGAATGGAATGTTCATGGATTGAGTCCATTCTTTGGGCCATTCCTTTGTTTTCCAGATCCTCTGGCCTAGTGTAGTGAGGACCTTTATAATTTCAAGTCTGCTGTGTTTGAACAGCTCTGTTTGAATGTTGTCAGCGACGGGTGATTTCCTTCCTTTCAGTGTGCGCAGTGCCTCCTCTACTTCTTCTTCCATCACTTGCCTGTTTCATCAACACTGCTGGTTTTACTTTCCAGTATGCCATTAACACAATGTTTCATATTCCCAACACCTACGCGCGCACACACCCAAGGCACACACACGCACACACGCACACACGCGCACACGCACACTCGACGTGCACAGGTTACGCAGCCAAGTAATTTAAAGGAAAACGTCTCGAATGCGGTAGTCCGGCTATATTCACTCACCAATTAAAAACCTTTTTGTAAGCACATATTCCTACACTACGACCATGCTGTTCATAAGCACCTGTTCGTACACTTGACAATAGGATATGACCATACTGTTTATAAGCACATATTCCTTCACATGCTAATAGGATAAGGTCTAAGCTCATATTATGCAACATATGTTGGTCTCTACTAACCACTATTGTGATATTCTTGATTGTAGTTACAAATGATTGGTTTAATTAGCCCCCAAACCATGACTTTTGTCTCGCTTTTAAGATACACGTAGCATATGGCTTCCACCATGAGTTGAGGTAGACAGACAGCGAGACCCAGACAGAGACGACAGGTGACACGATGATGCGACAGTTCCCTCGTACCTGTCTACTACCATGTTTACGTGATATTGATCTACCCTCGCCACACGACTCTTTGGGCTTCGCGAAGTTATTAAATCGACGATGTGGAAAAGGATCGACGCTTCAACTGTTCTTTGGTAGTCTCAGTTACCCAACTCCACTGAGGCGACATTATTATCTGAGGCGACGTCATATACCGGCTGGACGAATGTTCGACATGCTAAGGAAAGTATTTCTATCTGGGCCTATACTTTCATGATATATGGATGCAATCAACAACTAAGGCTATTTTATAAATTTTACCCGCAACTATCAATAGCTTCCTTCGAATGTTCGCACGACGCCCTAGAAACACATCCCTGTGCAGCCGGGGTTTCTTGTGTGTAAGACAGACACTGCCATTTCTCTGTGGAAACATTCAAATTCAAACACTGTTTTGTGAGTTGCAAATAACGGTTCTTCTACTTATTTTGAACGTTTTCGCGACAATGTAAACCTAACGAGGTAATATCAGTGGTCAGTGAGGACACATTGAGAGTTAATGGCGGCCACGTAACATCAGTGGTCAGTGAGGACACATTGAGAGTTAATGGCGGCCACGTAACATCATTGGTCAGTGAGGACACATTGAGAGTTAATGGCGGTCACGTAACATCAGTGGTCAGTGAGGACACATTGAGAGTTAATGGCGGCCACGTAACATCAGTGGTCAGTGAGGACACATTGAGAGTTAATGGCGTCCACGCATTGTCTGCATCACTTGGCCGTGTTATCCAACAGCTTAAGTTCAATATGGATAAACCGAACATCCAATTTCGATGTGTAAATTTAAACTCATTCGAAGAAACATGCTATAATAAAGTCAAGTCAACATGGTTTGTTATAGTAATCGAGATACATGAATGCATAGAAAAGTAGAACACATATTAAATATCACAAAACCTTCACTTAATAATAATACAAAACAGAAGCACAAAGATAATTTTCGAGATCCGCGTTTTGGCCGAGATATCCATCTTAATGAACAGCGTAAATTCAAGGTTTATGATCCACATCTAGTGTCGATGTGTAGGCAAAAATAAACTTATTCTGCGAAACAGTAATCAGGACAACGTGAGCTCAGCGATCATTTTCTTGACGAGCGGATTTAATCATAGTAGCGCCAACTGATCTCGTCCGTGCAACTCAGACGAGCGAACCAGTGGGCCGTGAGGCGAGAGGGCCAGTGGTCCGTGAGGCGAGAGGGCCAGTGGGCCGTGAGGCGAGAGGGCCAGTGGGCCGTGAGGCGAGAGGGCCAGTGGGCCGTGAGGCGAGAGAGCCAGTGGGCCGCGAAGCTCAGTATAATCACCAAGCTTAATTGTCAGTAGCGCTTTTCAATTAGTTTTTATTATCTGCACACTGGAGATTTGGACCACAATGTGTCATTCTGCTTCATACACAACGGCCTGGTGCTGGTGACATTTTTACTGAGCGTGACGCCATGCTGTGTTTTCGTATATGAACAAGAAGCCTTCCTATGTGGATTAATAGCATCATAATAATATCTGCTAAGTTTAGTGCTAGTTCTTGTTGCTGATGATATTAAGCATAATGTGGCAATTGCCCTAAGATGGCTAGTTTTAAGTTTGCCGTGTCCTGCTGCATTGCTTTGATTTTTGACCTTTTTCACTTCTCCCTATCAGCAGCCTTCTCCCTACCAGCAGCCTTCTCCCTATCAGCAGTCTTCCCCCTATCAGCAGCCTTCTCCCTATCAGCAGCCTTCTCCCTATCAGCAGCCTTCTTCCTATCAGCAGCCTTCTCCCTATCAGCAGCCTTCTCCCTATCAGCAGCCTTCTTCCTATCAGCAGCCTTCTCCCTATCAGCAGTCTTCTCCCTATCAGCAGCCTTCTCCCTATCAGCAGCCTTCTCCCTATCAGCAGCCTTCTTCCTATCAGCAGCCTTCTCCCTATCAGCAGCCTTCTCCCTATCAGCAGCCTTCTCCCTATCAGCAGCCTTCTCCCTATCAGCAGCCTTCTTCCTATCAGCAGCCTTCTTCCTATCAGCAGCCTTCTCCCTATCAGCAGCCTTCTCCCTATCAGCAGCCTTCCTCCTATCAGCAGCCTTCTCCCTATCAGCAGCCTTCTCCCTATCAGCAGCCTTCTTCCTATCAGTAGCCTTCTCCCTATCAGCAGCCTTCTCCCTATCAGCAGCCTTCTCCCTATCAGCAGCCTTCTCCCTATCAGCAGCCTTCTCCCTATCAGCAGCCTTCTTCCTATCAGCAGCCTTCTCCCTATCAGCAGCCTTCTTCCTATCAGCAGCCTTCTCCCTATCAGCAGCCTTCTCCCTATCAGCAGCCTTCTTCCTATCAGCAGCCTTCTCCCTATCAGCAGCCTTCTTCCTATCAGCAGCCTTCTCCCTATCAGCAGCCTTCTTCCTATCAGCAGCCTTCTTCCTATCAGCAGCCTTCTCCCTATCAGCAGCCTTCTCCCTATCAGCAGCCTTCCTCCTATCAGCAGCCTTCTCCCTATCAGCAGCCTTCTCCCTATCAGCAGCCTTCTTCCTATCAGCAGCCTTCTCCCTATCAGCAGCCTTCTCCCTATCAGCAGCCTTCTCCCTATCAGCAGCATTCTCCCTATCAGCAGCCTTCTTCCTATCAGCAGCCTTCTTCCTATCAGCAGCCTTCTCCCTATCAGCAGCCTTCTCCCTATCAGCAGCCTTCTTCCTATCAGCAGCCTTCTTCCTATCAGCAGCCTTCTCCCTATCAGCAGCCTTCTTCCTATCAGCAGCCTTCTCCCTATCAGCAGCCTTCTTCCTATCAGCAGCCTTCTCCCTATCAGCAGCCTTCTCCCTATCAGCAGCCTTCTTCCTATCAGCAGTCTTCTTCCTATCAGCAGCCTTCTCCCTATCAGCAGCCTTCTTCCTATCAGCAGCCTTCTCCCTATCAGCAGCCTTCTTCCTATCAGCAGCCTTCTCCCTATCAGCAGCCTTCTCCTTATCAGCAGCCTTCTCCCTATCAGCAGCCTTCTCCCTATCAGCAGCCTTTCCCCTCACTTCTCATACTCCTCCACCTTTCTCACACCCATCTTATGCATAATGTCTTCCCATCTTAATTGTGATCTATCCTACTTCCTGCGACTTTGTCGTTCCCCGTCCCTGCTCTCTTTGGTAGTCGGTCCGTCTCCGTCCGCATCAAATGTCTTGTTTCTACCATCGGCCTCCTTACTGTTCTTCCACGTAAGCTGAACTACATCCAAATCTCTTGCCTCGGGTCATTCGTCCTCCTTCTCTAGTCACGTTTATTTGCTGATATATTAATCATCAAGTAGCAGAATCAGTCTGATAATGTTGACCGCGGAAACATATAATTTCACAATGGACATGGCGATTCCTTGATTGGTTGATTGATTAATTGATTGATTGATTGATTACCGCCAGGCAGTTAGCGGGCCTACACTTGACCAGAGCTAAGGGCAAAGGTCAGTGTCCGGCGTAATGCCAACACAGCGTTCCGTGACCAGCATATTGGGTCGGACCAACAAATGGAATATTATTCTACTACTGTGAGAGATAATATTAACTCCGGTGAAATCCGTGTAGACTAAACACCTGGAATGTTTGGCTCGTCACTAAGCAGTGTGTCAGTATAAACGACAGCAATTCACGTTAATGTTTGCCACATTAAGCAGCGGTAATTAATTTGTAGATTATTTCATGTTATGTAGGGCTTACTGGCGACAAAAACACAGCGTGTACCAAATTCATATTGGATTGTCGTCCACGCTAATTGTACAGTACGATTGATAACTGTTATATCCTGGATTGCTTCTATTTTTCTAAGTATTAAGCGGCAATGTTCACTGAGCCACGTGAAATAATATATTTTAGGCATAATGCTGCATTGCCTAGAAATTATATAAGTGTTGGGTTGTTACATTCGATATTTCTCAACATGATACAAGATAAGAGAGAAAAGGCAATGTCCCAGGTCACGGAGAGACCAAAGGAAAGACGTTACACAGGAGTATCATTGATCAATTTGTTCCTTTGAACAAATAAGGAAAACGGTCTAGAAAGAAACACTTGTCTAAAGAAGCTATTAGAAAAAGTATGTACAAGCAAACTATGTGGAGGGTTTATATGCGTACCAGAAAGGATGAAGATTACACAAAGTACAAAGAGGCACTTAATGCAGCTACGACTGAAATCAGATAATCTAAAAGAAGCTATAAGCAAAAATTAGCATGTAAAAAAAAGATGACAGCAAGAGTTTTTTTATGCATATATCAGGAGTAAATAAAACGCACAAGACTAGGTTGGACCACTAGAAGACAGTGCTGGTAATATAATATCACAAGGTTTTCTAATGGCGGAAAACCTAAATGATTACTTCATGTTTACCAGAGTGGATATTAGTTCATTACCAGTTCATGATGCAACATTTTTGGAGGGTAAATCGGACTATTTAGGGCAGTTTACTGTAACTGCAGAAATGCAGTGCAGTGGTCAGTGGTTGTGTAGTAGCCTGTGGTCGAGCTGTCTTTGTTCACAATTGACGCTGTCATGCCACTGTCGTATTTGACACGCAGCCGTTGACATGGTTTCCCTGACTGACGCCTTATATTGATCGCCATTTACCGCTTACATCTGTGGTCTATGAGATGCACGCTCCAGGGCTCTGCAGGTGTTCCTTGTATTTTGACACAACAAACAGTCAGCGTTGTTCTTTTTGTTCCACGTGGCACGCAACAGAACTTTTTGCTGCCTGTCAGATGAATACTGGACCTCGATGATTTGTGACAAGTTGCGACTTGCTGTGGTAAAGGATTGAGCGCCATGTAAACACGGATATCGACATTATACTATATTAGTGTAGTACTGTGAGTTGTCACATTGCGAGGTTTTATGACTACGAAGAGGAAATATACGACGTGCACTAGTTAGCTTTTGTGATGCACGTGGCAACAAATATTAACTAGTATGGTGTTATTGCTGCTGCTGCTGCTGCTGCTGCTGCTGCTGCTGCTGCTGCTGCTGCTACTGCTGCTGCTGCTGCTGCTGCTGCTGCTGCTGCTCCGATATAACCGTTTGTCCATCTGTCCAATAAAGATAGTTTCAACCTGGTGCAACTAAACCTAAACCAACCAGCCAGAAACTGGACAGCTAACCAGAAACTGGACAGCTAAACAGAAACTGGACAGCTAAACAGAAACTCGACAGCTAAACAGAAACTCGACAGCTAAACAGAAACTCGACAGCTAAACAGAAACTGGACGACCAGTCGGAAACAGGACAAACAGCCAAAACAGGACAATTGGCAGAAAGAGACCAGCCAGGACTTTAACAAGAAGACGAGTAAGTTGACTCAGTGAAGAGTAAGTTGACTCAGTGAAGAGTAAATTTACTCAGTGAAGAGTAAGTTGATTCAGTGAACAGTAAGTTGACTCAGTGAACAGTAAATTGACTCAGTGAAGAGTAAGTGGGCTCAGTGAAGAGTAAGTTGACTCAGTGAACAGTAAGTTGACTCAGTGAACAGTAAGTTGACTCAGTGAACAGTAAATTGACTCAGTGAAGAGTAAGTGGACTCAGTGAAGAGTAAGTTAACTCAGTGAACAGTAAGTTGACTCAGTGAACAGTAAGTTGACTCAGTGACGCAAAACAGTTGGTCGTAAATGATAAACCGGATTCATTAAAAACGCTGTTGATATAAAATCGATATTCGAATTAATCTTCATTTTCAAGACTCCGGACGACAGGAGAGTCTTTCTGATGCAATAACTAATAATCTCGCACTTGCTTTTTTGTGAATAGAGTGAGTGTATGGCGATGTATTAAACTGCTGGCTTAGGCGGCTGTAATATCGTAGCGTGGCATACGAAACCTCGTCTGTGATATTAACTATAGCAACATGAAACTGGCACAAAATATAGTGAAATCAGAGTCGTGCTGTGAACATGGCAGATCAGCGCCTTTGAAAAGGCAGAACCGTTGATCAGTATTGGCTCAAAAGGCGATATTGACGTTAAAGTAATGTAAATCGGTTATTGTGTTTATGGTATCCAAGGTTACGTTGATCTGAGGCACAGTACTTTCAACCAATTGCAGTCAGAATCGTTCGAACACCAATGTGAATTGTCGTTGACATATTGAGCCAATTTGTTGTTATTATACAGAATAGTTTCAAACAAATAAAGGCATACTTGTCAGACATGTGAATTATTCATCTTTCAAACGATCCATGCCTTCCAAATGAGCAAGAACATCCAGTTTAACAAGTGCTGCAGTAGAAGGAATCACAGAAGTAATGGATACAGAACGAGCAACAGTTGGCGGTGTAGGAACCAGCAGGACAAGCAACAGTTGGCGGTGCAGGAACCAGCAGGACGAGCAACAGGTGGCGGTGCAGGAACTAGCAGGACGAGCAACAGGTGGCGGTGCAGGAACTAGCAGGACGAGCAACAGGTGGCGGTGCAGGAACCAGCAGGACGAGCAACAGACGGCGGTGCAGAAACCAGCAGGACGATCAACAGACGGCGGTGCATGAACCAGCAGGACGAGCAACAGACGGCGGTGCAGGAACCAGCAGGACGAGCAACAGACGGCGGTGCAGAAACCAGCAGGACGAGCAACATACGGCGGTGCAGGAACCAGCAGGACGAGCAACAGACGGCGATGCAGGAACCAGCAGGACGAGCAACAGACGGCGGTGCAGGAACCAGCAGGACGATCAACAGACGACGGTGCATGAACCAGCAGGACGAGCAACAAACGGCGGTGCAGGCACCAGCAGGACGAGCAACAGACGGCGGTGCATGAACCAGCAGGACGAGCAACAGACGGCGGTGCATGAACCAGCAGGACGAGCAACAGACGGCGGTGCAGGAACTAGCAGGACGAGCAACAGATGGCGGTGCATGAAACAGCAGGACGAGCAACAAACGGCGGTGCAGGCACCAGCAGGACGAGCAACAGACGGCGGTGCAGGAACCAGCAGGACGAGCCACAGACGGCGGTGCAGGAACTAGCAGGACGAGCAACAGACGGCGGTGCAGGCACCAGCAGGACGAGCAACAGACGGCGGTGCAGGAACTAGCAGGACGAGCAACAGACGGCGGTGCAGGAACTAGCAGGATGAGCAACAGACGGCGGTGCAGGCACCAGCAGGACGAGCAACAGACGGCGGTGCAGGAACTAGCAGGACGAGCAACAGACGGCGGTGCAGGCACCAGCAGGACGAGCAACAGACGGCGGTGCAGGAACTAGCAGGACGAGCAACAGACGGCGGTGCATGAACCAGCAGGACGAGCAACAGACGGCGGTGCAGGAACCAGCAGGACGAGCAACAGACGGCGGTGCAGGCACCAGCAGGACGAGCAACAGACGGCGGTGCAGGAACCAGCAGGACGAGCAACAGACGGCGGTGCAGGCACCAGCAGGACGAGCAACAGACGGCGGTGCAGGAAATAGCAGGACGAGCAACAGACGGCGGTGCAGGAACCAGCAGGACGAGCAACAGACGGCGGTGCAAGAACCAGCAGGACGAGCAACAGACGGCGGTGCAGGCACCAGCAGGACGAGCAACAGACGGCGGTGCAGGAACTAGCAGGACGAGCCACAGACGGCGGTGCAGGAACCAGCAGGACGAGCAACAGACGGCGGTGCAGGAACCAGCAGGACGAGCAACAGACGGCGGTGCAGGAACTAGCAGGACGAGCAACAGACGGCGGTGCAGGCACCAGCAGGACGAGCAACAGACGGCGGTGCATGAACCAGCAGGACGAGCAACAGACGGCGGTGCAGGAACTAGCAGGACGAGCAACTGATGGCGGTGCAGGAATACCAGCAGATTGTAGAAAGTAGATTATGGTTCTGTGTCAGATCTCTACCATTTACAAATCGCTCACCGTTGTCAGACACGAGGTCGTTTGGCACGAATTTGTCAGGCACTAGGTTTTTAGGCATTAGGTTGTCAATCACTAGCTTGTCAGACACAGGGTTATCAGACGCTATGTTGTCAATAGTTATACTACTGTTGTCATGTTGAATACTTACAAAGGTCAAAGGGATTAGATTATGTGCAGTGAGTTGTGTGTAAAGTTAGGCGTACAATACTCAACTTTTATTGCGAGTTTTGTTTATTTGACACATTTACATGAACAACGGGTAATAGTAACACAGTTTTTTTCTAATCTGCTTTTAAAACTGGAGGTTGTTTCACTGTTGGAAATTTCGGGGCTTAAGGAATTCCAGTCTGTAACTGTGCGTGGAAAGAAAATACACTAGAACACGTCGGATTTAATAGTTGGGGGAACGAACTGATGACAATCGCTCGGTCTAGTGTGGTGAGTAGACGTGTAAGGTAGTCTGGCAAGGTGTAAAGCTTTGTGGAAGACCGACAGTCTTGAAACTTGAAACTTCTATTTTGGAGGGTTGGCCAGTTAAGTGTGGACAACATACTAGTAAGATAGATAAGATAAGATAATTCTTTATTGTCGCAACAATGAAATTGAGAAATTTGTCTCGGGTAAGAACAGACATGATTGCAATATATACATAAAACCATTCTATAAACGCGGCAGAGAAGTAGACAGTGAAACAGACTAAAAATAATAGTAATAATACTAAAAATAAATACACACATAAATAATGATTAGACAATATATACATTGCATGCAACGACAAGTGACACTGTTGCAGCAGGCATCATGAGTTGAGTTGTTTAATGGACAGTGGCACAAATGAGTATTTGTATATGTTAAGCCTGCACGGAGGAGTTCTATAGCGGCTAGTAACACTGGATTCTCTAGAATAACCGTGCAAAACAAAACGCAGCCCTGCGTTGGATATTTTCATTTGATTATTTTGACATTTACGGTATGGTTCCCATACAGCTGAGGAACATTGGAGCTAGGGCCTGTCGAGGGTGGTGTATGAACATTGGAGCTTGGGCCTGTCGAGGGTGGTGTATGAACATTGGAGCTTGGGCCTGTCGAGGGTGGTGTATGAACATTGGAGCTTGGGCCTGTCGAGGGTGGTGTATGAACATTGGAGCTTGGGCCTGTCGAGGGTGGTGTATGAACATTGGAGCTTGGGCTTGTCGAGGGTGGTGTATGAACATTGGAGCTTGGGTCTGTCGAGGGTGGTGTATGAACATTGGAGCTTAGGCCTGGCGAGGGTGGTGTATGTTTTCGCCTTTGTCTCTTGTGAGCACTTTACATTAGCCCGATAGTTCTATTTGGTTTAGATGTGATGTCGATGTGGGTTTTCCATAAAAGAAGAGTAACTATGTCACTTTCAATTGTCCTCAACAGCAGACAGTCATCAGCAAATAGTTTAAGCAGACAGTCATCAGCAAATAGTTTAAGCAGACAGTCATCAGCAAATAGTTTAAGCAGACAGTCATCAGCAAATAGTTTAAGCAGACAGTCATCAGCAAATAGTTTAATGTGGGAAGTAATATTTTTCCAATATCACTTACGTATAATAGAAACATGAGCGTTGCAAGCACAGTGCCTGGGGAACACAGTGCCTGGGGAACACAGTGCCTGGGGAACACCGGAACACATTTGAATGTTTTGTGAAGCATCACCGTCAACTACAACCCGCTGTGTCCTATTTGTAAGCCAAGAACTGATCCAATGCCATGTCTTTCACTGGATGACACAGTGTTTTAGTTTGAGAAGGAGCCTCTGTCGAGGGACAGTGTCGAAGACTTTGGAGATACCTAGGATTCGAACATCTGTCCGTTTATCCTCATCACCAACTGGTTGAAAGACTTCGGGATTTGATGGCTCGCCATTCAGCTCTCTCCTTCATACATGCAGTTACCTCCTCTGTATCTGTCACACCAGCATCCCATTTTAGGACCTCGACGTAGCTAAGAGCTGGCCGTCCCTTTGAAGCGCGTCCGTGCGTTGGCTCCCGTTGAAACTGGTCCGCAACTCAACAAAACTGGATGTCCCCGCTTGCCTTATGTTGTACCCTGTTTATGGTTGTCAACAGATCTTGCAAGAGAGTCAAAGGTTACTTGACTTTCACATGAGTGCTTAGTAACTGACTTTCACATGAATGCTTAGCACGGAAACCATGTTAGATGGTTGTTTCTATCAAGATGAGCCATGATTGAGTGGTACAAGACATGTTCCATGATGTTCCATGATTTTGAGCCGGCAACGTACGCTGGTCTGCAGCTCAATAAAACTGGATGAGTCGTGCAATGTACGCTGGTCTGCAGCTCAACAAAACTGGATGAGTCGTGCAATGTACGCTGGTCCGTAACTCAACAAAACTGGATGAGTCGTGCAATGTAAGCTGGTCCGTAACTCAACAAAACTGGATGAGTCGTGCAATGTACGCTGGTCCGTAACTCAACAAAACTGGATGAGTCGTGCAATGTACGCTGGTCAATAACTCAACAAAACTGGATGAGTCGTGCAATGTACGCTGGTCCGTAACTCAACAAAACTGGATGAGTCGGGCAATGTACGCTGATCCGTAACTCAACAAAACTGGATGAGTCGTGCAATGTACGCTGGTCCGTAACTCAACAAAACTGGATGAGTCGTGCAATGTGCGCTGCTCCGCAACACGCTAAAAATCGATTCGCGCGTTCATTTGGTCGGGTCAATCGTTTTTAGACCGTTTCGAAAAAAAATGTATAATGTGCGCTGATAAAATCGCACAAACGCACGACTCGCAACAAAAGTCGAGCAATGTATGCCTATTATTAGACAAACATCGCACTTCGTCCCAAGACACGTCAATTTAGCTACATATGCCAATTAAAACACTTCCGAAACGCAAGGTACGAACAGGAACCATTATAACCGAACAACTGCAACGTCTCTTGCAAAGAAAACATATCTTGTGCGTTGCGCTACCAGACCTGGGGCAGATACATCGTGCATCTGTATCTTTTGTATCTAGATGCATTTTTCGAAGTATCTGTATCTAGATACTTTTGTTCAACATGAAAATTATCTGTATCTGTATCTAGATACAGTGGCGATGTATGTTAATTTTCAGATACATTTAAGATACAATGTATATCACAGATTTTGCTGGAAATATTCCATTGGTGAATTGCAATTAGATAGAGAAGCCCCTAATTACTCACAGTCTGGAGTAGTTAAAAAATGTTGATGAAGGAATATTGCTTCATTGATGATTATATAATTAGTAATTATATTTGTTTCATGTTTTTAAAAGCAATTAGCGAAGCCATTTGGATCACTCAGTCATTCATATGGAAATCTTGAGCAGATCATAAAGTGACACATGTCAAACATCAAATAATACCATAGCAATTGAGTTTACTTTGATGCTTGCCTTGTAAATCATATAAAAGGTGAGCTGTTCATGTCAATGTCAGTATTACTAGTTGACACTGATCAAACCATCTCTCTTATATTGGTTTGATAAATTTATTTAACCATGGGTATTACAAAGCTGAACTGACAGGTTGGTGATTATACTATGTATGATATTACCTGAATTAAATATTAAATACATATCCAGTGTGTTTTCCCTGACAGTGTTCAAAGCGGTATCGAAAATGTATCTGTTTCTGTATCTATATACATTTGAATGTATCTGTATCTAGATACATTTAAAATTAATGTATCTGTATCTGTATCTGTGTCTGTGACATTTCCAGTGTATCTGTATCTTATCGAGATACATTGGTGATGTATCTGCCCCAGGTCTGTACGCTACATATATAACTACCATTGTTTCCCAGAGTGGTAATCAGACTTAGGCATCTTAACTACCATCGTAGGCGTTGTCTAACCTTCACTGACCATCCAAAATCTACCCGGAGCTTCATACGAGCTTCGGTCATCATACAGCCACGATGTCTACTTGTGTCCGCTGTTCTGTCAGCGAGTGGGCCGCGGTGCGTCATGTTGAGTAATTGGCAAGTAGGTCATGAATTAGACGATGTTCGTGATGTTAATACGTGGGTCTAGTGATGACACTTCGTAACGTCGTAAACCACTGGTCATACGGTAAGGGGTTTATCGCTGGGGGTACATCAGTCTGCTAAGCGTGTGCAAATTGGCATGATTAACAGAATATGTGTGACATATACCGTGGTTGGCTGAGTCAAGGCCAATTATAACTGTACTAATTATTACCGCAAAATGTTCACAGTGAGCAGAATGCACCGTGCTTTGGGCAAGTCTAGACAATTGGAATCTGCGCCAACAAAACGCATTTGCACGCACCTGTTGGACACGGAATTGTGCGTGCGTGCGACCATAAGTGTGTCCGTGTTTATGTATGTATGATGTGCAAAGTCAGAGAAAGACAAGCAAAATGCAAAAAGCAGAACATCCAGTGACAACGGGAAAGATTGAGGGGGGAAGAAGCAGACAAACAATTAAAGTCCCCAGTGCTCGAGCAACTAGGAAAGACTTGTTAAACAGAGCAGTTAAAAGAGTTCTTTTTAAACATGTCAGTACACATTTATATATTATGTTGATATTTTATCAATAATTGTAAAATAAATATGTTTACTTACGGTTTTAATTCAGTGCATTTATTTATCTATATATTTATAATTTCTTAGAATTTGTCATTTTTAAAAGGATTTGTAAATATCACTGTGAACATGTTAAACTTGATATGCCGGCAAATGTTGATGTTTTAGACACTGTAAATTCATGGTTTATTTAATGGTTTTATTGAAGTTAATTTATTTATTAAAATTCTTCGAATTATATGTTTTATGGATTTGTTAAAATTTTATTTTGCTTATCTAATGTTTTGATTTCAATAATCTTAACTAATATACATGTGGCTGTAAGAGTGCGTGAGTTACGGCCCATTGAACATCACGCTTTGACCGTGACGTGGACAGCATCGTGAAATAAAGATTTTACTACTACTACTACTACTGCTGCTGTTGCTGCTGCTGCTGCTGCTGCTGCTGCTGCTGCTGCTGCTGCTGCTGCTGCTGCTGCTGCTGATACTACGGCTACTGCTGCTGCTGCTGCTGTTACTGCTACTGCTGGTACTGCTGCTACTACTATTAATACACCTGTGATCGTGGAAAATTAACGGTCAAAAAACTTACGCCTGCAACAGACATAGCACCCGATGATGCTGATGACAACCCAAAATATTATCAAAACATCGAACCGTTATCAGACAACCAGTTTACTCGAGATAAGCTTCCTTACACTTTGCCCTCCGTCGGAGGAAAATTTCAAACCTGTTTTTTCTCAAGAAAACGGAAATGAATGCGCTTGGGAGCGAACGAACTTCTGAATGATTAAATTATATAAATATGTCCTGTGCATATGCGTAAATACAACTGACTAACCAACTTTGTCAATAAGATTATTTTATTTTCAACATTTAACAAAATAAGAAGGTAGGCCCCGACGAGATTTGAACTCGTGATCTCCTGTTTACTAGACAGGCGCTTTGCCAAATAAGCCACGGAGCCGGGACAGCTTTCGTGACTCTCTGTAATCCACTAGTACTGGATACGTAATAATTCCAACGTTCTGTATATACTATAAAGGGTAGTAAATTGCCATACGACTTGGTGTGACAACGTCTACTGTTTCAAAGGCTAGTGTGTTCAACGCTATTCCTTATGTGGTTGCTTGCTTCTTTTCATGAAGTGTGTGTGCGTGTGCGTGTGCGTGTGCGTGTGCGTGTGCGTGTGCGTGTGCGTGTGCGTGTGCATACCCTATCTACGTATGTATGCCCATTGTACGTATGCCCTATGTATATACGCATGCCCTATACGTATGTATGCCCTGTGTATGTATGCCCTATGCCCTGTGTATATATGCCAATGTTTGTGGGATATGGTGCGATATCATTTTATTGGTTAAACGATAAGTTAGACTCCGACGATATTTGAATTCGTGATTTCCTGTTTGCTAGACAGGCGTTTTGTTAACTACGCCACGGAGCTTGGACGGTTCTCGCACACTTTTAATCCACTTGTGCTGGTTACGTAATAATGCTAATGTTCTGTCCGTGGTATTGTGATTGTAATACACGGTGTGTCCATCAGGTGCCCTTTATTCCGAACATATCCACATTTTTCGTCGCGTTATAATTATACACAGCGATCACATGTCAGCATTAGACACATCGATCACACGTCAGCATTAGACACAGAGATCACACGTCAGCATTAGACACAGCGATCACACGTCAGCATTATACACAGCGATCACACGTCAGCATTAGACACAGCGATCACACGTCAGCATTAGACACAGGGATCACCCGTCAGCATTAGACACAACGATCACACGTCAGCATTAGACACAGCGATCACATATCAGCATTAGATACAGCGATCACGTGTCAGCATTAGACACAGCGATCATACGTCAGCATTAGACACAGCGATCATACGTCAGCATTAGACACAGCGATCACACGTCAGCATCATCTCCTATACTAAACAACATTCTCTGGCGTGAGATCTTCCAAACCTCCCCAGACAGCAATTATTGACACGATTACAAACCCACGTGGGAGAGACAATCGCCTTAAGCGGCATGTCATAAAAAAGCGATTATTCTCTTTATAAAGGAGAGTATTGCCCTCAGAAACCATCGCTATTACGTCACCCATCTCGACACTGATGATAATTACGGCAATTTCAACGTTCTCCTCAACTGCTGGGTCGATGCCTGCGGCGTGGTTCTGGAGACGAGAGGCACTTTGCGACACAAAACAAGATAGGTGACACAGAACGAACTGATTGGTGTCATCGGGGAACAGATCCAGCTAAAGAACGAACTGATTGGTGTCATCGGGGAAGAGATCCAGCTAAAGAACGAACTGATTGGTGTGATCGGGAAACATATCCAGCTAAAGAACGAACTGATTGGTGTCATCGGGGAACAGATCCAGCTAAAGAACGAACTGATTGGTGTCATCGGGAAACAGATCCAGCTAAAGAACGAACTGATTGGTGTGATCGGGAAACAGATCCAGCTAAAGAACGAACTGATTGGTGTCATCGGGGAACAGATCCAGCTAAAGAACGAACTGATTGGTGTCATCGGGGAACAGATCCAGCTAAAGAACGAACTGATTGGTGTCATCGGGAAACAAATCCAGCTAAAGAACGAACTGATTGGTGTCATCGGGAAACAGATCCAGCTAAAGAACGAACTGATTGGTGTCATGGGGGAACAAATCCAGCTAAAGAACGAACTGATTGGTGTCATCGGGGAACAGATCCAGCTAAAGAACGAACTGATTGGTGTCATCGGGAAACAGATCCAGCTAAAGAACGAACTGATTGGTGTCATCGGGAAACAGATCCAGCTAAAGAACGAACTGATTGGTGTCATCGGGAAACAGATCCAGCTAAAGAACGAACTGATTGGTGTCATCGGGGAACAGATCCAGCTAAAGAACGAACTGATTGGTGTCATCGGGGAACAGATCCAGCTGAAGAACGAACTGATTGGTGTCATCGGGGAACAGATCCAGCTGAAGAACGACCTGAATGGTGTCATCGGGGAACAGATCCAGCTGAAGAACGAACTGATTGGTGTCATCGGGGAACAGATCCAGCTGAAGAACGACCTGAATGGTGTCATCGGGGAACAGATCCAGCTAAAGAACGAACTGATTGGTGTCATCGGGAAACAGATCCAGCTAAAGAACGAACTGATTGGTGTCATCGGGAAACAGATCCAGCTAAAGAACGAACTGATTGGTGTGATCGGGAAACAGATCCAGCTAAAGAACGAACTGATTGGTGTCATCGGGGAACAGATCCAGCTAAAGAACGAACTGATTGGTGTCATCGGGAAACAGATCCAGCTAAAGAACGAACTGATTGGTGTCATCGGGAAACAGATCCAGCTAAAGAACGAACTGATTGGTGTGATCGGGAAACAGATCCAGCTAAAGAACGAACTGATTGGTGTCATCGGGGAACAGATCCAGCTAAAGAACGAACTGATTGGTGTCATCGGGAAACAGATCCAGCTAAAGAACGAACTGATTGGTGTCATCGGGGAACAGATCCAGCTAAAGAACGAACTGATTGGTGTCATCGGGGAACAGATCCAGCTAAAGAACGAACTGATTGGTGTGATCGGGAAACAGATCCAGCTAAAGAACGAACTGATTGGTGTCATCGGGAAACAGATCCAGCTAAAGAACGAACTGATTGGTGTCATCGGGAAACAGATCCAGCTAAAGAACGAACTGATTGGTGTCATCGGGAAACAGATCCAGCTAAAGACGTCCGAAATGCGAAAAGCTGTGTTTTTTCCACCAGAGTAAACGACGCCTGTGACAAATCAAAATGGGAAGAGCGAAGTTTTGTCCTGCGGCTTGTAGACGAACAGCGGACATGGAATTGGTTGAATGATTCTTCTACACTTTGTAATGAAGTTCGACTTGGACTTCCGAAATATGTATAATCATGCACTGAACGTGTGCATCGATAAGGTTGGCAAGTGGACAAGGAAGCCATTGGCTCATTGAGAGGCCTACCGTTTTCATATCTAGATGTGTAACCAGCCCTTGTGGGACACAGGTGTATTTGTCAAATTTGTTTTAAACACATTCACATTGCTAGCATTTACACATGTGAAACAAAGCGTCGTGGTTAAATAAAGGTAGTTCGTTCAGTCCATGTCAGCACACAACTCGCTGGCGGCGCCATCGGTACGAGCCGCCCGAGCGTTGTTACAATTGTAGCAATTTGCCTCAATTCAATTGTAACAACTCGCCCTAAACACAATCTTTGCAGTTGAACGCACGTGGCTCCCATGATAGCGACATACTCAATGTCTTAATGGGAGTCTCCGTGACCATTTATTTTATTTACTTTGTTTATATGTCGATTGTGTTACATTTACTTGGTCAAAATAAATGAGTCTGAGTCTGAGTCTGAGTCTGACAACAAATCCTGAATTTAAATTTAACTTCTACTTGGCATATCCCCGTTAAACTATATAGTATATATATGTATATATATTCATTCACGAAACATGATAAGTGGCTGTCTGAGATGACGTTGTGTGTATAATAAAAAAGGTGGTTAAAAAGTCATTTTTGTCTATGCCTCGTTAATTTCGTCGTTCTTAATTCCGATTTTAGGAAAATGTGTCCACTTGTGGAATTCCAACCAACTACTGTCGATGGTGACTACATATGTCCAGTTTTAAAAGCAGATTAGAAAAAACTTTGTTATTATTACCCGTTATTCGTGTATAGGTAGATGTGTCAAATAAACACAACTCACAAACACAGTTGAGCAATGTACGCCTAACGTTACACACAACTCACTGCACACACACGCACGCACGCACGCACGCACGCACGCACGCACGTACACACACATCAAATATGTACATTTGGGGGGGGATTTTTGCCATAATACAAATCGGTGCGTCTTCTACCGTATCATGTATAATTTAGTAATTATATATGTCAGATAACTGCATTAGTTCGATCCCTTTGTCTTTGACCTTTGTAAGTATTCAAAATTACAACAGTAGTATAACTACTGACAATATAGCGTCTGATAACCCAATGCCTGACAAGCTAGTGCCAAATAACCAAGGCGTGTAACGTAGTTTTGAAACAACTAGTCTACCAACCAAACTCGAAGACTAAAACAGTTCTTGATGCCATGATTTGAACTATTGCTGTGTCCACATTGATACAATGTCGTAGTCTTGCGCAACCGGATGCACGCGTTGGCATCTAGAAGATTCTGGAAATTTCCATTCGTTCTAAGCGTACCAGATTCGTGTTATGGCATGCCGGCACTTTTCCGCTACACCAGTCGCATACGTTTCCCTTAGAATATGCCGTTTCTGGTGGTTTCGTATGCGCAACTGGATACACGCGCTGGGTGATGATAGAGGTTTTCAACACGAACATCATGGAAGTCATGTTGCGCAGGCGCAACTGGAAGGTCCGCTAGGTGTGTTGGGATGCTGATTTTATAAGAAAAAAATAGTTGCAGACTAGGCACTAGGGGCGCTGCTAGAAAAAAATTGGTCACCAGTAGGCGCTCAAGAGTACGGTCCTTATACACCAGGTGGCGTACTCGGAATAATTTGGTTAATTCCTACTTGTTTGTGTAAAATGCTACTTTAATATTGCTGCCAAAAAAGTGTGCAAATAAACATTTTCCTAATATCACCGACAATAAGACGCGAGTGATTGTGCGACACGTTCGTCCGACGTGACCATTAGCCACATCTGCTTCCGGTGGCGGCTTCAAAAATCTCATAATCTCATCTCATTTCCACCACCGCTGAAATCGCTCTAGATGGCACCGGCTCAGCTGATGTCTACCGTCAGTGATAGGTGACGTCTCCACAGGGACAAACGCCTGAAGGCATCACGATCCACGATCGCCGGAAGCGAAGATATAACACCGGATGCTACCCACGGATTCTCCAGCACGTCCGCTGGCACTCAGAGCGGATGTTTCTTTCATTTTGTTGCAAATGTCCGCGTCCAACTAATCGAATAAAAACGCCAGGACTGTGTTCACATTTCCAGAGATGCCAACTCTATACATTTCGAAGGGAAATCTATTTAGCTATTTAGTGTTACATGTTATAAGTTCATCTCTATATCTCCCGTCAGTGGATATATATATATATATATATATATATATATATATATATATATATATATATATATATATATGCATGTATGTATCGTAAAATTTGCGATTCTTATGTATAGAGTGAGCCGTCGAACGACGCATCTCGTCCCGAGTGAGTTGTGCTTTCTCTGGTGACTGTGCAAGCCGATGCGCGACGCGCATTGACGTCCACAGATATTACAGTCATAGGTGGTCGCAGGTCTCTGCGGAGGTTGACCATTCTTCCGCTGTGTTCTCCGGTCTTTGATTATTTGTAGTCGTTTCTGAGGTCCTTTAGACCGGTGTGACAAGTGTGATGCCAGAGAGGGCGCTTTGTTGCTGTCGTTTCCCACGTGTTAAGGTGGATGGAGCAGAACTTCAGCGTTTATTTTATTACGTCTTTGTATCTTTGTATCATTACAATAACGTTCTGTAACGCAGACTAGCCCTACTTATAATGACGTAACTATATTTTCTAATCCCCGCCGATACACACGTTCTGTTAAGAACGTATGCATTAATTTTACACACGACATTAATTGTTAATGTTGTTGTTGAAATGTACACGTGCATCTGTGTTGAACACATTAAACTCCGACGACTTCGGACTGATTATAATTGACAGCCACATCAATGTTTCTCTCCAATGAATGCCCTTTGTAAAAACGGAACACGCTCGTAAAGTACCAGTGCATAGTGCAACGATTAAGGAAAACAATTATAAACGCGTTCCTGTCAATGTAAACGAAAGCGGCCATATATCACGAACAGGGAACAGCCTCGCGTGTGTACGCCGTCGAGTCTGTGTTCACATGCGGCCGTTAGAAATGTCAAAACTGCAATACGAATGTCGACGGCGCCGATCCTCAACTTGGGACGTTGTGTTGGCTGTCCGTCAAGTCAATCCCCGGGAACACGTCACGCAGCCATAATTGCCATTATCAGCCTTTCGTCGAACGGCTGGACGAGCGAACCCGTCACTGTTGCAGTCAACGAGGATTCAGTGATAAACCCGTTGTTGGTGCCTGGACGAACTAAAGCTGCTCAACATTCGTTTTGGAAGCATCGACAGACGGGCGATGCCAGATAAGAGTGCATCTGTTGGCATCAGGTCGTAATATATCATTATTAAAATCACTCAGCCGGCGGCACTTCGATGACACCACATTCTGCTACAGATCGTTAGAATCTGATAATCGTCTTCCCACGCTTGTCAACAGCCTAACGATGCAGTACGTCTCCAAGCAGCCACTTGTAGCCACCGACGCTGCAACGTCAGCTTCTCCGCTTAGAACACTGTAGAGTGTGCAAGCTTTGGTGACAACAATGTCTTCCCCAGCAACGACCGCGGCATGAAGAAACTCCTGTTGGTTTTAGAGCAGCGCGATTTTTTATATTGACGTCATGTTGTGAGGATATATCCGACGCTGATGGGTGGTAGCAATTATATGATAAGTAATCTTAATACTTTATACTATAAATCTCGTCGGGGCTTAACTTTTCGTTTTACCAATTATAAAAGAAATTGCGCTTAATTCCGTCAAAACGGTAGACGTACATGTGACACAACGAGTACGAGTGGCTTACAAAGACGTGTTTGACCGTGTACATGTGACACAGCGAGTACGAGTGGCTTACAAAGACGTGCTGGACCGTGTACATGTGACACAGCGAGTACGAGTGGCTTACAAAGACGTGTTGGACCGTGTACATGTGACACAGCGAGTACGAGTGGCTTACAAAGACGTGTTGGACCGTGTACATGTGACACAGCGAGTACGAGTGGCTTACAAAGATGTGTTGGACCGTGTACATGTCACAAAGACGCGCGAGAACCGTCCCGTGGCGTAGTTCAAATTGTCATTGACATACATACACCTACATAATACGTACATAATACGTACATCTACATAATACATGCACCTACATAATACGTACATAATACGTACATCTACATAATACATGCACCTACGTAATACGTGCATAATACGTACATCTACATAATACATACACCTACATAATACATACATAATACGTACATCTGCATAATACATACACCTACATAATACGTACATAATACATACATCTACATAATACATACACCTACATAATACGTACATAATACGTACATCTACATAATACATACACCTACATAATACGTATACCTAAACAACCGACAGAAATCCTTGACAATCGCGACACTGATCGCATGTATACTATTATACTATATTATACTATATTATACTATTATATATACTGGTCGCATGTATATAAACTTATACTATTATATATACTGATCGTATGTATATAAACTTATGCTATTATATATACTGATCGCATGTATATAAAATTATTATGGCATATAACCTGAGCACAGACTATGGGCGAGTTGTCGAAGGCAGTCTTTCACATATCCATGGAGCATCATGGACACACAAAGGAGGAAGTGATATTTGTGTGAAGGCTACCATTGGGAAATCGATGACAGCCTTCACCTTACTTAATAAGATATGGAAGTCTAGAGAAAAGTGGAGCTGGCCCATTTTAGGGCCACTGGTCCATGCCCAAACTCACACTTGGCGGGATGTAAAGGCCTACGCTTAACGTGGAGTAAAACGTTCATGCCCAAACTCACACCTGGCGGGGTGTAAAGGTCTACGTTCAACGTGGAGTAAAACGTTCATGCCCAAACTCACACCTGGCGGGATGTAAAGGTCTACGTTCAACGTGGAGTAAAACGTTCATGCCCAAACTCACACCTGGCGGGATGTAAAGGTCTACGTTCAACGTGGAGTAAAACGTTCATGCCCAAACTCACACCTGGCGGGATGTAAAGGTCTACGTTCAACGTGGAGTAAAACGTTCATGCCCAAACTCACACCTGGCGGGATGTAAAGGTCTACGTTCAACGTGGAGTAAAACGTTCATGCCCAAACTCACACCTGGCGGGATGTAAAGGTCTACGTTCAACGTGGAGTAAAACGTTCATGCCCAAACTCACACCTGGCGGGATGTAAAGGTCTACGTTCAACGTGGAGTAAAACGTTCATGCCCAAACTCACACCTAGCGGGATGTAAAGGTCTACGCTTAACGTGGAGTAAAACGTTCATGCCCAAACTTACACCTGGCGGGATGTAAAGGCCTACGTTCAACGTGGAGTAAAACATTCATGCCCAAACTCACACCTGGCGGGGTGTAAAGGTCTACGTTCAACGTGTAGTAAAACATTCATGCCCAAACTCACACCTGGCGGGGTGTAAAGGTCTACGTTCAACGTGTAGTAAAACATTCATGCCCAAACTCACACCTGGCGGGATGTAAAGGCCTACGTTCAACGTGGAGTAAAACATTCATGTCCAAACTCACACCTGGCGGGATGTAAAGGTCTACGCTTAACGTGGAGTAAAACATTCATGTCCAAACTCACACCTGGCGGGATGTAAAGGCCTACGTTCAACGTGGAGTAAAACATTCATGCCCAAACTCACACCTGGCGGGATGTAAAGGTCTACGTTCAAGTTCAACGTGGAGTAAAACATTCATGTCCAAACTCACACCTGGCGGGATGTAAAGGCCTACGTTCAACGTGTAGTAAAACATTCATGCCCAAACTCACACCTGGCGGGATGTAAAGGCCTACGTTCAACGTGGAGTAAAACATTCATGTCCAAACTCACACCTGGCGGGGTGTAAAGGTCTACGTTCAACGTGTAATAAAACATTCATGCCCAAACTCACACCTGGCGGGATGTAAAGGTCTACGTTCAACGTGGAGTAAAACATTCATGCCCAAACTCACACCTGGCGGGATGTAAAGGCCTACGTTCAACGTGGAGTAAAACATTCATGTCCAAACTCACACCTGGCGGGATGTAAAGGTCTACGTTCAACGTGTAGTAAAACATTCATGCCCAAACTCACACCTGGCGGGATGTAAAGGCCTACGTTCAACGTGGAGTAAAACATTCATGCCCAAACTCACACCTGGCGGGGTGTAAAGGTCTACGCTTAACGTGGAGTAAAACGTTCATGCCCAAACTCACACCTGGCGGGATGTAAAGGTCTACGCTCAACGTGGAGTAAAACATTCATGCCCAAACTCACTCCTGGCGGGATGTATAGGTCTACGCTCAACATGGAGTAATCCATTTAAGCCCAAACCCACCCCTGGTGGGATGTTGGAGCTTACAGGTTTGGATAGCAATTTTGTAAAATCTCAAATCTGATTTTCAGTAAGTAAAATACGATTTAGCGCTAAGCACTGAAAAATACCAACACTGTCAGACTGCCGTCAATGAAAGATTAAATAGTGAGCTGGACCCGACTGCTGGTAACTATCTGCATTGGTCTGATTCCCAGCGACAGTAGAGAAACACTGAGCAGTCTGATTGGCTCCACTGATAACTGCTTCAGACACCTGTTGAATTGGCAATGTCTGTACCGCGACCTCGATTTTATTATTCTCCAACACCGGTCAACGCGACCCGTGGATAAACACAAGCCCATGAAAACAGACGATGTTCACCGTAAAATAAAAACCGGTGTTGTCGTTTGTTATACTTTATTTCCTGCCTGTGTAGATTAAATAGTATTGACTTTACGTGCCTTTCATTAGTATGAGGAAACTACCACACAGTACACATGGTGCACGTCGGAAACACAGTTCGTTATTTAACGTATTTTTGAACACAGTAATACGCGGAACGCAGAAGTCGTAACATTGACGTCATTTACTGAGCTGCCCACTAGACAGATGCTTATCTGGCATCGTCTATAAAATGCATTATCGGTATATCGGTATATCGGTATATTGTTTCTCTACTATTTTTTCAGATGTTTTTCTACAAAAACAAAAAGGTTGATTATCAAATTATCAACATCAAGTTGGCATGCAAATGACTTCAACAATGATCAATTATAAATAATTAATATAATCAATCAAAACTGTCCACGCGCTAATCGATTAATAAACTTGCGCGTGCTTGCGCCTGTCGGTGCGTGACTGCGTGTGCATGGACATGCGTGTGCGTGCTTGTGTCCCAGTGAGACTGCATGTTGCCATGAATGCGCATGATTGAAGGCAGAAAGGACAAACAAATTGCATATGTAAAAAACATTCAAAGCACTCAATCATATATTGTCTCTTCTCTTGGATATATTTGATGCGTCCGCTTTTGATTTATTTGTCAAAAAAACCTATTGGTGGAAGAGCGTGTGTACATGGGATCGGTTAATGCAGAGCAACACACAACATAAAATAGAACGTTGCAACTAACTGCACTGGAACACACGATACACCTGCCTCGAACGTAAATTAAGTGTCGCGCCAATGTGCAGTGGCGATAACAGGCAAACAGTCGGTCTAGTTCCACATAAACACAATAGGCGGTGTTGAATCCCGGATTCACAAATGCCGAGTGAATCGTACAGTTTCTGCACGATTCACTTCTAGCTTCATCAGCTAGGCATCAAATGTCTTTGTTAATTTTACTATGGGCAGTGCTAGGTGGTATTACCTCTGACCAGTTTCCCTGAGAGGCTACTACTAGTACTGGACTGACCCTCTACCTACTCAGATACAATCACACCTGCGTATACATATCATGTTGTACAATCTAGCTCCTCCCATACCCCAGTGGAACAGGTCGATAAAAAGACAGATTGTGCCTCATCATTAATTAAGTTCTGTATTTAACTGAAATTATTTGATGTTGTGAGCTATCATTAAAGATAATGTAATTTTCCAAGCATCCAACTGAGCACCGTGTTCAATGGTGGCAGACCGATTGACCAGCTAAGGCTGTCTGGGAGCACATTGTTATAGGTATAGTGGTTGCAAAACAGTTGTCAGATGCAAGTTGTATAATTTATATAATATTACTCATGATTTTGTTGTTATTTCTAAGTGTAGTACTTTTTCTTCTACTTTTATTACTTCAAGTACTTTTGGAAAGTAGTTTTACTTTTTACTCAAGTACTTTTTTACAAAGTAATTTTACTTTTACTCAAGTAATTTTTAGGTGAATTACTTTTACTTTTACTCAAGTACAAAATTAAAGTAATTCAGTCAACCCTGACGCCTACTATATAGTTGAATGTAATTGAATCTTGGGTTATTAACGACCTTTATCATGTTACTACATAAAACAATCTACATTGAAAACATTCTAACGTGTTCAATCGTCAGGCAACGTGAACGTGTCCAGGTTTGGTGGTTATTTCTTCACGCACTGTTCCATTGCGTTTAATTTGAAAACCTTCAGCACAACTATATGTGTGACTGGTTCCTTCGTTTCTAGAGACAACTGTCGAGGGACTATTTGGACGACTCGGTGGTTAAGGCGGCCGACTACTTTGAAATCAAGCTATCTGCGCATCGGTCTGCGCATCGTTGTGAACGATTAAATCAACACAAAGGTTACTATGTCCACAATAGTAAACGTAAATGATACATTTATTGGTAAAAGAACGTTAATAAGAACCGAAACCATTATAAATTAAACGCTGTACCTGTGGATCCTCTCGTGGATAATTATTTTTCGGAGTGTGATTTCAAGATAGCAAAACCTAAATTTCTGTCCGGCACTTCATTATTTTTGTTCTATGTCTGTAGAGATAAATAATAAATTAACATGGTGACCGACTTTTAATGAAATGCCATTACTCATTGTGGTAAAATATGGGGTTTGATAAAATTTTGCAATTTTTCTTGCTGACGTAGCTGTTACTGTATTAGATATTGAAGAAAAATGCATGGGACCCCCCGCCTTGTTTTGTCTTTTTTGTAAAGATAAATAATAAATGAACATTTCTACTGGAGAAAGCTAACAATGCACGACTTTGATGTAGTTGTGTGTAGGTACTGCGTTCTCTTATTAAGCATTGCCTCATGTGTGTCTAACTTTCTGGCTGTGCGTACGACCGTCGTAGCGACATGTTTGTGATGTCACTGCAACGCCTGAAACTGGTAGATTTCGAAATTGGTCATAACATTTTATATTTTTATTATAACTTCCGAAAGGGGTTGTTTTACTTAGACATTATTTATAGCACATCCGACAATTGTTGACTAATACTATAATATAATCACGGTTGCGGGTCTAGTGCTAATGCGCATGCGTCGCAAATATCGTATAGGCTAATTAGACAGTGTTTTACTTTCCGCTTAAGCAGACATTTTCGCTGGTGCTGCAATTTCTAATCATTTCATTATTTTCTATTGGGATTTGTCCTGCAAGCAGAGAATGCAGGATTCGACATAAGCTGTGAGGCGCTTTCGGTGTGCGCCTTCAGCTGTCCGAGGTGGATGAGTTGTGTCCATTATTGCATTAACATGATTGGGCATGTTGAGGCAACGGATTCAGCATTCGCCTGATGCGAATACTTTGATAGCACGGCTGCAGGATCTCCCAGACCAACAACGCAAACTTCAACGTAATAACGTGACACTCCTGCACATTAAACACAACGTAATGACGTGACAGCACTCCTGCACATTAAACACAACGTAATAACGTGACAGCACTCCTGCACATTAAACACAACGTTATAACGTGACAACACTCCTGCACGTTAAACACAACGTTATAACGTGACAACACTCCTGCACATTAAACACAACGTAATAACGTGACAGCACTCCTGCACATTAAACACAACGTTATAACGTGACAACACTCCTGCACGTTAAACACAACGTTATAACGTGACAACACTCCTGCACATTAAACACAACGTAATAACGTGACAGCACTCCTGCACATTAAACACAACGTTATAACGTGACAACACTCCTGCACATTAAACACAACGTAATAACGTGACAGCACTCCTGCACATTAAACACAACGTGTACCAGTTAAGCTTCCGAGCGCAGCACACTTCGACTTCACCAGTGACTACTACTAGTGGTCACCACTTGTTGGTCATCTTACGACGACAGTTACCTCGGTCAGCAGAAACATATGCGCAAGGAAATTGCGGAATAAATACTGCATTGAAGGCGAACACCTCGCCATGGAGGTGGACAGTATTCAACAAGATTGTCAACCAAAGCAACAGTTCCAGATGACCAGTGCACAAGGAGACCAGTCACTTATTGGCAGTCCAAATCTAAATGTAAGGTACGCATGACACCACGATCGGATATTTGTCTACGTGATATCTGTGAGATATTTGTCAACGTGATATCTGTGAGATAGTTGTCTACGTGATATAACTGAGATATATGTGAACGTTTAGACGACACGACGGAGAGTTGGACTTACCTGTGTCTACACGTCGACGTCCTAGGCACGGTGTGACGACGGGCTGCAGTGACAGCGCGGGAGCGGCCGAGACGACGGCGAACATAAACAAGAGTATCGATCGACCGGACTCGGCTGAAGTGTACACTGTTGTGGCGTTCAATTGGCGATTGGCGGCCGCGGCCGCGGCCGGGCTCGATTGCGTCGCGTACCTGGGCAAACGGTGTCACGCTTGCAGGCGGATCCGTATGGATCCGTAAAAATCTTAATAAATCCGTATAAATATGTATAAATCCACATAAACCCGATTAAATTCATGCAACATTTTTGAAACCAATATGTGCTTATGCAATGGCCTACATTTTTTGTCTAGATCGATACCATCAGCTCGAAGACACGCGCCGAAAGCACGCACGTGTGTGGAGATGATATTGGCTGGACCAGTGATGAGTGAGATAATTTAATACCCAGGAGAATCGAGAGGTGGCCATGGGAAGGAAGGACGCTGTCAAGGTGTGTGTGTTGACCATCCTGTCCGGAACCATCAACACCCTGATATTTCAACCACACAGAAACACTGCGATCCCTAACTTAAGCCTTTTACAATATTGACTCCGCTTTCTGCGAGGCGGCTTTGTAAATTAGACGTAAACGTATTTGACAAGCGCGTAAATAACATTTGAGAAGCTGTATTCCCTACGCTGCCTTGTCAGTAATAACAAGACGCTGTTTTAGTATTCAGCCGGCGCGTAATAACGGGCGTTAATAGTTGGGCCGGCGTTGAACACAATAATGTGCTCTCGTGGATTGTAGCATGGATGTATCGAATGCGGCAGATGCCTGCATGCTGGTCCAACGCGTAGCGAATGCTTTCGAGATAATCGAGTCTGATTACAGGTCGCATTGTCTCGCGCGACCGGTCGAACTGAGTCTAGCATCATTTACGACGCACCAGAATTGAAGAACCGGAAACGCGCCTAGTCCATTTTTTATGAGATTATGACAAATGCCTGTTGGTCGGCCTTATCTCTTCCATGTTTACTTGATAGGTTTTCCAATCTGGGCTCAGTCCATGTGTGTAGAGCCTGTTTGTTAGCAGACTTTTTCAAAACGAGCCTAAACAGTTTTGCGAAATGCATTCAGTCTTTGGTATGCGCTGTGTGTGTGTACAGTGGTGCCAGTGAATATGGTGGAAACGCCGAATGAACAAGGCGCGGCCTTGATAGAAGATTATCATTCGCCTGTTGTTGAAAATGAAAGATCGAGAAAGCGAAAACGTAATCCAGATAACTGGAAGAAAAAACCCACAAACCCAACCAACCTCACAACAGATCCGTCTCAGGAAGTATTTCATAGAGAATATCATGTCTTGTTAGTCTGTGCTGTGTAAGAAATATATTTAATACTTCAAAACGATATAAGCTGAACTTTGTTTTTCAAAACCGGTTCATTCCTGTTTTAGTAAATGCTTAATCTAAAATAAATTATAATTAAAATTTTTGGCAAATGGATTTGTTTTCATCAGGCATATAATAGAGAGCATTTGCATGCATTTATTCATATACAGTAATAACATAAAACACAGATATAAGTAGTACTGTTTTTATTTCGTTGTTTACTATAAATGGTAAAGATTTAGTGAGTGCATTTTGGAATACGACTCTTTAATATCGTATTACATTTCTTGCTGTCTCTGTATCTGTATATCTCTCTTCTCTCTTCTATCTTCTCTCACTCTTCTCACTTCTCTTGTTTATCTTTTTCTCTTCTGTCTTCTCTATTTTCTCTTCTCTCTCTCTCTCTTCTCTCTCTTCTCTTCTCTCTCTCTCTTCTCTTTTTTCGTCTCTCTCTTCTCTTTCCTCTCTCTCTTTTCTCTCTTCTCTTTCCCTCTTCTCTCTCTCACTTTTCTCTATCTTCTCCCTGTTCTGTCTAATCTCTGCTCTCTTGTTATTTGTATCTTCTCTCTTTCTCTCTTCTTCTACATATCCGCTAGGTATGGCTCAGCCAGACCGTGTAGGTTGCGACACGTGAGCATGAGTAGTTTATACGTATTGCGTTGTTTCATGGGCAGCCACTGAAGGTCGATCAGAACAGGTGTGATGTGATCGCGTCTCTTACTTCTGGTTATGAGACGGGCTGCAGCATTTTGCACTCTATGGAGCTTGGCATATAGATGTATGTTGATTCCATGGCGATGTGCGATATCAACAAGTGGTGCAGTGTAGGAAATGAACACCAGTAGGCCGAGCACAGAGCCCTGCGGAACTCCAACAGCCACAGGACGTTCCGCAGATGCTCTGCCGTGCACTTGAAGGTTCTGACTTCGGGTAGACAAATACGATTCAACCCATTTTAAGGGTAGTTCCAGTTATTCCAAAACGATCTTTGACGCGTGTCAGCATGATTCCGTGGTCGATTGTGTCAAACGCTGATGACAGATCTAGTAGCATAGTATGGCTGCCCTCCGCTCGTTCAGCAGCACAGCAGGTGATGACATATCTAGTAGCAATGTATGGCTGCCCTCCGCTCGTCCGGCAGCACAGCAGGTGATGACAGATCAAGTAGCATAGTATGGCTGCCCTCCGCTCGTTCAGCAGCACAGCAGGTAATGACAGATCTAGTAGCAATGTATGGCTGCCGTCCGCTCGTTCAGCAGTACAGCAGGTGATGACAGATCTAGTAGCATAGTATGGCTGCCCTCCGCTCGTTCAGCAGCACAGCAGGTAATGACAGATCTAGTAGCAATGTATGGCTGCCGTCCGCTCGTTCAGCAGCACAGCAAGTGATGACAGATATAGTAGCAATGTATGGCTGCCCTCCGCTCGTTCAGCAACACAGCAGGTCACTGCATACTCTAACCAGTGCTGTTTCAGTGTTGTGGTGCGGGCGATTGCATTTGCTCATAAAGTCCGTTGTCGTATGTTTGGAGAAACGAGCAGCAACGACTGTCTCGTGATTGTTGACAAAAAAGACAAATTCGACACAGGATGATAGTTCTTGAGGTCGTTTGGGTCCATGGTTGTTCTTGAGGTCGTTTGGGTCCATGGTTATTCTTGAGGTTGTTTTGGCCCATAGTTGTTCTTGAGGTCATTTGGGTCCATGGTTGTTCTTGAGGTCGTTTGGGTCCATGGTTGTTCTTGGGGTCGTTTGGGTCCATGGTTGTTCTTGAGGTCTTTTGGGTCCATGGTTGTTCTTGAGGTCATTTGGGTTCATGGTTGTTCTTGAGGTCGTTTGGGTCCATGGTTGTTCTTGGGGTCGTTTGGGTCCATGGTTGTTCTGGAGGTTGTTTTGGTCCATGGTTGTTCTTGAGGTCGTTTGGGTCTATGGTTGTTCTTGAGGTCGTTTGGGTTCATGGTTGTTCTTGAGGTCGTTTGGGACCATGGTTGTTCTTGAGGTCGTTTGGGTCTATGGTTGTTCTTGAGGTCGTTTGGGTCCATGGTTGTTCTTGAGGTCGTTTGGGTCTATGGTTGTTCTTGAGGTCGTTTGGGTCCATGGTCGTTCTTGAGCTCGTTTGGGTCCATGGTTGTTTTCTTCAAACGGGGAGATACGAGAGCCTTTTTAAAGGTGAAAGGAAACACTCCCGTGATAAAAGATAAGTTCACTATATCAGAGATGACTGGTGCTAAGGTAGATGTCCTTCAACAGATGAGTCGGGATCGGATATAGCTTGCACGATTTACAGGCCGACTTGCTGACCAATTTGGTGATCTCATTTGTTGTGGTGAGCAGGAACACTGATAGACGTGAGGAGATACCACGGGGCTCATCCAGGCACATAGGTGTGTGTCTATCCTGGTCATCAAAACATGTCTGATAGTGGTAATTTTGTCAGTGAAATAGTTGCTGAAACTATTAAGCAACTGTCTAAGGTTATCGTAGTCAGGCAGCGCAGGCAGATGTTACATATGCAGCAGGGAGCCAATTGTCTGGAACAGGGCTTTTGGATTGCCAGCCTGGTCTTTGATTTTGTTAGCATAAAATGTAGATCTGGCAGTGTGTAGCATTCTATTCACTTGTTCTCTTTGTTTGATGAAAATCTATCTGTCAATGGTGAGCCTGGAGGATCTCCAATCTCTCCTTCCTGGCTGAAAAAAAACGGTCATCCATCCATGGCGCGTCAGGTCGGACGATGAGACATTTCGTCTTCAGCGGCGCGTGTTTGTCAACTCACAAAGGACGTGGTTATACTGACATACCAACCTTCTAGAGAATGTTCAGGCTTTTTAAGTAGGTCAGATTTAATAATGTCGGACGAATACGACAATGGGTTAGTCGTCTTAACCTTGCGGTAAGTCCTCTATTAGTTGTCTTAACCTTGCGGTAAGTCCTCTATTCATGTTTAAACGGCGGCTTGCACACCGTGGTCTGAAATCAAACCGGCACCCACTGTGTCAGCCACACAGGGATTCACACGGTCTATCACAAGGTCTAGAATGTGGCCGTCTTGACGTGTCGGCTGTTGGACATGCTGCGTCACGCCAGTACAGCATGTCACGGAAACGTCTCACGTGCATATCATGGGGAACATCAAAGTGGAAATTAAAATCGCCAACTATAACAATCTCATCTGGCTGTGTTGTATATCTGTCAAGAATACCTGTAAACTCGTCGAAAAGGTCAGCAACTTATGTTCCGTTCTTCCTAGATGGTGGTAGTCGGTAGAAAACTTATGTTCCGTTCTTCCTAGATGGTGGTAGTCGGTAGAAAACTTATGTTCCGTTCTTCCTAGATAGTGGTAGTCGGTAGAAAACTTATGTTCCGTTCTTCCTAGATTGTGGTAGTCGGCAGCCAGTGGTGTTGATACTGGTAGACGACATTGTCTTTGCCCACCGACATTGTCTTAGACCACCAGTGGTCCCTCTGTGGATTGGCCTTGCGTAACAAATACCCAGTTGATTTAAGTCATTGTACACTGCCTTGTTGACACGCATCAGAGATTTCTTAGTCTTTTGCACAATCTTTCTCTCTTTCTCTCCATCTCTCTCTCACTCACCCCCTCTCTCTCTATGCATATATATATATATATATATATATATATATATATATATATATATATATATATATATATATATATATATATATATATATATATATATATATATATATATATATATATATATATATATATATATATATATATATCCTCTCTCTCTCTCTCTCTTCGAATACAAATGTGAAATTTACTTTTGGTGTTCATGATTTGCTATAGAGAGGTGAACTACATAAAATAAAGTGTAATACAGACATGCAATTTATTTTTAAACTGCAGCGTTATCGATTCAGGTGGTTCTGAGTGGAATAATGTAAAATATGTGTCCGTGTCGGGGTGGGGGGCGCCAAATGATGTGGTTCACCCGGCGCCGACAACCCTCTTTATCACCGCCAACATCCCACAAGCCTCATTTGTGTTTGACATTCATATATATTTCAAAAGTCGAGCCGACAGTCAAATTGTTTTCTATAAGTCACAACACGTTAAACTGTCCTGCTACATTAGCGTGGAGAAACAAGCTGAGCAGTGGCCTGGGTAACACTGCATCTAGTCAAGGCACGCAGACAGGCGCACACTCGCACACGAACACGCACAAGCAAACCACTCGTTGGTGGAAGGGATGTTCCTATCATGCCTTAAATCATGCCCTCTCTAAAGAGGGTATTAATTAATATTAATTTCTAAGCAACATTTTCAATGAAAAGTTTACATCTCCTAAATTTGATCAACAACCGGATTTCCATTTAAAAGCACCTTCCAACTTTATATACAAGATTTAACAAGATTTGCCATCCAAGCCAAAGGCCCAGATGGCAAGTGGACAAGGAAGCTATTGGCTTATCGAGAGTCCAACAATGTTCATCTACTAATAACCCGCCCTCCTGAGATATGTTTCAACCTTGTTTTTAAACATATTCACGCTGCTAGCGGTTACACAATCTGTAGACAATTTGTTCCATTCATTTATTGTCCTCTGTGCGAACGAGTGCTTCCTGATGTCCAATCTACATTGATCCTTTACTAATTTTACCTCATGTCCTCTAGTTCTGCTATGCTTCTTGGGTGAGAAAAACATATTTCTATCAATATTTTCATACCCATTCAATATCTTAAAAACTTCAATCTGATCTCCTCTTAACCTCCTTGTCTCTAGAGTTGTTAAACCACATTCCTTCAGGCGTTCTTCATGACTAAGGTCTCTAAGTTCTGGAATCATTTTAGTTGCTCTCCTTTGTATGCGTTCAAGCGTATCTATATCCTTCTTACGATATACAGATTCCATGTACAAAAATAATTGTCGCCTAGACAACCCTTTGTGGATTGCTAGAGCTTGCTATTGGAGGATTAACCCTCTGTTTTTTTTTTTAAAGCATCCCCATTTGTGATGTAAACGCAGGAATTTTCGGGACACTACGGCAGACGTTGGCGGAGATAAAGAAGGTCAGTAGTAGTAGTACATTTCTTACTGTCTCAGTCTCTGGATATCTCTCTTCTCTCTCTCTCTCTCTCTCTCTCTCTCTCTCTCTCTATATATATATATGTATATATATATATATATATATATATATATATGCAACTATCTATCTATATGTATATATATATATATATATATATATATATATATATATATATATATATATATATATATATATATATCTAACTATCTATCTATATGTATATATATATATATATATATATATATATATATATATATATATATATAACTATCTATCTATCTATCTATGAAACCACGGTACAAGTGGTACACTCGTACCAGACCCCCACAAACCACGGTACAAGTGGTACACTCGTACCAGACCCCCACAAACCACGGTACAAGTGGTACGCTCGTACCAGATCCCCACAAACCACGGTACAAGTGGTACACTCGTACCAGATCCCCACAAACCACGGTACAAGTGGTACACTCGTACCAGATCCCCACAAACCACGGTACAAGTGGTACACTCGTACCAGATCCCCACAAACCACGGTACAAGTGGTACACTCGTACCAGATCCTCACAAACCACGGTACAAGTGGTACACTCGTACTAGGCCTTCACAAAATCAGTCATATATATGATTAGCCGTTTTTAGATTCCCTCTTCGCTTCCCTTGAAGGAAATGTCAGAAAATACGAACGTGAAGTTTGTGCACAATTAGATCTGACCATTCACATAATTACATTTCTAGAACTGTTGGCAACGAATTAGGTGGAAATGTTTGGATTTTAGTCTTTGTTTGCTCGAGAGAACGTGTGTGGTCTCTACCTCACATTGTATTTCTTGTATTTGCTCAAACATAGTTGAATAAATGTTAAGGTATGGCGTTACATCCATCATGTCATAGCATTTCACGCACTGGGTACGGACCACCCACAACAGTTTGTACGAGATCCCCACATTGCTAGTCCTGCACAGTGTTGTTGTTATCAATATGTGACCTTTACTAACAACACTCATCACGAGCACCAGACGAGCTGTGGGCGCCGCACTAATCCTCGTGTATCACTTGCACGAACGAAACGTGACACACTGACACGAACAGCACCTTGTCCTTGGCTTATGGAAATTTGTCTTCGCCAATAACGCAGTTACCATATGGCAACTATGATTAGCAAAAGTAAAGGTAATTTATTATTTGTGCCATGGAGGAACATTGGACAGTTTGTACATATCACCCATGTTATGTTCGCGATTTTTGAATGATAGTTTATAATGAATGTTTGCCTTTCAGAATATGCCACTAAAACAACCACACGACTGCCGAGAGGGCGCCTGGGAAGGTTTGCACTAGGCTGGCAGTCTGCACTGAAGGGGGACTTACTCGGAAGACACGTTCTGCTGACGATAGGATGACGTCTATGTGCAGTGAAATGTTTTTTTAGACAGGTCCTGATGTGTGTTTACTGTGTACGTTTCTTATCTGAGTCTACCCAAGACCCTACTAAAGTTCTCGTGTTTCTCCATAAAGGCGTCTTCAATCAACCATTTCCACCGAGTCAAGCGCAAAGAACACATAATCTATGCTCGTCGTTAACTAAACAGTAACTAAACAAAAGTTCTGTCTGCGGAATAAACACGATAGGATGTTTAGTTTTCAACGTGTTTAACAACCCATTGATATTTATTCAAACCCATGGTGTATTACACAACTAAGCTGACAATAGTTATATATGAATGTTACATATTCAGAAGGAAATGTTTTGCCTTCTAAACTAGCTATGTTTAGAGGATAGTTGGTGTCTATAACCCAAACATATTTCTACAGTGAATTATGCGGAAGAGTTGAGTAACATACGACTTATATCAAGTATCACTATGTAACAGTGTTTCATAACTAGAAGTTAATCCGCTTAAAGCAGTTTTAGATGTATGGTAACACAACATGAATAATGGTCTATTCCACAATGTACGATGCAGTCTGTCAAACAGCTCGCAGTGTTTGCCCGCGTAGCCGTCCTTTTTACAGCCAACCCGGACATGAATAATGGCATGATGCATACCGGAGTAATTTGATTCTGATGCTAGTGCTAAAGTACCGATATCATTCACGTCGTGGAAAGTCATTCATATTGAACACGTGATAAAACACGAACAACGACCGGTTGCCTGGTTGCAATCTGGAACATATCTCAGTATAATCGTTTTTATACCGTATCATGTTTGAGACACACACGCACACGCACGCGAACACACATCAGGCCATAGCAAACATAGTTTATGAAAGGTTCGTTGATTTTGAATGAGCCTCGTTGGTGTCTAGGTACACTGGTGCTGGTCGGCAAGGTTTCCCGCAAACAACACCGGTCAGTACACCCTGTCTGGTGATAGGTGTGTTTATGTCTTTAGTGCTAGTATGTAAATCCTCATAGATGTGAAAATCCAGTAACAAAAGCTGATTAATTAAGTTAGTTAAATGGACAATACTTAACTTGGTGGCAAATTGCAAAATATACTCCTTAATCATTTAGCAATAACAATACAATGTTATGTTACCATATCACAGTGAATAATACGTTATGCGCACCAACAAACAGTAGTCTTACCCTCGTCTCAGTCCGCCTATACAACACATTGACCCAACCTACCAATAGCGAAGTGCAACGTACAATGTACAACGGATAAATAATGTCATGGCAACGGAGTGACGTCATTGTCCTGTCTTCAGTACAGTTCCATCCAAATCAACACGGCTGTAATGTAATACTAACTGTCATCCGTCTCATTCCTTTCTCCTAACGACGGAAGGATAAATAAACGCCGAGTGTGAGACATCTCGCTAGACGGCGCTGTCGGTTGTGGCGTAGACATCGTGATTGTGACTTCAGTGGTAGAGACACTCCTCCATCCACTAGGAACATACAGACAATAGTTTATAATGCTTACTTTTTCAAATACATAAGCCCGGTTATCGTCACATCAAATGGACATTACACAGAGTTGCTGTGCATCACAAACAGTTTTCGAGAAACTATGTTTAGTGCCGAAAATGCATGAAATTATACAGAAAAGCAAATAATACAAGCAATATCTACAAATGATATAGGCAATATCTACAAATGATACAGGCAATATCTACAAATGATACAGGCAATATCTACAAATGATACAGGCAATATCTACAAATGATACAGGCAATATCTACAAATAATACAAGCAATATCTACAAATGATACAGGCAATATCTACAAATGATACAGGCAATATCTACAAATGATACAGGCAATATCTACAAATGATATAGGTAATATCTACAAATGATACAGGCAAAATCTACAAATGATACAGGTAATATCTACAAATGATACAGGCAATATCTACAAATGATACAGGCAATATCTACAAATGATATAGGCAATATCTACAAATGATACAGGCAATATCTACAAATGATACAGGTAATATCTACAAATGATACAGGCAATATCTACAAATGATACAGGCAATATCTACAAATGATACAGGCAATATATACAAATGATACAGGCAATATCTACAATTGATACAGGCAATATCTACAAATGATACAGGCAATATCTACAAATGATATAGGCAATATTATTTACGGTTGTTTAGGTCCGTCTACTTCTACGTCTTAGTAGACTATTACAGAGGAAACCAAATTTATACCACAGGTTCCTACTCCAATGTATCTAAACATTCAGAAATCTATCGTTTGCGTCTTTAATACCAATATGGAGCTTATTAACTATTTTGTCAAATCAACTCCAAGGGTAATCTTACAATGTATTGTCGCTTCCAGTGATACAGAGTGCCAAAGTCGGCAATGTTAATGTTTTATCTTACCTCTTCCATAGTTAGGTTTCTTGGTTCGCCCGTATCTGTGTTTAACCGCCTGAACGTCTCTGACAAAACACAAAGCCCACGATGCATGTAATTGTGACAACATACGACCGTTCTTCATAATCGTGACTGTTATTTCTTTTAATATTGTCGACAATACATAACTGTGCCTTTTGAGATATAATAAGCCATTTTACGACATATACAAATCGTTGTACATTCCCTTTAGCACATGCGCTAACACTGCACTCACTGCACTCACTGCACGCACTGCACTCATTGCACGCACTGCACGCATTGCACGCATTGCACGCACTGCACGCACTGTTGTTCCACTCACCGTGGATGTTGAAGATTTTAGCAGCACAAACCGCGAAGTCATCAAAGTTCATCTGTTGCTGTTTGCCGCCGTAGCGTCGAGCGATGACGCCCCACGCCTTGCGGTTGATGCCGAGTCCTGGAGTCAGTCAACACACGTAATCAACCAGCAACTCCAGCAAATACAATCTCCAAATACAATCTCCAAATGTGCTTGTTCAGTTCACTGAGCTCAGTGCGATTTACAACAAAACCATCTTGCATATGAAAAGTCACTGATATGTTCAAATAGATGATTCATCCTACTTCACTAGAACGAGCTGTAATAAAACAACAATAATAATAATAATAAATAATAATATTTACAATAATACCAATACTGATAATAACAATAATTAGCATTAATAATAATAACAGTAATAACAATGATTACAATAATAACAACAATAATAATGTTTGTGTACAATATCTTTGGGAAATGAACTCTTAGAGTTCCTGACGTCATCGCAGTAGACACACGTAAACGTTACCTACAGACTTGAAACACTTCCGCAGTTGTCTGACCCGAATGTAGCCGGTCGGTCCGTCGCTGTACTGGAAGAATACTTTCTGAAATGTATTATTAACGCAATCAAAACATGTTCACACACGTGCAGGCACGAACACATGCACGCATGCACGCACACACGCACACACGCACGCACATACACTTCGAAACGCTCACATGTGCGCATACGCACACACGTATCGAAGTTTGTGTGTGCGTGTGTGGTGTGCGTGCATGCGTGCGTGCGTGCATGCGTGCGTGTGGGATATCGTGTGCCATCAGCGGCCTCCGTACCTGCCATTCCGACAACGTATCGCAGAGTTCCTGGAATTCCTTGTACTCCAGAACGCCACTTCGAGATTTCTGTCGGACATTAAGGACATGGCAACGAACCCAACAACTACACGGCTCGCCCAGGCACTGACTACACGGCTCGCCCAGGCACTGACTACACGGCTCGCCCAGGCACCGACTACACGGCTCGACCAGGCACTGACTACACGGCTCGCCCAGGCACCGACTACACGGCTCGCCCAAGCACTGACTACACGGCTCGCCCAGGCACTGACTACACGGCTCGCCCAGGCACCGACTACACCGCTCGCCCGGGCACTGACTACACGGCTCGCCCGGGCACCGACTACACGGCTCGTCCGGGCACCAACTACACGGCTCGCCCGGGCACTGACTACACGGCTCGCCCGGGCATCGCCCGCACTACACACGGCTCGCCCGGGCACCGTCTACACGGCTCGCCCGGGCACCGACTACACGGCTTGCCCGGGCACCGACTACACGGCTCGCCCGGGCACCGACTACACGGCTCGTCCGGGCACCGACTACACGGCTCGCCCGGGCACCGACTACACGGCTCGCCCGGGCACCGACTACACGACTCGCCCGGGCACCGACTACACGGCTCGCCCGGCCATCGACTACATGGCTCGCCCGGGCACCGTCTACACGGCTCGCCCGGGCACCGACTACACGGCTCGCCCGGGCACCGACTACACGGCTCGCCCGGGCACCGACTACACGGCTCGTCCGGGCACCGACTACACGGCTCGCCCGGGCACCGACTACACGACTCGTCCGGGCACCGAGTCCAGGGGGTCTCAGATGTTGTGACTACTGTAGAAATAAGTACAGAGCAGCGGGAAACCAATGTGAAATTAATATGCGGATGCATATGTGTGTGGCGTGCATGCGTGCGTGTTCGTGAATGTGTCTGCATGTCTATGTGTGCATCTTTTAACGAGGGGTTGTCTATGGAAATATTTTAATGCAATAAGTATGTCTACAGGCCTGGGTGATGCGTCTAGTGTTTTGTTTAGCGCATCATTTGTAGCTCTTCCTTCATAATCTCGCTTTCACTTGCAGCCGTCGGATAGCTCCTTGGGGTGAAAAGGGAGCCGAGGGCGTAAGTGTCCCCTGCTGGTACATAGCCTCTCCATAGACAAAACTCTAGCACAACCTCCTTGTGGAGGCTTGTTAACAAATGCAAATGCATTTGAATGCGCATTCAAATGCCTGCATACATTTTTAATGCATTTGTATTTTAATGCGTACCTTTAACATTTGCATTTGCATTTTAATGCGACCTACAAACATATGATTTGTCAAATGCACAATCAAATGTACAATCAAAAGCATGAGCAATTCTTTGAATAATTATTATTGTTAGATTCACTTTCAATCACAAGTTCACAACATGCCATTGGAAAAACTGCCCTCTAGTGAGCAATACCCTCCGGAGATTGTGAAATCATTGTCTCACCTGGGAATCCACTTTCACAACGTGATCTTTGAAAAAGTGCTCTGTAGGTCAACTGGTCAATGCCTGAGCTGTTATTCATACAACATGAAAATACCACTGGTCTATAGGTTGATGGCTTCAGAGATTGCATGTTCATTGAAAAAAATCAAACAATGCAGACAAATGACTCCCTTGTCTTGTGTTGTCACTGTTGGGGTGGGTTGGGGTGGCAGCTCGTTGGGGGAGTAAACATTAACAATGTCAGCCCTGGATATTTACAGCCAGACAGAGCGATTAGTGGTAGCTGCAATTATCAACGAGGTTATCTTCCCAGTGACCCCACCAGTGGACAGTCTATTGTCTTGGGTTCCCCTTCCATTCTGGCTTACCTGAAGGATTATAGCCTTTCATTCCCTGCCATGGTTCCCAGTCAACTGTCAATTGTCTATTCCTCCCTCCCATTTCCACCACCTCTGCAGGCCTGGAACTGTGTGACTCAGTGTACGACTCTACATACGTGGACATGTAGTGGGACTGGTATGTAGTGGTACTTAGTGGTTACAATAATGTACTACTGTATTTATTAAATAAATTAATAATGTATTTGTATACATTATTACATAACAAGCAAGACACTAAATAAATGTTGCATAAGAAACATACATACAATCAGCTGTGTTTATATACATTAGTTGTTTTGTCTCCAAATAAAACAAATCGTTAGTATAAAACCAAAGCATTTGAAATTAATTCAAATGCATTTGCAAATGTGTAACCAAAACATTTGCATTTGCATTTGAATGCGTTCTTGGAACATGGCATTTGCATTCGCATTTGCATTTGAATCAAGTGAAACATTTGCATTTGCATTCAAATGTGTTGACATGCATTTGTTAACAAGTCTGGTGCACGATGGATACTGGGTACCTTGCGGTGTGCAGGCCCAAAATATGCGTGCGTGCGTGCGTGCGTGCTTGCATGCGTGCGTGCGTGCGTGCGTGCGTGCGTGCGTGCGTGCGTGCGTGCGTGCGTGCATAATGGACGATGTAGGTTGAGTAATACATCGGGCCACAAGAGCCTCAACGACGTCTGCGCAAAATACGGATGAATAGTAATCCCGACGTACACCACCTACCTGCCGCACGGCAAGCAGACACCTGGGTGTTAGACAGATAGCCCGGCCACGGCAAGCAGACACCTGGGTGTTAGACAGATAGCCCAACCACGGCAAGCAGACACCTGGGTGTTAGACAGATAGCCCGGCCACGGCAAGCATACACCTGGGTGTTAGACAGATAGCCCGACCACGGCAAACAGACACCTGTGTGTTAGACAGATAGCCCGGCCGCGGCAAGCAGACACCTGGGTGTTAGACAGATAGCCCGGCCACGGCAAGCAGACACCTGGGTGTTAGACAGATAGCCCGGCCACGGCAAGCAGACACCTGGGTGTTAGACAGATAGCCCGACCACGGCAAGCAGACATCTGGGTGTTAGACAGATAGCCCGGCCGCGGCAAGCAGACACCTGGGTGTTAGACAGATAGCCCGGCCGCGGCAAGCAGACACCTGGGTGTTAGACAGATAGCCCGGCCGCTGCAAGCAGACACCTGGGTGTTAGACAGATAGCCCGGCCACGGCAAGCAGACACCTTGGTGTTATACAGATAGCCCGGCCGCGGCAAGCAGACACCTGGGTGTTAGACAGATAGCCCGGCCACTGGCTCCAACGACCATCAGTCTGTCCGGATGGTGCTGGCGGCATTCGAAACCGCTCAAGCTGATGGAAACAGTCATTCTCGCAGTCTCCAATTAAGCTCCAGGGTATTTAGATTGAACGATCGTCGGTTGAATGTCTGTTCGATAATCACCAACAGATCCATTTGCACTCAATGTAAGTACGAGCGTTGCCACGCGGTCAATGTACTTACGGATCTATTCGAATTATAAGTATGGATATAGTCGCAGACAACATTGGGTATTATGGTTATTGTCTCAAATGTACACGCGGTGGCGCCACTTCCGCCGAACCAGCTTCTATCACGCGATGCACACATTTCATTGTCATGCGCTGCAGGGGCATAACCGGGTATTTACACTTAGTGCGTCCTCCCAGTCTGGACTGGCTTACGACGTTACGTGATAACAAGTATTTGCAATACTTTCATAAGTACTTCAAATACTTACAGTACACTGCACTTTCATAATAATTACAGTGTAGTGGTATTGTTGGTTGATTTGTTCAATAGTTAAAAGAGATATGTTATATTTGCCTTATTCCCATAAACATTAATAATATTGAACCAGGACTTGCAGCATCGACAACACGTTAAGAGATACGTGTGACGTTATCGACGACGGTGTCTGGTGGGTTCATTAGAAGAAGAGAAGACGTCCACAGAAAGGATACGTCCCATTGTGACACGAACGTCCTACATTCTTCTTTGCTGAATTCGGCTGAAGCAAAGATGTCAGCATACCGAGAGATGTGTCAGCATACAGCGAAATGTGTCAGCATACAGCGAGATGTGTCAGCATACAGCGAGATGTGTCAGCATACAACGAGATGTATTCCTACCGACTCAGTAATAATGGTTGCACTTGGCTGCTTGATACTATATAACATGATACTATATAACATGAAGCTATATAACATGATATTATATACCACGATTTTACGATAACAACGCCCAGACGTTGTACATTTAATACTAAATCAAACCGCAGCTTTAAAACATTAACTGTTTCTTCTGACAAAATGCCAGCATATTTATATTCACTACTCACGCCTGCAAGACAGCCCAGACAGCTTCGATCATCTAATTATAACCTAATTTTTTTCTCAGTGTTAAGACAAATGTTAATACTAGAGCTTTATCAGTTGCTGCACCGACTCTGTGGAACTCACTCCCTGTTAGTATTAAGTCTGTAGGAAATATAACAACATTTCGCCGAAAACTAAAACCCCAGTTGTTTAAACTTGCTTATCCTCCATAGCTCCCCAGCGTAGCAATACACCTGTTTACAACTGGAATTGCTTATCGATTCTGAACTGTCACTTTTGGTTTGGTGTGCTGCCGAGCTTAGGTCTCCCGAGGATTTTAGCGCAACAGAAGTAATGTATACATTATTATTATTTGAAACAATCCGCGTCGAGGCGCCATTGTTGAGATGGGGATTGACGTAACTGTCAATTACCTTCCGGAAACAGAATAAAACTGTGCATTCCACGCCACTTACTCCCTTTAAAGACGTGATTCAAAATCTGTTTCAGTTCCCTGGCGTCTAACACTTCGTCCGAACCAGCAAACTTGGCGAACATCTCAGCGAGGAGACTGCCAGCATCTCGCAGGTCCTGGGTGATGACGAGCCGTCAAGTAGGTCAGGAAGCAAACCAAAAACATGTCATTTACATCATGGTGACGTGAGATTTGTAAATACGTAAATGACATAAGATCATGACGTAAACAGTATGAGTGATCGTGGTCGTTTTTAAATAGGAGGGTTGATGACTTTTTACGTCCTCCGTTTATGTTCTCGGCCCCTCAGCACAGCGATAGTTAAATGCGAATTGTAATTAGCATTTTTCTATAAACCCCACACGAACGCGCTGAAATGTAAATTGCGAAATGATTACATGTTTCGACGTAATTTATGCTGCATATCGGAATAATTGCTCACAAACTTCACTGAACTGCTTCAATGGATTGCAGAATAATTCGTAGGAATTCAAATGCCTTCGTGTCTCATTTTAAGCATAGTGCCTAAGAAACATTATAATTACCTCAAAAGGTCCACTTGTTTCATCGATTTCTCTGAAAATGTAAATACTATTGAAAATGCTAAAATCTCATGTGCATGCAAGAGAGAGGAGAGACATGGAGCGAGACATGGAGAGAGACACGGAGAGAGACATGGAGAGAGACATGGAAAGAGAGACATGGAGAGAGACATGGAGAGAGAGACATGGAGAGAGAGACATGGAGAGACACATGGAGAGAGAGACATGGAGAGAGATACATGGAGCGAGACATGGAGAGAGACATGGAGAGAGACATGGAGAGAGAGACATGGAGAGAGAGACATGGAGAGAGAGACATGGAGCGAGACATGGAGAGAGACATGGAGAGAGAGACATGGAGAGAGACATGGGGAGAGAGACATGGAGAGAGAGACATGGAGAGAGACATGGGGAGAGAGACATGGAGAGAGACATGGAGAGAGAGAGACATGGAGAGAGACATGGAGAGAGAGACATGGAGAGAGACATGGAGAGAGAGACATGGAGAGAGACATGGAGAGAGAGACATGGAGAGAGAGACATGGAGAGAGAGACATGGAGAGAGACATGGAGAGAGAGAGACATGGAGAGAGAGACATGGAGAGAGAGACATGGAGAGAGACATGGAGAGAGAGACATGGAGAGAGACATGGAGAGAGACATGGAGAGAGAGAGACATGGAGAGAGACATGGAGAGAGAGACATGGAGCGAGACATGGGGAGAGACATGGAGAGAGAGACATGGAGAGAGACATGGAGAGAGAGACATGGAGCGAGACATGGGGAGAGACATGGAGAGAGAGACATGGAGAGAGACATGGAGAGAGACATGGAGAGAGAGACATGGAGCGAGACATGGAGAGAGACATGGAGAGAGAGAGAGACATGGAGAGAGAGACATGGAGAGAGACATGGAGAGAGACATGGAGAGAGAGACATGGAGAGAGACATGGAGAGAGACATGGAGAGAGAAACATGGAGCGAGACATGGAGAGAGACATGGAGAGAGATATATGGAGAGAGAGACATGGAGAGAGAGACATGGAGAGAGACATGGAAAGAGAGACATGGAGAGAGACATGGAGAGAGACATGGAGAGAGAGACATGGAGCGAGACATGGGGAGAGACATGGAGAGAGAGACTTGGAGAGAGACATGGAGAGAGACATGGAGAGAGAGACATGCAAGAGAGAGGAGAGACATGTAGATAGACATGGAGAGAGAGAGAGAGAGAGAGACATGCAAGAGAGAGGAGAGTTGAATGTTGACGTATAGGCACAAAATGCCACGTTATGTTGTGGCAAAACACAAATAAAAACAATTGGTAATGCGAATTGAAAGTAGGTTACGTTGATCACGAACGTTGTTTCTTCGTGTTGCACGTGCTCAGTTAAGAAGAGGATGTTTACGCCAAACCCCTGTTATCCAGCATTCTACCCGCTCACCCGAGTTCCGCCTCCGTGTCCGTGACGGCCCGCAGGTAGAAGCCGCCATTCTCGTTCGGCTCGAACGTCGCCGGGATGACGCAGTAGCGGCCCGGCTTGAGGCTGTAGCGGTGACACACCTCCCTGCAAGACACAGACGTCGTTACGGCCGAGATCGGGCGCGTGGTGGTGGTGGTGTTGGTGGTGTTGGTGGTGGTGGTGGTGGTGGCGAATGTGATGGCGTTGGAGATGGTGGTGTCCACAATGATGTTAGAGTTGGCAGTAATGTATGTCCCGCAGCAACAGCAGCAGCAGCAGTAGTGGCACAAGCAGCAGAAGCAGCAGCAGCAGCAGTAGTGGCACAAGCAGCAGCAGCAGCAGCAGCAGCAGCAGTAGTGGCACAAGCAGCAGAAGCAGCAGCAGCAGCAGTAATGGCACAAGCAGCAGCAGCAGCAGCAGTAGTGGCACAAGCAGCAGCAGCAGCAGCAGCAGTAGTGGAACAAGCAGCAGCAGCAGTAGCAGTAGTGGCACAAGCAGCAGCAGCAGCAGCAGCAGCAGCAGTAGTGGCACAAGCAGCAGCAGCAGCAGCAGCAGTAGTGGAACAAGCAGCAGCAGCAGCAGCAGTAGTGGAACAAGCAGCAGCAGCATCAGCAGGTGTCCTATATCTTACCTGTAGTGGGAGTAGGTGTCCATGCGGTGTTCGAGAAGCAGGGCTCTGGCGCTGTAGGTGTCTCCGTCCAGGAGAGTCGGCACACTGTCCTTCACCTGAGACAGTCTCACTATCATCGATAGTAGTCACACATGAGGCTAGCACTTTTGCATTTTAATAAATATTGCAATATTAAGTCCGTCCACATACTTTCATTACGTATTTCATGTCTACGTTTCTTTGTAAACTGAATTATATTTGATTCGATAGACAAATATGACTATCCGGGGATGGTAACTACAGCAACAACGCTGTCTCTAAGCATGGTCCAACCACGTCCAATCCTCCCTCGTCAGTAGTGGACCACGGGATAGTAAACGTCACACACGACGCGATACAGTTACACTGTGACGTCACACACGACACGATACATTTACACTGTGACGTCACACACGACGCGATACAGTTACACTGTGACGTCAGACCCCCGTATTTCTCGTAACACGTCAAAATGCTATTTAATATTTCGAAATAAAGTTATTGATGCCATATCGCGTAGTAGGTATATAAATATACCATATTTCGAAATGATTGTGAAATATATCATGTTTTCCTATCGTAAAACCACTTTTTACCTGTTCACCAATGTCCCATCAAACTTACTTTGAAGATGTCATATCCTATGATGTTGTTGACGTCCTTGAAGGTAGCGGCACCCTTCGCCTTGCTCTGGTCCTTCTGGATCAACGATACGATCAGCGTACACGTGTTGTCGTCGCCGTCTTCATCCGGGTCGTGCAGGGTCACGTGGTACTGTGGATTCGTCCAATACATGTCTACGAACACAGCCACACAAGTATGAATTAAATTCATGCGCGACACATGAATGCGTGTACTGTTTGTGGCGAGTTAGCGCAATCTAAACGTGTGTAAATAAACGTAGGGGTTTCACTGCCCTTACCATCAGCGTACTGAACTGCATTTAAACATGTTGCAAGAACAACGTGTAAAATGTATGGATACTCCTCCGACGGAGAGGCAGATTCAGGCTGACCGAGGGAGAGAGACGATGCTAAACTATTAAGAGATCTAAGACCCAGTGGAACAGACCAACGTATTGAGAATAATCCGACTGACAGCGGCATATAATTTCGAGAATATAATGGCCAGCAAAACGGAATAAACACATTTTAAGTTAAGATGTTTTTTATTAAGTTGAGATATTTGTCGGTGACCATCAGATAATCGCAATTATATGTCACAGTCGCTCAAACTGTTAAACTCAACTTGATCAATGTCTTAGATGTCAGAACAGTTGCGTGAACACTCGACTACCGTTTGGTTTGACTAAAATATAAATGGACGAAGATACAACGCGCACTGGCGATGTGTGCAATATCTGCCAGTCATACACAGATACCTTCATTGGGCGGATTGCCGCAGCCACCAGCGCTCACCCCCGGCACCCACTCGCCGTGCTTGGCTTCCATCCTCCACTGTTTCCGTCGCTGAAACACGACACGACGAATGTAGGTCATGCCTCAGTTAGACTTCCTGTGTGCTACTCGAGGGATCAAGCCTCAGTTAGACTTCCTGTGTTAGACTTCCTGCGTGTTACACGAGGGATTATGCCTCAGTTAGACTTCATGTGTGCTACACGAGGGATTATGCCTCAGTTAGACTTCCTGTGTGTTACACGAGGGATCATGCCTCAGTTAGACTTCCTGCGTGCTACACGAATGTTGGGCATAGTAAGTTTGGATATAGGAAAATGCATATGATCTGATGAAAGTGCACTTGAGCAGAGACATTACCAGGTTTGCTGGTAGAAACTGTTGAGAGTGAAATGGTGGATTTTTAGATGATTTTAATAGGCGGACAGATATTTGGGATTCGTTCGCCACTAGACACGTGTGCGCCGTAATTCGTGCCAATGTTGGTAAACATTGACGGATTTCGCACATACAGGCATTCTGTAAGAGTTAGAAATGTATAATTTTGATAAAACTCGATCAATATGTCAAAGAGACGATGACAGCGGCAAGTAAGAAGTTTTTTGATGGTCACGTTTTCTTACAATCATACCAAACGTTAACATGGCCACCAATGGAAAAGTCAACTGTAGGCTGAACCCTCGTACATTACGACAGCGACAGCGGACTCGAAAATAACCGCTGCTCGCTACAGTAATGTAGTGTCTAAGATACGCAAGTTGGCCGATTTCACTGGTATACAAAAATAACTGCATTCAGCCAGCAAGGTTGGAACGTTTGAAATGTTGGAACTTGGTAGTGATATGTGGCAGTATGAAGTGGATGTAAAGAGGTATGGGTATTTGGTGGTGACATTTCCGAAACATAATATAAACAACTGTGGTTCTGTTGAAATGCGGTGCAACCTAACATTAACGTAGTCAATGACACTAACATAGTCAATAACACTAACTTGGTCAATGACACTAACGTAGTCAATGACACAAACGTAGTCAATGACACTAACGTAGTCAATGACACTAACGTAGTCAATGACATAAACGTAGTCAATGACACTAACGTAGTCAATGACACTAACGTAGTCAATGACAGAAACGTAGTCAATTACACTAACGTAGTCAATGACATAAACGTAGTTAATAACACTAACGTAGTCAATGACAGAAACGTAGTCAATGACACTAACGTAGTCAATGACATAAACTTAGTCAATGACACTAACGTAATCAATGACACTGCTCTCTGGAGTTAAGTAGCAAATTTGCAGTTCTTTGAAGTTCTTCTTCCAGTCTTCAAACGACATCCTGTAACACAGTGACAGTAACATACATCATGTAACACATTCTGTAAAATACATCATGTAACACATCCTGTAACATACATCATGTAACACATCCTTTAAAATACATCACGTTACACATCCTGTAACATACATCATGTAATGTGCATCATGTAACACATCCTGTAACATACATCATGCAGCACATCATGTAACACTTCGTGTAACATACACCATGTTACACTTAGTGTAACTTACACCATGTAACACTTAGTGTAACATACATCATGTAACACATCGTGTAACATACACCATGTAACACTTAGTGTAACATACATCATGTAACACATCGTGTAACATACACCATGTAACACTTAGTGTAACATACATCATGTAACACATCGTGTAACATACATCGCGTAACACATCATGTTACACACTCGCGCGTCACTCACAGCGAATTTGCTTATACAAATGTTTGAATCAAAACAATTACAGTACGTTCTCGGCGTTGTGTTTCAATGCCTTCGCCTGTGTGTGTTACGTTTACGCCAAATTTATTTTAATATGTACCAATTCATATTTCAAGAAACCGAATAGCTACTAAATAGCTACACAATAGCTACACAATAGCTACACAATAGCAAGGTAACGTACCAGAATTCACCGTCATTTTCAATTTTGAGTTCCAACGTCGATTTGTCTTTCTCCGAGACGTCCTGCCAAAGTTTGGACCTGCGAAACAAATTAAAACACGTAAAAACACGACACGCTACAATACAATGCGTGGGCATCGAGTCAGTGTCCTTGTAATCTACTTTCAGTATTACGATCGTCGCATTTTGGCTGGCGTGAAACCTTGTTTGAATTATACAGACCTAGACCGATCATTAAGACATTGATGTAATCAGTGAGTTACATTACTTTCTGTTTCATTTTCACAATAACACTGACCGATCACTCCAATCACCAGTCCACTCCTTCTTGCCCCAGGGATTGCGTAGACGGATGAGGCGAGTCTTTCGGCCCTTCGTGTTGAACTGTAATAGAAGGAACAACTGAAGGAACAACTGTAATAGAAGGAACAATTGTAATAGAAGGAACAGTTGTAATAAAAGGAACAACTGTAATAGAAGGAACAATTGTAATAGAAGGAACAATTGTAATAGAAGGAACAATCGCAGTTGTTCGGTTGTTACAAAAGAAAATTAGAAATATCACAAATGGCCTTCTCAATCAATCGGCTAATCATACCTCTGTATAAAGCAAAAGTTAGAGCTCATTTAGAGTATTGTATACAAGCATGGAGATCATATCGTAACAAGGATATAGATACACTTGAAAGAATACAGAGGAGAGCAACTAAAATGATTCCAGATTTGAGAGACCTTAGTTATGAAGAATGACTGATAGAATGGGGTTTATCAACCCTAGAGACAAGGCTGTTAAGAGGAAATCAAATTGAAGTTTTTAAGATATTGAATGGGTATGAAAATATTGATACAAATATTTTTTCTCACTTAAGAAAGGTAACAGAACTAGAGGACATAAGTTAACATTAGAAAAGGATCAGTGTCGATTGTATACCAGGAATTTATCTTTCTCACAGAAGACAATCAATGAATGGAACAAATTATCGATAGATTGTATAACTGCTAGCAGTGTGAATATGTTTAAAAACAAGATTGACACATATCTCAGGAGGGCGGATTACACATAGATTAAAAATGTTGGATTCTCGATAAGCCAAAGGCTTCCTTGTCCACTCGCCATCTGGGCCTTTGCCTTGGATGGCAGATCTTGTTAAATCTTATTCTTGTTAAATCTTCTTCAGTAATGTTTATATGTGCGCCTTATAGGCGAATTATCATTTTATAGTGGCAACTCATACATGATTCTAAATAGGCGGCCTGTGAGATGCCTATGAGATGCCTAAGAGATGCCTGTGAGATGCCTGTGAGATGCCTATGAGATGCCTGTGAGATGCCTATGAGATGCCTGCGAGATGCCTATGAGATGCCTGTGAGATGCCTATGAGATGCGTGTGAGATGCCTGTGAGATGCCTATGAGATGCCTATGAGATGCCTGTGAGATGCCTGTGAGATGCCTATGAGATACCTGTGAGATGCCTATGAGATGCCTGTGAGATGCCTATGAAATGCCTATGAGATGCCTGTGAGATGCCTGTGATATGCCTATGAGATGCCTGTGAGATACCTATGAGATGCCTATGAGATGCCTGTGAGATGCCTGTGAGATGCCTGTGAGATGTAGCGCCATGACTAGGATTGACAAATTAAATCCAATTTTTCAGGCCATTGCAATTTGCAACACCTATTGTACGTCGACACTGAGACTTCATTGGATTGCATCCTATAATCTCTAAATGTACTGTTATTTTTAATATTTATTTTATATAATTTATGATTTTCTGAAACAAAACCTTATATGTATATATATATATATATATATATATATATATATATATATATATATATATATATATATATATATATATATATATATATATATATAATACCTACATTTTTACATGTATTTGTTATGCTCAACATGTGTGTTTATATATACATACATTTGTCTACCTGTATTTCATGTATATCTGTGGACTTTTGTCTGAATTATTATTATTATTACTGCCTTTGACTCAAACGTGAGTGAACCAGTATGGTTTAGTTGGACAAATTAATTTCAACTATTAGGCAGTTCTATAAAATGCATTATTCCGAGGTAGAAAAGTGTTTATCTTTCAGGTGCTATCAACTTATCAATGACTCAGTGTATCATAGCATGATATTCGTAGCAATGTAACATGTAACAGATGCCACCATCCTTGAATGGATGGACGTTAGGTTTCTTGGATTCTTGCCTTTGATATGTTATTTACCTCTCAAGAAACCTGTTTGTATTCTCCTAATAGTTCGACCGACTCCCTCGTGTAGTCCGTCGACGAAGAAGGAGCGAGTCGGCCGAAAACATCGGAGAATACAAACACGTTTCTTGAGAGGTAAATAACACGTAAAATGCAAATGCCACAATGTTGCCAGTTGCTCCTCGCGTGTACCCGTCAGTGACGACTAGCGTGTATCCGTCAGTGACGACTAGCGTGTATCCGTCAGTGACGACTAGCGTGTATCCGTCAGTGACGACTAGCGTGTATCCGTCAGTGACGACTAGCGTGTATCCGTCAGTGACGACTAGCGTGTACCCGTCAGTGACGACTAGCGTGTACCCGTCAGTGACGACTAGCGTGTACCCGTCAGTGACGACTAGCGTGTACCCGTCAGTGACGACTAGCGTGTATCCGTCAGTGACGACTAGCGTGTACCCGTCAGTGACGACTAGCGTGTACCCGTCAGTGACGACTAGCGTGTACCCGTCAGTGACGACTAGCGTGTATCCGTCAGTGACGACTAGCGTGTATCCGTCAGTGACGACTAGCGTGTACCCGTCAGTTACGACTAGCGTGTACCCGTCAGTGACGACTAGCGTGTACCCGTCAGTGACGACTAGCGTGTACCCGTCAGTGACGACTACCGTGTACCCGTCAGTGACGACTAGCGTGTACCCGTCAGTGACGACTAGCGTGTACCCGTCAGTGACGACTACCGTGTACCCGTCAGTGACGACTAGCGTGTACCCGTCAGTGACGACTAGCATGTACCCGTCAGTGACGATTAGCTACGTTGATAACGGAATGACACCAAAATACGTATTCAAAGACCAGCCCAAGATGCGCGTGCCTTGACAAGTCCGGTGACGCTGTAGGCGTGGCCCTCGTACAGACCACTGGTCAGTTGCTTCTCCTTGTTCGCGGACGACTGCAGGTATAACGAAATATCATCATTAAATAATAATGATAATAATAATAATGAATAATAACGTTAAAACAACAACAATGATATTAGTGATGGCGCAAATGATGCTATTATAATATTATAATATTCTACAATTATATTCAAAACAATCATAATGACAACTGCGACGACAATAACCGCGGAAACTGTTACAATCATAGTATACAACATTCGTTTGATAATAGAGAGTTAACTGTGTGTGTTTGTGCGTGCGTGCCTGTGTGTGTGTGCGTGTGCCTGTGTGTGTGCGTGTGCCTGTGCGTGTGTGTGTGCGTGTGCGTGTGTGTGTGCGTGTGTGCACGTGTGGCTACGATTGCGAAGACACCGGCGACGTCGACAAAGACTGCTATAAACGACAACTACTATAAACGACGAAAACTATTATAAACGACGACTACTACTATAAACGACGACAACTACTATAAACAAAGACGAATACAAAAACAACACCACTTACAACAACAACAACAACAACAACAACACAAAAATCAAAAACAACAACGATAACCATAAAACTGCGGCGGCGACAACTACGAGAAATGTGACGACGACTACAACGATGACGACGACTAATTAATACAAAGATAATGAAGAAAACCACCGACTACAACAACAACGATGACGACTAGGATGATGATAACCTACAGTGATCGAACAGCCCATGAGCGAGTTGGTCTGGCTGAGCCGCATCATGAGACGGAAGAAGCGACGTGGAACCGAGGCGCTGTCTCGCAGGTTGATCACCTGACTGGCGCCGCCCGTGAAGTCGACGAGAGCGTCTTGAATCTTGCCACTGCGCAGCGCCTCGTACGAGCCGTGGAGTCTGTCGGTGTCAAAGTCATCAGTCATGTATCATTACTTATTTCTGTATCAACAGAAGGCGTAAGAGGATTAACACCGGATATATATTATGTCACGACAATATGTTCGAAAAAGGTACCGAAGTCATCCAATGTTTTTGTAGAAGCCCTAACAGTAACACATTGTTTCCTTGTCGAAAATGTTGTCTTTCTTTCAAGGTGATTACTCTTAGTTAGACTAAAGACAGTACCGAGTGTAAATATATACAATGGTGATCCGACGACAGATGTTAGTCCTCACTTTGCATAGGCTTTCTCGAGGAGCGCGCACCAGAACTCATTCGTTTGCTGTCGGTTTCTGGCAAACAACAAGAATTTGCCGAATTTGACCGGAAGTCGGTCGTCAATAACCACTTCCTGCCACCGCCCGAACCGCCAGAAGAAGAAATGGAAGATCCCTGCAAGCGACGAACGAAAGAAAAGTGCCGTGATTAAAAAAAAACCTGTAGTTTCCCATATCAACATGGAGTTAAAATATGATGTAATGTTAAACAAATTCACGTGTGGAAAATCCCCACAACTAAAATTAAGAACATGGAGCAATTGAATCACTATTTATTTCATCGTATAATGAATTACAATTATCACAAAAGAGTTCACGTGCGATAAATCACAAAATCAGTCTTTCATCACTTGCAAGTAACACAACAAAATGTCAGGCAAAATCATTCACCAACTTAAATACATTAATACATTAAGTGTCTACTCTTATCACACAAATTGTACGTCCACAATAGCTTGTTCAAGCATTTACTGAAGTGAAAATCGAAATTATGAAAAATTACGGTTTTGTTCCTTGGTGAAATGTTTTAACTTTGTCATGTGAACATTGACCCACACAGTGTTTTACATTTTGGATATCCACATTTTGGATATCCACTATTTTGATCCTTACCAGATCTAACGACTAAAGTCAATTCTTTCGATGATTTGAACAAAAATAGGCATGCATTTTTTATTAAATGGACTGCGGATGTTACATAAACTATGAACCGGATTTGCGATAGGTTAAATCACTCGAGGAAGCAGTTTTAACTCAGTGCCTTGAGAAAAGAGCTGTTGTTTTGTTGTTGAGGTGACCGATCAAGACTAACTCAGTGCCTCGATGACTTATATGATTAACACAGGAATCACTTCATATTCATTCATTCGTAAATTTATAACGTAATAAATATAAACACACACAATTTTCATGCAGAATAACATAGTAGATATTTGGTAATCGTAAACTTTATTGCACATTTATAAAGGGTGGTAATATATCAAGGGTGAGTGAAAATAACCTAGGGTGTCTTCCCCTTGGGGAGATGTCCAGGGGAAGATAACTTGCCACGACGGCATTGCATGACGTGTACGCCAGGGACGGTTAGGGACAGCACTGCATGACATGTACGCTACGGTTAGGGACGGCACTGCATGACATGTACGGTACGGTTAGGGACAGCATTGCATGACATCTACACTACGGTTAGGGACGGCACTACATGACGTGTACGCTACGGTTACGGAAGGCATTGCATGACGTGTACGCTACGGTTAGGAACGGCACTGCATGACGTATACGCTACTGTTAGGAACGGCATTGCATGACGTGTACACTACGGTTAGGAACGGCACTGCATGACGTATACGCTACAGTTAGGAGCGGCATTGCATGACGTGTACACTACGGTTAGGAACGGCACTGCATGACATGTACACTACGGTTAGGGACGGCATTGCATGACATGTACGCTACAGTTAGGAGCGGCATTGCATGACGTGTACTCTACCGTTAGGAACGGCACTGCATGACATGTACACTAGGGTTAGGGACGGCATTGCATGACGTGTACGCTACAGTTAGGAGCGGCATTGCATGACGTGTACGCTACGGTTAGGAACGGCACTGCATGACATGTACACTAGGGTTAGGGACGGCATTGCATGACGTGTACGCTACAGTTAGGAGCGGCATTGCATGACGTGTACGCTAAGGTTAGGATCGGCACTGCATGACATGTACACTACGGTTAGGGACGGCATTGCATGACGTGTGCGCTACAGTTAGGAGCGGCATTGCATGACGTGTAGGCTACGGTTAGGAACGGCACTGCATGACATGTACACTACCGTTAGGGACGGCATTGCATGACATGTACGCTACAGTTAGGAGCGACATTGCATGACGTGTACGCTACGGTTAGGGACGGCACTGCATGAGTTCTCCATTCAGGTAAGTACGTAGAGCTGGCGATTTTCCAAGAATAGACGGTTTAATGTAGCTGTAAAAACACCTCATAAAGTGCGAGAAGAAACATACGTAACGCCCGGGCTACCTGCCTCGCTTAACCACACTTGTAGACAGATATATCGAAAATAACCAGAGTTTGATATAATTTGAGAGTCACTAAATATTAACGAAATGCAGGTATAAAGTAGTATAGCATTATCATGTCCGGCCTCGTGGGGGTTTCGTGGGGTTGTTAGGATATTTTTTTTACCATTTTCAGAAATCATCCTTGAAATTTCCGACTGATTGTGTGCGCCTGAACCACTCTTAAAAAAACCCGAGGTACGGGCCTCATCAGTGAGCGAGAAAGTAAGCAACGAATGCTTCGTCTAGAAAAAGTCTACCTCACGAATCAGGAGGCGTGTCCTATTTTAAATTAGAGATATATGTGACGATGTCATAGTTCGTCAGGTGGTATGTCCGCCTTGCACAGTGACGTATTTATGGGGGCACTAGGCCATGTCTTTCATTCTTGATTTTTTTCGAATCTGTTGCGCCACACGGCAGCATGGTAAACTAATGGGTGACTAAGCTTGCCCCCTGACCTCCCCACGGCATCTCCTTGGCCTCCCCCTGACCTCCCCACAGCCTCCCCCTGACCCCCACACGACACACAACTGGCTGTGCAGAGAGCACATCTTTCTGGCTCTACGCTCTACTGCATCGACTCTGTAATAACGGTTATGCGCATAAATACCCTGCTCAGCTAGTGACAGCTACGCACACACACACACACACACACACACACACACAGTCGTGAGTCGTGTCTGCGGTGACAATATGTCTACACACACAGTCGTGAGTCGTGTCTGCGGTGACAATATGTCTAGACACACATTCGTTGTTTAGCTGTGCTACGTTGCTCAACTGCACAGTTGCAATGACGTAACACGTCGTGAATAACAATGACCTTGTCATGTCTACCAACCATTTATACCACTCAAACACACGTTTTATTTAAATTTCTAATCAAGTTTTGGCAGCAGTGATATGGTGAGTGGCGCCACAGTTGGCGAGTTTGGTTGAAGAAACCTATACTGGCGTCACCTAGTAAAAGAAGTATTACGGCACGTCATAGTCAACCATGACGTCACGCCGACGTTGCTACACACGCTACAGCAGGTGTACAGAGTCGTACGCATGGAGTGTACGCACCAGCATAGTCTTTCTCGAAGCCCTGGTCAGCGGGAACGACTCGGTGCAGTAGGTTGGGTTTGGTGGCCAACGTGACGGCGGCGGCCACGAACCAGCAGTTGCCTGTGTAGGAGAAACAATATGTCTCGTCATACAGATACAATAGGTCTCGTCATACAGAGACATCGAGATGGGATGTAACTGTATATGACGTGCGGTCATTTGAGGGAGAACACACCTTATCTAGGCGTATGCCAAGAACACACCTTATCTAGGCGTATGCCAAGAACACACCTTATCTAGGCGTATGACAAGCACACACCTTATCTAGGCGTATGCCAAGAACACACCTTATCTAGGCGTATGCCAAGAACACACCTTATCTAGACGTATGCCAAGAACACACCTTATCTAGGCGTATGCCAAGAACGCAGTTACAGCGGTTGCGTTGCGTTTTTTTCGTTTTCACAGGTTGGGTGACCAACTTATCGTGCGACTAGGAAATGTCGAGAGATGTGGTAATTATAAGTAAGTCCAAACAAACAGGTTTCGTTGGTTAAATCGCTGCAAAGCGGACACAAGCACTGTTGTTGAGGGCGCTATAACGTCTCTTGGCAATGTCCTATGATATGTACTTCAAGTCGGAGGTAAGACGTTGATCGACTTACCATTGATATCAAGTACCGTAAATGACGCGAAACGGATTCACTCCCATTGTTAAATTAAAACACATTCACGAATGATGTTCTGTGACGCCAACACAGTCACCCCTTCAGTCCGTTGTATCAATGTCCAACGTAATATAATATAGTCCAGAAGATATAACTCACCCAACGCGCCTTGGTCCATATCGAACCGACCGACTCCATTGACAATGAACTGCGGATTTTCGCATATCTCCTGCAATCGAACGACATGCGTGTCGTAATTACATCTAATAATATCTCCTGCAATCGAACGACATGCGTGTCGTAATTACATCCAATAATATCTCCTGCAATCGAACGACATGCGTGTCATAATTACATCCAATAATATCTCCTGCAATCGAACGACATGCGTGTCGTAATTACATCCAATAATATCTCCTGCAATCGAACGACATGCGTGTCGTAATTACATCCAATAATATCTCCTGCAATCGAACGACATGCGTGTCGTAATTACATCCAATAATATCTCCTGCAATCGAACGACATGCGTGTCGTAATTACATCCAATAATATCTCCTGCAATCGAACGACATGCGTGTCGTAATTACATCCAATAATATCTCCTGCAATCGAATGACATGCGTGTCGTAATTACATCCAATAATATCTCCTGCAATCGAAAGACATGCGTGTCGTAATTACATCCAATAATATCTCCTGCAATCGAACGACATGCGTGTCGTAATTACATCCAATAATATCTCCTGCAATCGAACGACATGCGTGTCGTAATTACATCCAATAATATCTCCTGCAATCGAACGACATGCGTGTCGTAATTACATCCAATAATATCTCCTGCAATCGAACGACATGCGTGTCGTAATTACATCCAATAATATCTCCTGCAATCGAACGACATGCGTGTCGTAATTACATCCAATAATATCTCCTGCAATCGAACGACATGCGTGTCTTAATTACATCCAATAATATCTCCTGCAATCGAACGACATGCGTGTCATAATTACATCCAATAATATATCCTGCAATCGAACGACATGCGTGTCGTAATTACATCCAATAATATCTCCTGCAATCGAACGACATGCGTGTCATAATTACATCCAATAATATCTCCTGCAATCGAACGACATGCGTGTCGTAATTACATCCAATAATATCTCCTGCAATCGAACGACATGCGTGTCATAATTACATCCAATAATATATCCTGCAATCGAACGACATGCGTGTCATAATTACATCCAATAATATCTCCTGCAATCGAACGACATGCGTGTCGTAATTACATCCAATAATGTCTCCTGCAATCGAACGACATGCGTGTCATAATTACATCCAATAATGTCTCCTGCAATCGAACGTCATGCGTGTCGTAATTACATCCAATAATGTCTCCTGCAATCGAACGACATGCGTGTCGTAATTACATCCAATAATGTCTCCTGCAATCGAACGACATGCGTGTCATAATTACATCCAATAATATCTCCTGCAATCGAACGACATGCGTGTCATAATTACATCCAATAATTTCTCCTGCAATCGAACGACATGCGTGTCGTAATTACATCCAATAATGTCTCCTGCAATCGAACGACATGCGTGTCATAATTACATCCAATAATGTGTCCTGCAATCGAACGACATGCGTGTCATAATTACATCCAGTAATGTCTCCTGTAATCGAACGACATGCGTGTCGTAATTACATCCAATAATGTCTCCTGCAATCGAACGACATGCGTGTCATAATTACATCCAATAATGTCTCCTGCAATCGAACGACATGCGTGTCGTAATTACATCCAATAATGTCTCCTGCAATCGAACGACATGCGTGTCGTAATTACATCCAATAATATCTCCTGCAATCGAACGACATGCGTGTCGTAATTACATCCAATAATATCTCCTGCAATCGAACGACATGCGTGTCATAATTACATCCAATAATATCTCCTGCAATCGAACGACATGCGTGTCATAATTACATCCAATAATGTCTCCTGCAATCGAACGACATGCGTGACGTAATTACATCCAATAATGTCTCCTGCAATCGAACGACATGCGTGTCATAATTACATCCAATAATATCTCCTGCACTCGAACGACATGCGTGTCATAATTACATCCAATAATGTCTCCTGCAATCGAACGACATGCGTGTCGTAATTACATCCAATAATATCTCCTGCAATCGAACGACATGCGTGTCATAATTACATCCAATAATGTCTCCTGCAATCGAACGACATGCGTGTCGTAATTACATCCAATAATGTCTCCTGCAATCGAACGACATGCGTGTCATAATTACATCCAATAATGTCTCCTGCAATCGAACGACATGCGTGTCGTAATTACATCCAATAATGTCTCCTGCAATCGAACGACATGCGTGTCATAATTACATCCAATAATATCTCCTGCAATCGAACGACATGCGTGTCTTAATTACATCCAATAATGTCTCCTGCAATCGAACGACATGCGTGTCGTAATTACATCCAATAATATCTCCTGCAATCGAACGACATGCGTGTCGTAATTACATCCAATAATGTCTCCTGCAATCGAACGACATGCGTGTCATAATTACATCCAATAATATCTCCTGCAATCGAACGACATGCGTGTCATAATTACATCCAATAATATCTCCTGCAATCGAACGACATGCGTGTCTTAATTACATCCAATAATGTCTCCTGCAATCGAACGACATGCGTGTCATAATTACATCCAATAATATCTCCTGCAATCGAACGACATGCGTGTCATAATTACATCCAATAATATCTCCTGCAATCGAACGACATGCGTGTCATAATTACATCCAATAATATCTCCTGCAATCGAACGACATGCGTGTCATAATTACATCCAATAATATCTCCTGCAATCGAACGACATGCGTGTCATAATTACATCCAATAATATCTCCTGCAATCGAACGACATGCGTGTCGTAATTACATCCAATAATATCTCCTGCAATCGAACGACATGCGTGTCGTAATTACATCCAATAATATCTCCTGCAATCGAACGACATGCGTGTCGTAATTACATCCAATAATATCTCCTGCAATCGAACGACATGCGTGTCATAATTACATCCAATAATATCTCCTGCAATCGAACGACATGCGTGTCATAATTACATCCAATAATATATCCTGCAATCGAACGACATGCGTGTCGTAATTACATCCAATAATATCTCCTGCAATCGAACGACATGCGTGTCATAATTACATCCAATAATATCTCCTGCAATCGAACGACATGCGTGTCGTAATTACATCCAATAATATCTCCTGCAATCGAACGACATGCGTGTCATAATTACATCCAATAATATATCCTGCAATCGAACGACATGCGTGTCATAATTACATCCAATAATATCTCCTGCAATCGAACGACATGCGTGTCGTAATTACATCCAATAATGTCTCCTGCAATCGAACGACATGCGTGTCATAATTACATCCAATAATGTCTCCTGCAATCGAACGTCATGCGTGTCGTAATTACATCCAATAATATCTCCTGCAATCGAACGACATGCGTGTCGTAATTACATCCAATAATATCTCCTGCAATCGAACGACATGCGTGTCATAATTACATCCAATAATATCTCCTGCAATCGAACGACATGCGTGTCGTAATTACATCCAATAATTTCTCCTGCAATCGAACGACATGCGTGTCATAATTACATCCAATAATGTCTCCTGCAATCGAACGACATGCGTGTCATAATTACATCCAATAATGTGTCCTGCAATCGAACGACATGCGTGTCATAATTACATCCAGTAATGTCTCCTGCAATCGAACGACATGCGTGTCGTAATTACATCCAATAATGTCTCCTGCAATCGAACGACATGCGTGTCATAATTACATCCAATAATGTCTCCTGCAATCGAACGACATGCGTGTCGTAATTACATCCAATAATGTCTCCTGCAATCGAACGACATGCGTGTCGTAATTACATCCAATAATATCTCCTGCAATCGAACGACATGCGTGTCGTAATTACATCCAATAATATCTCCTGCAATCGAACGACATGCGTGTCATAATTACATCCAATAATATCTCCTGCAATCGAACGACATGCGTGTCATAATTACATCCAATAATGTCTCCTGCAATCGAACGACATGCGTGACGTAATTACATCCAATAATGTCTCCTGCAATCGAACGACATGCGTGTCATAATTACATCCAATAATATCTCCTGCACTCGAACGACATGCGTGTCATAATTACATCCAATAATGTCTCCTGCAATCGAACGACATGCGTGTCGTAATTACATCCAATAATATCTCCTGCAATCGAACGACATGCGTGTCATAATTACATCCAATAATGTCTCCTGCAATCGAACGACATGCGTGTCGTAATTACATCCAATAATGTCTCCTGCAATCGAACGACATGCGTGTCATAATTACATCCAATAATGTCTCCTGCAATCGAACGACATGCGTGTCGTAATTACATCCAATAATGTCTCCTGCAATCGAACGACATGCGTGTCATAATTACATCCAATAATATCTCCTGCAATCGAACGACATGCGTGTCGTAATTACATCCAATAATGTCTCCTGCAATCGAACGACATGCGTGTCATAATTACATCCAATAATGTGTCCTGCAATCGAACGACATGCGTGTCATAATTACATCCAGTAATGTCTCCTGCAATCGAACGACATGCGTGTCGTAATTACATCCAATAATCTCTCCTGCAATCGAACGACATGCGTGTCATAATTACATCCAATAATGTCTCCTGCAATCGAACGACATGCGTGTCGTAATTACATCCAATAATGTCTCCTGCAATCGAACGACATGCGTGTCGTAATTACATCCAATAATATCTCCTGCAATCGAACGACATGCGTGTCGTAATTACATCCAATAATATCTCCTGCAATCGAACGACATGCGTGTCATAATTACATCCAATAATATCTCCTGCAATCGAACGACATGCGTGTCATAATTACATCCAATAATGTCTCCTGCAATCGAACGACATGCGTGACGTAATTACATCCAATAATGTCTCCTGCAATCGAACGACATGCGTGTCATAATTACATCCAATAATATCTCCTGCACTCGAACGACATGCGTGTCATAATTACATCCAATAATGTCTCCTGCAATCGAACGACATGCGTGTCGTAATTACATCCAATAATATCTCCTGCAATCGAACGACATGCGTGTCATAATTACATCCAATAATGTCTCCTGCAATCGAACGACATGCGTGTCGTAATTACATCCAATAATGTCTCCTGCAATCGAACGACATGCGTGTCATAATTACATCCAATAATGTCTCCTGCAATCGAACGACATGCGTGTCGTAATTACATCCAATAATGTCTCCTGCAATCGAACGACATGCGTGTCATAATTACATCCAATAATATCTCCTGCAATCGAACGACATGCGTGTCATAATTACATCCAATAATGTCTCCTGCAATCGAACGACATGCGTGTCGTAATTACATCCAATAATATCTCCTGCAATCGAACGACATGCGTGTCGTAATTACATCCAATAATGTCTCCTGCAATCGAACGACATGCGTGTCATAATTACATCCAATAATATCTCCTGCAATCGAACGACATGCGTGTCATAATTACATCCAATAATATCTCCTGCAATCGAACGACATGCGTGTCATAATTACATCCAATAATGTCTCCTGCAATCGAACGACATGCGTGTCATAATTACATCCAATAATATCTCCTGCAATCGAACGACATGCGTGTCATAATTACATCCAATAATATCTCCTGCAATCGAACGACATGCGTGTCATAATTACATCCAATAATATCTCCTGCAATCGAACGACATGCGTGTCATAATTACATCCAATAATATCTCCTGCAATCGAACGACATGCGTGTCATAATTACATCCAATAATATCTCCTGCAATCGAACGACATGCGTGTCGTAATTACATCCAATAATATCTCCTGCAATCGAACGACATGCGTGTCGTAATTACATCCAATAATATCTCCTGCAATCGAACGACATGCGTGTCGTAATTACATCCAATAATATCTCCTGCAATCGAACGACATGCGTGTCATAATTACATCCAATAATATCTCCTGCAATCGAACGACATGCGTGTCATAATTACATCCAATAATATATCCTGCAATCGAACGACATGCGTGTCGTAATTACATCCAATAATATCTCCTGCAATCGAACGACATGCGTGTCATAATTACATCCAATAATATCTCCTGCAATCGAACGACATGCGTGTCGTAATTACATCCAATAATATCTCCTGCAATCGAACGACATGCGTGTCATAATTACATCCAATAATATATCCTGCAATCGAACGACATGCGTGTCATAATTACATCCAATAATATCTCCTGCAATCGAACGACATGCGTGTCGTAATTACATCCAATAATGTCTCCTGCAATCGAACGACATGCGTGTCATAATTACATCCAATAATGTCTCCTGCAATCGAACGTCATGCGTGTCGTAATTACATCCAATAATATCTCCTGCAATCGAACGACATGCGTGTCGTAATTACATCCAATAATATCTCCTGCAATCGAACGACATGCGTGTCATAATTACATCCAATAATATCTCCTGCAATCGAACGACATGCGTGTCATAATTACATCCAATAATTTCTCCTGCAATCGAACGACATGCGTGTCGTAATTACATCCAATAATGTCTCCTGCAATCGAACGACATGCGTGTCATAATTACATCCAATAATGTGTCCTGCAATCGAACGACATGCGTGTCATAATTACATCCAGTAATGTCTCCTGCAATCGAACGACATGCGTGTCGTAATTACATCCAATAATGTCTCCTGCAATCGAACGACATGCGTGTCATAATTACATCCAATAATGTCTCCTGCAATCGAACGACATGCGTGTCGTAATTACATCCAATAATGTCTCCTGCAATCGAACGACATGCGTGTCGTAATTACATCCAATAATATCTCCTGCAATCGAACGACATGCGTGTCGTAATTACATCCAATAATATCTCCTGCAATCGAACGACATGCGTGTCATAATTACATCCAATAATATCTCCTGCAATCGAACGACATGCGTGTCATAATTACATCCAATAATGTCTCCTGCAATCGAACGACATGCGTGACGTAATTACATCCAATAATGTCTCCTGCAATCGAACGACATGCGTGTCATAATTACATCCAATAATATCTCCTGCACTCGAACGACATGCGTGTCATAATTACATCCAATAATGTCTCCTGCAATCGAACGACATGCGTGTCGTAATTACATCCAATAATATCTCCTGCAATCGAACGACATGCGTGTCATAATTACATCCAATAATGTCTCCTGCAATCGAACGACATGCGTGTCGTAATTACATCCAATAATGTCTCCTGCAATCGAACGACATGCGTGTCATAATTACATCCAATAATGTCTCCTGCAATCGAACGACATGCGTGTCGTAATTACATCCAATAATGTCTCCTGCAATCGAACGACATGCGTGTCATAATTACATCCAATAATATCTCCTGCAATCGAACGACATGCGTGTCATAATTACATCCAATAATGTCTCCTGCAATCGAACGACATGCGTGTCGTAATTACATCCAATAATATCTCCTGCAATCGAACGACATGCGTGTCGTAATTACATCCAATAATGTCTCCTGCAATCGAACGACATGCGTGTCATAATTACATCCAATAATATCTCCTGCAATCGAACGACATGCGTGTCATAATTACATCCAATAATCTCTCCTGCAATCGAACGACATGCGTGTCGTAATTACATCCAATAATATCTCCTGCAATCGAACGACATGCGTGTCATAATTACATCCAATAATATCTCCTGCAATCGAACGACATGCGTGTCGTAATTACATCCAATAATATCTCCTGCAATCGAACGACATGCGTGTCATAATTACATCCAATAATATCTCCTGCAATCGAACGACATGCGTGTCATAATTACATCCAATAATATCTCCTGCAATCGAACGACATGCGTGTCATAATTACATCCAATAATATCTCCTGCAATCGAACGACATGCGTGTCATAATTACATCCAATAATATCTCCTGCAATCGAACGACATGCGTGTCATAATTACATCCAATAATATCTCCTGCAATCGAACGACATGCGTGTCATAATTACATCCAATAATATCTCCTGCAATCGAACGACATGCGTGTCATAATTACATCCAATAATATCTCCTGCAATCGAACGACATGCGTGTCATAATTACATCCAATAATGACTCCTGCAATCGAACGACATGCGTGTCGTAATTACATCCAATAATGTCTCCTGCAATCGAACGACATGCGTGTCGTAATTACATCCAATAATGTCTCCTGCAATCGAACGACATGCGTGTCGTAATTACATCCAATAATGTCTCCTGCAATCGAACGACATGCGTGTCGTAATTACATCCAATAATATCTCCTGCAATCGAACGACATGCGTGTCGTAATTACATCCAATAATATCTCGTGCAATCGAACGACATGCGTGTCGTAATTACATCCAATAATGTCTCCTGCAATCGAACGACATGCGTGTCATAATTACATCCAATAATGTCTCCTGCAATCGAACGACATGCGTGTCATAATTACATCCAATAATATCTCCTGCAATCGAACGACATGCGTGTCGTAATTACATCCAATAATGTCTCCTGCAATCGAACGACATGCGTGTCGTAATTACATCCAATAATGTCTCCTGCAATCGAACGACATGCGTGTCGTAATTACATCCAATAATGTCTCCTGCAATCGAACGACATGCGTGTCGTAATTACATCCAATAATGTCTCCTGCAATCGAACGACATGCGTGTCGTAATTACATCCAATAATGTCTCCTGCAATCGAACGACATGCGTGTCGTAATTACATCCAATAATGTCGTGCAATGAAAGCATGAACAAATGTAAGTTTAAAAACCTGGTACATTTATTAGTATTATTATTTATTATTTATTCTTCCATACATAAATTATATAGATAATTTCAGGAATTCCACAATTTTATTAGCTTGAGGGTGTCAAACTCACCGGATTAACAAACTCCCACCAAAAATATTTCTTTTGCTGCTCAATTTTCTCTGCACGGACGCTACTGTTCCCACGATTCTCAGTACGCACATGCGCAGTAATGTCAACTACCGATCTCCGGACAGAACCATACTTCTCGAGAAGTCAGACCACAGTTAGACTTCCGGAAATGTTTCAGTATGAAGCGCATTCGAAGACGCGGAGGTATTTTGATGATGACATTCCCGAAACACCGACAGGCGTAGTTATAGTTGGCAAAAACTGCCACTTTTGACGATAGGCGCGTTTGCGACATAATTAAATGATGAAAGTACGTGAGTTCGACGAAACTTATTCAGAATATCAGTGACATGCTGGGGTGGATGTGAATTGTTTTCAGAAGTTGTGATGGCCCAGCTTTCTAATGATCAGACACAACGGTAATACGGCCATCTATGCATTAATGCACCGTGGTCTGACCCCTGGAGGTCGCATGACCGTGGTCTGACCCATCGAGGTCGCGTGACCTTTTGAAATGGTGCATAATATAAACATCCGCCCGTTGACCTAGTTCCGGCGAGATATCGGTAAGTTGCGGGGGGCGGGGGCGGTGGTAGAGCCCCTGGCAGACAGCACTTATTCGAGATAAGTGCCCTGCTAACAATAACTTACACTACTGGCAGTGCGTTCCCACGAATGGTCGTAGCTAACAACGTTTGTATTTTCAACACACTGTTAGTGCGAATAGTTGTATGTCTTAAGCCAGCTAGAAACAGTATATGACCATTACATTACTCATTCGCGTCTACACGTGAGGAGGTTAGTAGAATTATTGTCTATGAAGAGTAGCGATCTTATATAACCCGATATCCGGTTCACAGGATCGCTCAAAGCGCTTCACCACCCGGCAGACACGTTCATTCCTACACCATCTCGACTTCTCTGGGAAGAATTCCGCGCCGATGGTTATTCGTTAACACACATCCACCACTGTCTATATCCAATTCATTCATTCGGAGAACCGAGTTAATGGAAAGTGGCAGGAGTCGAATAACCAGCGAGAATGTATATGAATAATACTACGTACAGCACTGGTGACACGTGATACAAAGACGACAACAGTGACAGCACTGGTGACACGTGATACAAAGACGACAACAGTGACAGCACTGGTGACACGTGATACAAAGACGACAACAGTGACAGCACTGGTGACACGTGATACAAAGACGACAACAGTGACAGCGCTGGTGACACGTGATACAAAGACGACAACAGTGACAGCACTGGTGACACGTGAATTATAAACGACAACAGTGACAGCACTGGGGACACGTGATACAAAGACGACAACAGTGACAGCACTGGTGACACGTGATACAAAAACGACAACAGTGACAGCACTGGTGACACGTGATACAAAGACGACAACAGTGACAGCACTGGTGACACGTGATACAAAGACGACAACAGTGACAGCACTGGTGACACGTGATACAAAGACGACAACAGTGACAGCACTGGTGACACGTGATACAAAGACGACAACAGTGACAGCACTGGTGACACGTGATACAAAGACGACAACAGTGACAACACTGGTGACACGTGATACAAAGACGACAACAATGACAGGAAAGCACGAGACGTAGACATTTGATGACTGATCATTATATCAAACATGCTACTTTACGTTGTACTATGCACTTGCACAATGCAGTAAGCATTCTATCGTACGTAATGAAAACACGAGCGTCGATCCTTACCTTGGGTCGCTTCCATCTGACGTGTGCCGAGACAGCCCGACTAAAGAAGATCGACTTTTCGACGGCGGGGAACGCGTCATCCTCAAACAAGACGCCGTCGTGGACATATTTACATTTTAGTTCGTCGTAGCTACGCTGGCTGCTATCAAACTTGGCGGTGTCCATGGACGGAGGGGCCTGCGCGGGCTGCCCGGTGTGTCGTTACTACAGAGCGACGGAGGACACCCGAGTCTTGTACGAGACCATTCGACACCAGTGGTTGGATCGACGGAAGCCCTCTGTGATACAGAGATCCGATCACAGTGCGGACATGTTGGTTATGTCAGGAATGATTGTTATGAGCGGTCTCGTCTACTACGCCACGTCGGCTGTCAACGCATGTGTTTGGGTCGACTCCAACAGATAAGACATTGATTGACAGCGTCAGGTCACGCTACCATAACGACGCCGGACACGACAAGCCAAGCGTGGCTGCGACTTTGTGTCAAGATTGCGACTGTGAATACCATATGATACGCACAGTATTACACATTCACGTTGCTGCTAACGTAGGATTAAGTAACATCAAGTGTGTCCTACACTGGATGTATGTGCAAACACATTATATTTCCTCATTTCCAGTCTCTACCTCAACTCTGCCTCTGACTTGGAACGCAGTCGCGCACCGACTGTAGCAACGAAGATTCTACTCAGTTCTGCGAGCAAATACACGGGCATACCTTGGTGAATGTATTCACTGTTTTAAATCGTCCGTGGTGTTTCCCCTTTATGATAACTTTTTCGTATCCCAGGAAATATGTTTAAGTGACCCCCTTTCGTACCCCAGGAAATATGTTTAAGTGACCCCCCTTTCGTACCCCAGGAAATATGTTTAAGTGACCCCTTTTCGTATCCCAGGAAATATGTTTAAGTGACTCCCTTTCGGGTCATACCGAGGCTTGTAAATCGACACATTTACAACTTCCATGGCGCTGGAAACAACCTTTTTACGATCTCGCCGAAGCCAACAACATTTTACGGTTGCAAATAGTTGTTTGCAATCAACTAAGAGGTGTTGGTGATCACTCACTGCTGGTAAATGTCTGCATTGAACGTCTAGACACTTGTGTGCTTTTCTTTCTATTTGATTGCTATACCCGTTGTGTGTCGATATGCCTTCATAGATTTATCAAACGTCATCATATTCGCACAACGTAACGAGGAGACAACTTGCTACACCTTATTCTAATCACTGCTGCCATCCGGCTGCACCAAAATTACCTTGATATCAGGGGCAAGGACACGAGTCTATGAACAGCCGACAGTCTGACGCGCGTGACTCGTCAAATGACAGCCAGGCGCCGCGGCACGTCATTGTCAATGGTCCGTTAGTAATTAATTATACGTTTATGGCGAAGGGTAGTTTCTCATGGACCTGAGCATTAGCTAGTAGCTATGCTGGCACATGGCGACGAGACGCTCGACTACACATGTCTGACGTTGCCCTGAGGTTGGTCGGCCGATAGCGAGTTAGCGGCAGTTGTGATGAACGTAAAATTATCGTAGATTGTATCGGACGTTTAGAGCACCGCGTGGCTATTTTTCCCCTGGCGTATAAAGGTAGCGCAAGTAAACATTACGACGTATAAGCCCCGTGTGTGTTGATTTTATGGTGTTCGTAAATAAATAAGTCATGTTAAAGGCCTCGTAGTTTCGGTGTTTATAATTAGTATAGTTACGGTGTGATTGGTATTAAAATTCGCTAAACTTAATTAGGATTGCTTGACCATCGGGACGATTCTAAGTTATGGAACACCCGCTATGTCAGCTTGACCCTCGACGGAATTATTCTAAATTACGAAACACCCGTTGTGTGATTATAATTCGACCCATATGTGAATGACGGGTTGAAAGATATGTATTGATATATCGTTGATGTCGGTAACATTTACTAGTAGCTCTTTGGTTACGTTACTTATGTTGAGTTATATTATTGAATCCATTCTATACCAACGAAGCCCATGGAACCAGTTCTTAATCCTTTTTTCTTTAATGCAAGCGGTGCGATTAATTTTAACTACTTCTTTGTGCAAGGAGCACAGACAGTTCGACGTGCTGCCACCACACGGAGAGCAAAAACAACGACACTGCGTACCTTCACCCTGGCGTTAGTGAACGCACCTTCACCTTGGCGTAAGTGAACGTACCTTCACCCTGGCGTAAGTGAACGTACCTTCACCCTTGCGTAAGTGAACGTACCTTCACCCTGACGTAAGTGAACGTACCTTCACCCTGGCGTTAGTGAACGCACCTTCACCATTGCGTAAGAGAACGTACCTTCACCCTGGCGTAAGTGAACGTACCTTCACCCTGGCGTTAGTGAACGCACCTTCACCCTTGCGTAAGTGATCGCACCTTCACCCTTGCGTAAGTGAACGTACCTTCACCCTGGCGTTAGTGAACGCACCTTCACCCTTGCGTAAGTGAACGCATTTTCACCCTGGTGTTAGTGTACGCACGTTCACACTGGCGTTAGTGAAGACACCTTCACACTGGTGTTAATGTGCGCACCTTCACATTAGCGTTAGTGTACGCACCTTCACACTGGTGTTAGCACATTCAGATATAGCATTGTCTGCAGCCACTGCAGATAGAAAGGAGGTGGAGATATTATACTTCCAGCGTATCCCCAAAGTTTTTCTTAGCATTAACTGTGACGTACACACACGCATGCACGCACGCACGCACGCACGCACGCACGCACGCACGCACGCACGCATGCACGCACGCGCAGGCACGCACGCACACGCACGCACACACAAACACACACACACAAACAAACACACACATACACACGCGCGCGCGCCCACCTTATGTTTGACCATATCTCCCCGCAAAAAAAATACCTGGCTGCAATGAGTAAACCATCTTTCACATTGCAGCCAGATATTCCGGGTTGATGCGGTTGCCGTCCAAGGGGGAGGACGACCATCAGCTTTCGATAAAGTGCCACATCAAAGATTGTTACTTAAACTAAAAGCCCATGGTATAGGCAATGATATAATCAACTGGATAGAAAAGTGGCTTACACACAGATGACATAGAGTAATAGTAGATGGTGAGATTTCAAACTGGAAATCTGTTTTGAGTGGGGTACCACAGGGATCAGTATTAGGCCCTATACTGTTTTTAATATATATAAATGATTTGGAGGATGACATATCTAGCAAAGTACTCAAATTTGCAGATGACACAAAAGTTTTCAGAAAGGTTACTAATGATACAGATAACCAAAGTTTACAGGATGATCTGGAAAAATTAGTTAAATGGTCAGAAAAATGGCAAATGTTATTAAATTTTGGGAAGTGTAAATGTATACACATAGGACATGGAAATATGGACGAGGAATATAAAATGGGGGATGCTGTACTAGATAGAACCACACAAGAAAAGGATTTAGGAGTAACATTTAATGCTGACATGAAAGTTTCAGAGCAATATGGGATTGCTGCTTCGAAAGGAAATCAAATTCTAGGGCTAATTAGGAGAACTATCACGTATAAGGAGAAACATCTAATTGTACCCCTGTACAAAGCAATTGTTAGACCACATTTGGAATATTGTATTCAAGCATGGAGGCCATATCGTAAAAAAGACATAGATAAGCTAGAAAGAATACAACGAAGAGCAACTAAGATGATTCCAGAATTAAGAGACCTTAGTTACAAAAGTCGCTTATTACAATGTGGTTTGACAACACTAGAGACCAGGAGACTACGAGGAGACCAAATAGAAGTGTTTAAAATAGTGAACGGTTATGAGGATGTTGATAGGAATATGTTCTTCAAACTTAAAGAAGGCAGTAGAACCAGAGGACACAAAGCAGCATTAGTTAAGGAACAGTGTAGGTTGGACATGAGAAAGTACTCTTTCTCACAGAGGGTGATAAATGAATGGAACAAACTGCCAAATGATTGTGTTAATGCTAGTAGTGTGAATATGTTTAAAAATAGAATTGACAGATATCTGATAAGGGCGGGCTACACATAGATGAGAAAATTGTTGGACTCTCGATAAGCCAATGGCTTCCTTGTCCACTTGCCATCTGGAACTTGTTGTTCGAGATGGCAATCTTGTTAAATCTTGTTAAAAGAATGGCCAGAATGTTGGGACGTCATTTACACATTGTGACCAGCCAGGAGCAGAGCATGAAACAAAGCTACTCAGTCAACAAAATCGCATTTCATGTCTTGGTAATAATGATGGTATGGTATGAGTTATTAGTGTAGGAAAAAGCTATCGTGCAGAATTTTAAAAAAAACGTCTGCGCACACGTACGCACACGCACACGCGCACACACACACGCGCACACACGAACACACACAGTTGAACAACATTTATTAAAACATAGCTGATATAAACATAGTTTCTAGTATCTAGTTGTTTCCAGCTCCGGCAACGTTCTATTAGGTGACTATAGCCTTTATAATTATATTAGGGTTAGAATGTTACGTCCTTTTGAGTTTTCATTCAACTAGATTTCAAGAACTTTATCGCCAATCACCACAAGCACCGTGTCCGGTTTGCGTCTTGAATTCAGAACTTTGGCATGAAAGGCGGATGTGCTAATCACTACATTTACATTTTTGGGTTTTGTAAAATAAGTACACAACGTCAATTAGTTATGTCATAACTTTCCTCTTTCCATGGTGTATATTTCTATGATGGAATTTAATTTACTTGGCTCAAAGGTCTCAGGAAACGTTTTAATCTACCAATTTGCACTCACTGTTGTTACATGGTAGTACTACTTCTTTTAGCAGAATGTCTCCCGATTCAAATTCAGATCATGCATCGAATGGTGCACTTTATATAGAGTAGCTTAAAATGCAACAACAGTTTGTATAGACTCTCTTGAGAGGGCAATCTAGCCCTTCGGGGTATTGGTTCATATATGTCTAAAAGTTTCAATTACCCTTTGTCTTAGTTCAAACTTGATGCCACGACTTTCTAGAATATGAAACCTAGCTACTTTTATTATATAATTCAGAACCACTATCACAAGGGGCCGGATAACAAGCTATTAAACACAGTTTCCTTGGCAAAGGATGTGCTGAATAATACAGAGAATGCGTGTAGCACTTTTTTAGTCAAAGAAGTGTTTGTCTCTTTGTGTGCAAATATACTTCAATTGTAATTGAACTGTGCATATTTTCGCACGAATAAATATATATTTTTACTATTAATACACAACCGTGCCTCTAGTTTGCAATAATGCCGATTCAGAGTTAAGACGATTACGTGCTGGTTTAGTCAGCTGTAGTATACTCGTTTAGAATAGGCCTAACTACAGGTGTAAATGAAACAAAATCCACTGCGTTTTGCCGAAACTCTAGACTCAAAAGTAGCTGCACCTCGTCTATTGTAAATTTGACATTTGAAATTATACTTATGTGAAGAATACAAGAAAATACATAGGACTACTTTATCACGAATTTTTTATTTTCAGCATATCCGTATTTAAACGGGACACGGCCCAAGGCCATATGTCTCCCAAACATCCGTTTTGTACACGTACGATGTCGCATGTCTGAATTGTCGGTTGATTACATTAGGCCCTAACTCGATTAAAAGCAGATAATTGGTGTCCCAAATTACACAATTTCAAGTGTTTTGTCTAAAAAAACGTCAAATAGGAAGGACGGGTGCTACTCCCCTACCACACAAACACCGAGGTAGGACGGGTGATACTCCCCTACCACACACACCGAGGTAAGACGGGTGATACTCCCCTACCACACACACCGAGGTAGGACGGGTGATACTCACACCGAGGTATGACGGGTGATACTCCCATACCACTCACACACCGAGGTAGGACGGGAGTAGTATACGGAGGTTTCTCATACCCCCCTTATCGCCGCAATCTAGAGATCAAAGGAAGATCAAAGGAAAAGCCTCTAATATCGCCCAGCCGTTGAAGAGTGCGCGCAGCCAATGAGAGAGCAGTAGAGCGCCCCCTGGCGAGCGTAGTTGATCGTAGTGCATGGTGGGTAAGGTAAGCGCCCCCTAGGGACGGGAGGAGGAACGAATATTGACATAGTTACCGGATCGTCGCCTAGCGACGGGAGGAGGAACGAACATGGACCTAGTTACGTTTACGGGAGGGTCGTTAACGTGGTGGTAAGGAGACGAACACGATCGTACGGTGCACACGTATTTTATTGAATACAACAAAGCGGCAGCAGTACAAACGAGGCGATCGCGCGTGATTGGATACAACAAAGCGGCAGCAGGGTGTGATGAATATGAAGGCGACTTGCGAATGGTGACCATCGCGCCAGAGGTCGCGAACTTAGGGGTGTCTCCACCGCGCCAGAGGTTCTAGGGCGAGCTTACGGGTGGAGCGACCACCGCGCCAGAGGCTCAGTACGATGTGCGATAGTATGGTATACCCTTTTTCAGCAGCTTAATCCAATCGAACACGCGACAATCGTTAGCGACCAGATCGGTGCGGAAAGCATTGACGAAAGTGCTCATAGGAGCGCCGTTACAACGAAACAGTATATAAGTGACGCAATATTGTCCGCAAACGTTAGACAGAGGACTCTGAAGTCTCTTGCTATTATGAGTCCACTCGGAACAGTGTATGTTCAAGAAGTTGCGGAACGCCGCGTGACGAGGCGGCAGACCGTACGAACAGAAGTATTCGCCGCGCCCGTCGGAGGACAGGTACAGCGCTATCCAATGTTCGCCGGGTTCGTCGGCGTCGTCGGTGTTGCACACGAAGGCGATCGGCAGAGCGTCAATTGTTGCAGGCAGTCCGTCTTTGGGTACGACGCCGCCAAAGACGGACTTGGTGTTCGGATCCATCGCCAGTAGACGGGCGATCTGCAGGGTGTCCATCTCAGTAGTCGTGGATGACGTTGCGGTTCTTGTCGATCTCCAGCACGGACTCGAATTCGGCGTAGGCGACGACGTTCACGGTGGTCCGGGCGCTTCGCGGAAATGGAATTCTAAGCGCAGGTTGCCCTTTTGTATCAGATGAAAGCAGGGACCGTCGCACTGGTCGGGGGTAAGGTCGAAACAGAAGAAGGTGTATCCGTCTCGATAGTCGTCGCGAGTCAGACCGTTCCCCTCGTCCTGCCACAGCTTGCCGGTCGAGGTGAACATGCTCGCATAGCTCCTGGCGAAGAGGTTTTCTGCGAAGTTGGGCTGGAAGGGTTTGGCGGGTATCTGACGACCGTCCACGTACACGGAGACGAAGCTGATGGCGTTGTTCTTGGCGTGAAAGGGGTTTGTGGCGTACGTGCCGTTGTAGGCGTCGTTGTCGATGCAGCACAGTACGAGAAGTTTCGGCAGGGAGCCGAGGAACAGGTTCTCGTGCGTGTGCGACAGAGCGCCCGTGGGAATGGAGTACACCTTGCATTCGACGGGTCGTAACGGATACTTGACCGTGGCCCGCTCGAGAGCCATGATGTGAGCCTTCTGCACGGCCGGAGCGATGGTAGCCTTCTTGACGAACAAGGACGCGTTGACGATGATTATCTTGTACTCGTTCGCTCCACCGGCTATCAGCGCAAACTCGGGCGTGCTGCGCACCAGGCGTAACTTGAGGTTGACACCGTTGATCAGGAATTTATCCTGCAGAAACATATCCACGTGGAGACGACCCATCATGTCGACCACGCGACCGCCGGCTATGTAGTCTCGTCGAGTCACGAACCCGGGGTTAGGATCGGGTCCGGCGGCCAGCTCGGCGGCGTGCATGCGACTAGCCTTGTCCTTGTACCACAGCTGATTCGTCAGCTGCGTCGACTTGGCATCGAATCCGTAACTCATCAGCGTCTCTATGTAGGAACGATACGGGTACGAGTTGGAGGACGAAGAGGTCACGAGCGTGTCGTTCATGGAGAGGTCGAGGTGGCTGAACAGCGAATGCAAGAAGTTGTTCACCGGTCCCACGGGCTCGCCCGCATCGATAGGGTTACCGTCGGCGCGCGTCACCTTCACCTGCAGGTGGAGCATCGTGTTGGCGAGATCTATGTAGTCGTCACCCGATCCGGGGATGAAGAATTCTATCGGGCCTCCAGAGTCCAGAGAGGCCATGGGTTGATGTTCCACCACGTGACTGTCGGCGATGCAGTTCTGAGTGGGGGGTACGGTAAAGAGATCCAGCTCGGTCTTGACCCCCTCGCACGACTGTCTATGCACGAACGCCATCGTTGTCGTCGAATATGTCGGCCGTGCGTTTCTTGGACGTCCGTTTCTTGCGACGTCTCGTTACTGCAGTGCCGACCGTCCTTGCACCCGCTCCTCTTATACGTTTACCAGGGGGTCGCGGAATACTGCTCAGCACGGCATCGGTGACGCGTCGTTTGGCAGCCGTTTTTATGTTCTGGCCCGATAAGACGTCGCCAGCTATGCGAACGCCGGTCTTCAACGCTCCCCTACCCAACGCCACGGCACCTCTCTTGATGAGTGGCATGGCGCTGCGCAACAGACCGCCGAACAGACTGCCCAGTCCGTGACCTCGCTGGTATTGCGCACCGGCGAAATAGGGCAGCGCACCGCCAGCCTGACGCGCGTAATAATCGTTGTAATTCATCAGAACAGTCCGGTCTTGCGTCGACGAAAATGAAGCGTCACCGACACTCTACCGTATTCGAATGGCACGCGTCGACCCATGTCGTTCCTTATATCCACCTCGATCGAGCTGAAGCTCGAGCGCATCAGGGGCACGTAGTGCACGTTAGTGAAACTAGCGGTCACCCTGTCACCGTGACGTCCGCTAATCGGAAGGGTACGCAACAGAGGCGCGAGAGTGTCACCCACTATACGAGACTCCACGACGTCCGTGTAGACGTAGAGGGTGTCGAACCCCTGCGTCAGGTCCACCACATCGGGCGCCTCGATGTGGAAGGGGTACGCCGAGTCGGGATGTTGGGAGTCGTCGGGGAGGACGGGATATGACGTAACCGCCTTCGACTCGCTGGCTACGGGTTCACGGAATCCCAACAGGGACGCGGTCGCGCTGTGGTGCGGTATGGTGAACAGGGTGTTCTCTGTCATGTGTAACGTAATTTTCCGAGTGATGGAACTATAGCTCATGCGAGCCTTTGTCTTCGCCGTCTGCATACTGTACAGTCCCTTGTTGACGTGATACATCAATGATATCGGATCGTCGTAATACCCGCACGGCAACTTCGAACGGTGGGACGAGTCCGTAGCATCGAGCGTGTTGAGGAAGAACCAGACGTCGTTCTCCGTGACGTTGTACCAAGTGTGCGGATACTGGATCTCAGCCAACCCACACTCCCACTCGCCGGTAAGATCGATGCGTTGAGGCAAGGCCGTGACGTAATGGGTCAAGGTGTTGCCGGGGTGCATCTTCATGGAAGCGTTGCTAGGCAGCGTCATGTAGAAATCAGTCGCCATGACGTCTCAACGTGGGATTGGGCAGTAGGTAACCCAAAGAACTACTCAACAGAGCCGTCCACAGATTAGAATCGACGTGACCTTTCGTCAGGTTGTAAATGCTGATCAGAATGACCGTGTACAAGACGACGACCTGACACAGAAACACGATCTCCTCTTTGGGGCACTCGGTACCGAACAGATGCCAGGGAGTGCTGTCTGACTCGTTCGGTGCAGCGTCAGTACAGTCCTCGTGTTCGTTCACCTCGTTCTCCTCGTCTATGATGGTGGTGGTGGTGGTGGTGCAGGTCGGTTGTGGGGGTGTCGCGTCGTGTGTCATTGCTCGAATGCAGTGGCGGCATGTGCGAGGCTAGTCTTTATAGTTGACGAGTCCCTTGGCATCGATCCAGCTGTTGAAGTGGGAGGAATGGCCGAACCATTTCACCAGAGCTTCCTTTCGTCTACCGACCGTACGGCGTTTCAGTACCGCTTCAACACGGTACACCTTATCAAAGGGTACCGTCACCTTCTGCAGCTCCAGTTCGTAGAAGGTACCCTCCAGCACTTCGCCGAGATCGTCCCGCAGCCGATACACGGGTGGATCGGAGGGTGAACCTCGTGTATCGTGAACAACTCTTCGCTCCAGTTCGTCTCGTAGCCCTTTTCGAACGTGCGTTTGTACTTGCTGACACGCACGCGATCCGACACGTGCAACTTGGGCACGCCCTTACCATCGTGACCGTACAGACGTTGCCACACCTGTTCCTGGTTCTGTGCATTCACCTGTGACGGAGCCATACCGATCATGCGGTGGCGGGCATTGTTATACGATCGCATCAGGTCCGGAAGGATGTCGATGAACCGCCACGTCTGGTGTTTCGTGAAGTAGCGCCACATGCGCTTCTTCAACGTTCCGTTGAACCGTTCCACGACGGCTGCCTTCGTCTCCGCGTTGTGCGTGTAGAAGTAATGTATGTCGTAACGCTTCAATAGCGCCTGAACGGATTTGTTCCGGAATTCTGTGCCTTTATCCGTCTGCAAGGTCTGGGGGCGAACGTCGACGAACGTGGATTGCAGCGCCGCCACCAACGACGCCGCGGACTTGTTCTTCATGGGAACACACCAGGCCACTTTCGAGAAGACGTCGATCATCGTGAGGAGAAAGGCCATGCCGTTGTTGAAGCGTTTGACCTTCGACATGTCCACGAGATCGGCCTGCCACTGCTGATGCATACCACCCACGATGACTTGTCGTCTCTTGAAATGACGTCTCGCTGGTTTGTGTAAGGTGTAGGTGTCCTGTGCCGACAACCATGCCTTGACGGTCTTCTCTGGCAGGCGCGCGACGCGTCGCAAGCCAGCGACGCCTCCATAACTGCCTACCTTCGTGGGATCGAAGTAGACCCCACTCACGGTGCGGTCTCCCCTCTGTGCCATCAAAAGAGGAGGACCGATGCGTTGACGGGGGTGGTGGTGGTGGTGGTGACGTTGACTCCGGAGTACGACTGCTGACGAATGACGAGGAGCACGCCGACGTGTACTAGGACACACACTATGGCACCCACAACGCAAGCGGTGGAACAACAACGGTCTAGTAGCGTAACCATAGTCTGAATAACACCTGTTGTATAAGAACGCCGGCTGCAACGTCTCCCAGCAAGGTGAGTCCTTCGAACAATAGCGCAGCGACGAGGGAACGGTACGCGTCCTGTGGATCGACGAGCATGACGAACACTGAGCTAGGGACACGCGTCGTACCACCTTATACGGTGTTCCGTCCAGCCAATGACGACGAAGTCTTGCGTGATGTGGGGGAGGGTGGGTGGGTGGACGAGGAATGGTCCGTTCGTCGAGCGAGGGGGGTTCGAATAACGCCTGTTGCATATAACTCTGGAGTATACCGTGAGCAATCATGTAAAGTCCACTGATAAATATCGCACCGACGATGGAGCGGTACACGTCGTCCTGTGGATCGGGCAACATGACGAACACTGCGCTCCGGACACGCATCGCACCATCCTATAGGTTGTCCCAACCAGCCAATGACGACACCGCCTTGCGTGATTCGGGGGTGGGGTGGGCATGGTATGTTCCATTCGACGGCTCTGACGGACGAGGGGTGACCAACTTAGCGATCGTCGTGCACTACCCGATGCAGCACGCGGAGTAGCACGTGACCGACGAGAGGGAGTGACCGGCGGGTCCGGCCGTATGTAGGCTCTCCTGGAGACGTTACCGACCAACGTCAAGGGTAGGTTGATGGCACGGAGTTGTCGGGCGAATGGCTGCCAACCCGTCGGCGCGGTCTTACTCTTGCTCTTACGCAACAGATCGTTAACGAGATCCACCACGTTACTTCCGCCAACCGGCACGCCCTCGTGTATCAGTTCGCCGCGATCGGTCCACGTGACGTCTCTCTTGAGATGCTCCATCAAACGGCTGGCTTTGGCCTTCATGGTCTTGGGAACGGTGGCCAAGACGGTGGCCTCCAGTCCACCGCTGATAGGGGCTGGTGCCGTACCCTCCGACCCCGACTCCGACGTCGCCTCCGACTCGTTCACCGTGACCACGCGTAGCGGTTCCTTGACGCGTTTATTGGCCAAGACGTTGTACCGCTGCAACACCTGATTATACAGGGTCACCTTGGTCCCGTCGTCTAGGTCCGTTCTATCTAGGATGGTCTTCATCTCGTCATCGAGGGCTTGCACCTTCCTGCCTAAGGTGTCGGTTGCGGGTGGGGGTGGGGGTGACCGCAGCGCGTCCAACAGTCGCGGGTCCACCAAGGCCATCCTGCGTGCGTGCTCCATTTATCCACCTCGAGTCAGCGCCTGTCGGAGCAAGGGTAGCAAGACCGTACTTGCCAACGGTGCTAGGAAGGCCGATAGGAAACCGCCGCTCTGTCCCTCGCCAACCTGCGGCTGCAGCAAGATGCGTCTTCGTCTGGCAGCGACCGTTCGTTTATTAGCCAACTCGCGTAATTTCGTCTTGTATTTATTCAATCGTCGCCTCTGTATGGCGGACACTGGAATGTTCTTTGTCAGTATGTTGTAGGCACACTCGGCCAGTGCACACAGCAGATCGGCGTCGGCGTTGGCGATGATGGCCTTTTTAATTTTGTTGTTCTTGACTCTGGCCAGAGCCTGTATGCATACGATGTGTCTCTTCACCAGGACAGACATGATGCGAATGAAGAGACCATCCCCACGCTCGGTCGTTTTATACCTTCGGCAGGTACACGTACTGAACACGGTCGTCTGGAAATATGGCCGTGCGCAGACGCATGTCCTCGGGCGTGTCCTGTTTGAGATCGATCAATAGATAACCGTACGGCACCGCCGTGGCGTCTTTAAACGCCTCTTGCACGAACTTGCCGCGTCCCGGATACATCTGCCGCGCCAAGGTCGCCATCTGCGATGCGTCGCGTGGATTCTTGAACACCACCATGTACTGGGAATTCAGACTGATGGTGCGACTCTCTTTGTTTTTAGGGACCAGGTTCTGTACGAGATACAGCACGGACGTGTTCCTGTGGTGACTTTTTTAGTGAACAGGGTCGTGACCTGTTCGTCCGTTTCCGCCATGAGATCGTCTATGACGATGAGGTTCCTCGTCGTCGGAACGAACATGTCCGCCGTCGGTAACCCTTCCTCGAATCGCACGTGACCCAGGCCCGTCGTTGCGTACGCCTCTTGCCATTCTCCGTAACACCACGTTATCTGTTCGGGTGGCGGATCGATCATCGCAGCGGCGTGACGCAACATACGCGTCACGAAAGTGCTCTTGCCGCATCCCGTCGGTCCGGCGACGATGCACGTGAAGGGGTGTTTCCATCGGGCATCCATGATCGCGTATGAAACGAGTGCAGCGTGCATCGCCTTTTCTACTATACGTCCACCGGACCCGTGCTCACCCCGTCCTCGTGCACCACGCGTTTGGCGTAAAAGTAGGTGAGTGCATCCCGTACCTGCACGTACGTCATCACGCTAGAATTATGCACCCGGAAACCACGGTTCGATCCACCTCCGCTCCGACGGTCGGTGAGCACCGCCAGGAACGCGTCCTTGTCGATCGTGTTGCACCTTTTGTTCAGTCCTTTGGTGCTGTACTTGTCGGTCGCTCCGAAACAATAGTACGTCTTGCTGCACAACCCCACGAACCCGTCGCCGGACCACTCGACCTTGAACAGACCCGGTGTCCTCTTGTCGAACGCTCTTCGCGCCTTACAGCACGCATCGTCTCCGACCCACGGTCGATTGGCGAGACGACAGCGCACGTACTCGTTCCGATGGTCGTCGCAACATTCCGACGGGAGCCATTCGGAGCGGTGCCGGAAGTAATGTTCTCGTAGTTCCGGGGTCACGAGGGCGTCGACGGACTCGTCGGCCAAGGCCAAATAGGCGGAATCTGTATCTGTCTCGCAGTACTGAAACAGAGGGCGCTCCACGTATCTGACGATGAAGTCGTAATAGAACTGCAACATGCGCATCTTGGCGTATTGCAGAACGAAGAATCCCACGTGTATGGGTAGGGTGTACTTGACGACTTTCTTGTTCAACTCTATCTCGTACGCGTCGTCGACGACCATATCGAGTTGTCGGAACCGTTTACCGTTGACCAGGAGCGATGCCGCCTTCTCCGTGCAGTAGCTGACGTCGCGATGTCGGTCGACGTTGGTGATGGTCTTTCCGTAGCCCGAGTTCCCCAGCAACTTCATGGTGTCCGCGATGATGGCCTTGTCTCGGTGAACGTCGCCCTCGCGTCGGGCCTTGGACACTGCATCGCCGAACCGCCGGAAACACGGAATGGGATCGTATTCGACGACCTGGTACACGTGCAGCACCTCGAGACCGTGGTCCAGATACCATCGCAGCAGTGGCGTTGCGAGCAGTATCTTATCGCCGCAATAACTACCCACGAGCATGCGTCGCGGAGTCTTCATGATGTCGTGTTCTTCGGCGTATCGGCGCATGAACGGACCGAGATCCTCGCGCATCATACTGATGTTCTTGAACACGGGCTGCATCTCGGCAAAGTGCGCGCGCAATTCTTCCGGTACGCGTATGTCGCACTCGATCATGCCAAACACGGTTCCTGCACGCACTCCGTTCAGGATCTGTTGCGACGTCATGGTCCAGCGCACGTGTCGACGTCGGGGAAATGCAGCATCCAGAAACTCGCGTACGGCCGGGGTTCGTCTCATCTCTTTCCACTCGCATTCCCACAGCTCGACGACCGTGACAAAGTGACGTAGATAGGCGGTGGTCTTTCGGGTCTCGGCGAGCAGTTCCGCCATTGGTTTCCCGTTGACTGCGTTCACCTCGTCACGGTTGCACGCACAACCGTGAAAGTAGCACCCTTGGAATTGATAAGCCGTCTTCGTCTCGCTACACCATCCGTCCACCCGATGTTTGCCTATTCTCTTCTCTCGTCCGTTGATCTGATGTCGTATGGGACGTCCCGTGCGTTCGGATTCCCACGTCAACCATTCCCCGGCCATCTGTCCGTACAGCTGCGCCGATTCGGGGCGGAAGTCCTTCTCTGCTCGTCGTCGCGTGTACCATCCCATGGGCATGTCTTGCATGAGCGACCACAGGTACAGCGCGTTCGCATCGTATCCGACGATCGCTCGGCACGGACGAGCCGCCTCTCCGTACTCGTTCTGACGTAGCGTGGTGACACCTTTCTCGTGATAGCGATGAAACACGATCGACGGCCCGCCTACGATGTTCTCTTTGACGAGGTCGTGCAGGTCTTTGTTCTTCTCGTTGAAGACGGTAAAGTAGGTCTTCTCTGGAAGGTCGTTGAACAGGTACAGCAGGGTCAGACCAGGTACGCTGATGCCTTGCTTGAACATGTCTATTCCCCGTTGTCGATAGAACGCGAACTGTCTGTCGATGGCCTGCAGAAAGGGAACCACGTCCCTGTTGTTGTACCAGACGAGAAAGTCGCGCAACGTCTTCATGTCATTGACGCGCCAGGCCTCCTGACAACTGACGTAATCCTCGTCGGAAATACCTTCGTTCTTCAGTCGACTGAAAAAGGCCTCTTTCGGCGGAAGAGCGGTGTCGTCGAGTCTCTCCAGCCGGTCCATGTACTCGTACGGGAAATGACCTTTCGTCACCTCGCATCCGTACGCTTTCAGATACTTGTCGTAGCTGAACCCGGGGGCTATGTAGTTGACCATGTCGAGGAATTGCAGTTGATCCGTCGCAAGACACATGAAAGTGTTGTTGCGTTTGATGACGAACATTGCCCCGACGCCATCGTCCTCGGATTTCTTGTTGCCTTCTTGCTCCCTCTCGTCCTCGGTCTCGTCTTGCTCCACGGTATTTGAAGTCGCCAGGAAGTACGGTATGAGGAACTGTTTGATGGCATTGAGATCATACTTCCCCGAATTGAACCCGATGACGGGTAACCGACGCATCCATCCATACAGTTGTCCCATCAGCGTTTTGTACGGATTGGTTGCCGGTCGAGCGTCCTTGTCAGTGGCTGAGCGTGCAGCCTCCTCCCGTGCGTCCCAATTCGACATCTCTTCGGCGAGTTGGTCCAACACGTTATCGTATGCGTCTTTGATCTTGTCGTACGCGGCCTCGCTCATCGATTGCAGGATGGTCATCATGGCGCTCACCAACTTGTTGGTGTCTCCGTCCGTGACGATGCATGTCACCTGTTTGTGTCCGGGTACGTTGGATGCCACGCTGACGCTCAGCGGGACGTGACGCGCAACCCAGTGAACCTGGGCACTGTCCTCCGGAAGGTGTTCGGTGTCGAACCAACACTCGAAGTCGAAGGTGGCTCGGTACGGATAGTACTGCAACTCTTCGGCCACTCGGATGTTCTCGTCGGCCAGGCGTTCGAACACCGACGGAGTCGAATGGTACACGCCACCAGGATAGACTCGGCGCACACCCCCCGTACACGTGCTCTCGTGGTTGCGTAGATGCCATGCGTCTTTCCACAACGAGTCACCGCACTTCCGACATCTGTACGAGTGACAGTACATGCGTCTATCCTGGATGAGGGAAAAATGCGTCCCGTGAAGATTGAGGTAGAGCGTGTCAGGGTACTTACGTACCGAGCGACGAACGAGTTCTGCAGTTGACTTTCCATCCTCTCCATCCGGTGGTGGTACTAGACTGTACACGCACACATTCGTTTGGAACGTGGTCTCTACACGATAGAGGTCGTCCATCGTTACCCCGGCAAACGATGTCATGGGTACGTCGTCTTGGGCGTAAGTATCGTACAGCGTCTTCACGGCTGGTTCCAATCGACGCGTGTCACATCCTCGATGCAGGGCCAGACATCGGAAGAGACACAGGTTGTCACTGTACCTTTTGCTATACTTGGGGTCCTTTTCCAATCCGATGACGGCTCTGTTCTTCTTGATGTAGGCTGGAAGGTCGGTCATTCCTACACATCCTATCGGGTGTTCGATGATGCGATTGACGTAAAATGTGACATTGGTCACGAGTTCGCACACCCACGCCGAATCCGGTCTTTGATTGATGGCCCATTGCAGGACGTCGGGTTCTCGGATGCGTTCGAGGAACTTGTCAAAGTCCTTGCTGTTGGTGATGAGACTGGGCTCGTCCAGATAGCGTCCACAGCAGTTGCACGAGGGATGGTAGTACTTGTATTGACCCGTGTTCTTGTTCCTCAGAATGAACCCGTAACTGAGGTTAATCTTGAAAGCGGTGGTCTGTTCCTGGAACACGTTCCTCAACGGCGTCTCTAGAACGGCCGTGTCCAGAGTCGTTAACCTGTACTCGTACCTGGACTGCAGAGGACCTCTCGCCACACGTGTTCGTATGCTCGACCAGTGCGCTCGTACGACATCTAGCAGTTCCGTCGACAGGTTGTCGGCGAAGGGGAGTCGAGCAGGTGGGTCTATGGGGTCTGCATCGGTAACGAGTGGATGGTGGGGTGTGGCGGGTTCCCTGATTGGTCTCTTTGGCGATGGCAGCTTCGTGACGTCAGCGGTACACCGTGTTCGTGCGTGTTTGGTCAGGTCATTGCGTCTAGTGAACGTCTGTCCACATTTCGCACATGTGTACACTGTGGTCTGTTTTCTATTACTGCTACTGCTACTGCTACTGCTAAGACGACATACGGACCTCACGTGTTGTTGCAGATCGTCCCATATCTCAAACGTCGCATCGCATTTACACGAATATTTCGTTCGCTTTGCCTGTTCGCTAGGTGGCACCTCTATTGGTTGCGCCACCGAATACGTGTGTTCGCTCACTGCCGGTGTCGCATGACTCGCTAGGTGACGTTTTAGCGCTGCATACGTGTCGAGCACCAGTCCGCAGTGCCGACATTGGTGACGTTTCATGCTGCTCTACGTGTCTACAACTGAGACGGAGAGTGGTCTTAGTACAGCTATATAGTACGTGTGGTGGTGGTGGTGGTGGTGGTGGTGGTGGTGGTGGTGGTGGTGGTGGTGGTGGTGGTGGTGGTGGTGAAGGGTGTATGACCTAAGGTGTGATCCTGTGGTATTGGCTACTGTGTGTCCGATATCGATGGCTACGGGTTCTCTTTCACCTATGTATACCGTGGCAACACCACTGACAACACGTTTCAATCATTGTATGACTTTTTTATTGAGTATATACTGCCATAGACATAGACATAGACATAGACATATGACATATACATATACACGGTTAGACTTATATAATTACTATGATGTTGATGACTGTACGGTTTGTGGGAGTGTTCCATCCTCGACAGGGACCCTAGCTTACGTTCGATTATCGAAACGCCAGTGGCTAGTAACATGATTATTAACTTGTGGGCTTTTACACCGCGACAGAGGTTACGTGTAATGATGGTGATGATGTACTATATAAGTCGGTATGTATATATATATATATATATATATATATATATGTATATAACTATTACTCTATGTCATGCCACTACAATATGACAGTGACTAAATACAATAAAAGAGAGAGCTACCGTTGCAAACGGTGCTTCTTAATATGACTACGTTTCTACCATACAATGAATACGTATCTGTAATATGACTACATACAATAAAAGAGAGAGAGCTACTATTTCCCATACAGTTCAACACGTTACACTAATTAAATGCTGGCGTGTCTACCATGAAATCAATAATTATTTGTAATAGTCTATGTAGTGCACGTGTCCTCTCGGCTCGTGCTAGTACGGGTGTCTCCTCATTCACCTCCTCCTCCTCCTCCTCCTTCACCTCCTCCTACATAAAGAAATACACCTATTGTTCATCGTGCGTCGATATGATATATTCTATTAGTAGCACTATTAATTGACGACTTGCACGCCTACGTGCTTCAATCGGTCGCACAGGCACGTCATCATCATCATCATCATCATCCTACAGAACAAATTAATAGATATACTAACATTTCACTCCATATTACTTAATACTACCTACTAATAATAATATTCTCTTGACGACATCATATACGGACCGTTCAGTATTACAGTTCGATTTCGAATGCTGGCTGGGAGTACGGGTGCCTCATCGTCTTTCTACATAACAACAACACAACTATTACTACTACTACTACTACTACTACTACTACTACTACTACTACTACTACTACCTAACTAACTGCCGACTATCGACTACCGACTACGGTTCATCGAGTCGTCCGACGGCACATCGCACATAATCCATAAGCATATTCTGGTACGATGCCGTCAATATGCTAAAGGCTACGTCGCGGCTCACGTCCAAGGTCGTGGCTTCTATAGTGGATGGGGCGGATGTCCTCCACTTACGCGCAATTAAAGATACGATATTGTTCTGAATTTGGATGTGATGCGAACACACCTGTCGCGCGTCATCGTCATTGGCGATCAACGTCGACGGCGCATCATCAGCGGTCGACGTCGACGGCTCATCATCTTCGGCGGTCGACGTCGACGGCTTCGGTGCAGTTATCACCCGTTGGTCCGGAATGTGTGTGCACCTCCCGTCTGGCGTCATGACGATGGTTGAGGTCGGCAGTACGTAGAGTGTACGTGGTGGAGATGTTGTTGGTGTTGTTGTTGTTGTTGTTGTTGTTGTTGTTGTTGTTGTTGTCGGTGGTGGAGATGGTGGTGGTGACGCGGGACTGACCGCGACGTCCTTGTCGTCATCCTCATCTGTTGTCGGTGGCAGATATGATGGTGACACGGGACTGAATTCGAAGTCCTTGTCATCGTCTTTCTCGGGTGCTGGGGATGAGGCGATAGCATCCTCATCACCATCAGCATAGGAGTAATTGGAAGGGGTATTGATGCTCCACCTATCGTACGGCTCATTCGATTCTTCTTCTTCCTCCTTCTCCTTCTCCTCCTCATTCTCAGTGTCCGACAGATTGTCAACAGGACCCCACGGTAACTGCTGCGCCGCCGCCGCCACCCTCCCTCTGGTGTTGTCATCTGTTGTCGTCTCAGCCTCATCCTCAGACTCGGTCTCCGACGGGGACCCCCATGGTATTTCTTGCGTCTCTGGGTAGTCATCTGCTATCTTCTGTCGTTTCCCCGATGGCATCACCTCGTCCTCGTCATCGGCGTCATACAGCTCGTCCAGCTGGCGCTTGTATGACTTCTCCAGCTGCGTTAGAACCGTCTGTTGAATAGAGAGAATCGGTTACATTCGACATATTGTCATCCACGTCGCCCTGTATATCGTTGTAATGGGCGTACATACTCTTTCTAACCAAATCTGTCACTTGCTGACGCCATTTCATGTTCCCACACGTTGCGATGACATCTATCGATAGCCACCGCAACACGTGCATGACCATACTGACCGATGGTACGTACCGTTCCGTATCATCATCATTTAAATTCATTATGCGTTGCACCTCGTCACAGGCAAATTGCACGCTAGCGACCTCTAGTGCCTTATAGAAGGTATTTTCGTTCGTCATGGCTTCGGATCGATCCCGTAGCCTATCTAAACCACTCACCGTAGCCTCCATATCATCGCTACTGCTTATGGATATGACGTCACGCTGTGACGCACCTTCGTCCGAGTCATCTGATATTCTAATTAATGATGGCGGCGAACAGCTGTCCGCAGAGGGGGAGAATAGTATCTCCGAGCTATTAGCATGTAACCATTCCATTACCTTAGAGCGTCCATCGCTGACGTCACTGCTTCCGGTCGCAACTGCAGTAGCTGTTGCTGCAGCAGCGATGGGAGCCTGTCAACAGATTGTTTCACACTGTGACTATTTCCATGTCTGACACCGTGTAATTTACATACTGCCCTGCCTCGCGTTTCCTAACGGTCACCATGACTTGGGCCCCCCGCAACAAGTCCAGTGATGCATACCGCTCGGCGTCTGACTTCATACTTATGTACTCATTAGCGCTAAATCCCAACACCTGGACTGCCTTGGCATTAAATAAGGTTGCCCACACTTCACTACCGATGGCGTCCTGTAGGAGGACACGCATAGCGAACTGATACACTACACCACGCTGCCATCGATGCACCGGACACACATACCCGTTGTTTTCGGGACTCACACGTTTGTTGCACTGCTGACATGATGGATACACTATATATTTATCTTGAACAGCACATTGTACTATGGTTAACGGCCGTCTAAATATATACGTCCCGTTACCTACCTCTCTCTCCAGTTGGCTGACTGTCAACATCATATTGGCGTCTTGGGCGGCCATTTCTCTCTCTGCGTGCTGCTGCTAGTGGTCTTGAAGTCGTCTGTGAATCGAAGTGCGGTTGTGTGTCTCGTTCACTCTGAGCCCGGTTTATATACACCTCCAACTGCCTATGGCGCGATTTCTTATCACAACCCTTGGTCGTGCGCGCGTGATGCCAGATGTCTGGCATCTATATCTCGCTGTACTCTGTTCACCGGTCTTGTGACCGGCTCGCATTACGTCTGCTGATGTAATCGAATGAACTCGCGTACTCTCTCGAGTATATGTCCTAGCATGTTCTGACCGGCTTGACCGCTGTATGTTAGCGCCCCCCAGTATCCTTCACGACTCTTGACCCATTCCTGCAACTGGGAATACCCAGTGTCTAGGAGTCGTTTACGTAGGGTTGGGTCGCGATATTTAACAGCAACTAACGCATACATTAGTGAATATCGTTGATGGTTCCACGATGCTCGTAACTGTTCTTTTTCTCGTATGCTCTTGCTGAGGTGTTTCGCCTGTAGACCAGTGCGCGTGGACAGCATTTTTTCTGCGGTTTGCAGGTCACCGTGATGCATGCATTTCCGCCATTGGTAAGCGCTTTCGACACTCGTAAATTCTTTATTCCACACACGTATCCTGCACACGTAGAAGTTTGACAGGAAATGGCGCCCGCCTCTGAAGCGTATATCACGGTTCATGGTGACTTTATAACGTTAAATTGTACAGTTACTGTCTTAAATACACGCTCGTTCTAGCGCTCTCGAGTACTAGTCACCCCCACTTTTTCCTTGCGTGATGGATGCCCGGTGTCGGTAGGCTGACAGTTGCCGGCCGCTTATCTGTTTTCTAATCAGTGTCGTATTGTTCCTCGGGTTGCGTCAGCTGTCTGGTTTTATTTCTGACATGGTATATAGACGCTGCGTTCGTCGTGTCGTCATTACAACCGCCATTGCCTTCAACCATGCCTGTCATTCCGATACCGGTACGCGACTTTGTCGATTTTTTGGCTATTCTCACCTTGATGGGAGACACGTTGATGCCGCTAGTGATTCGTCTGTGAGTATTTCTTTTATTTCTTTTATTTCTTTTATTTCTTTATTTATTACTATTATACTTTCATAGCTCTACATAACTCTACATAGCTATTAACTGCTTTTCACTGTACATACTGTTCTATCGTTCCTGTGTATACATGTCTCGCCGTGTTCGTCGGGTCCAAGTTCCATATGTAGCGGCTTGCCAGCCGATCGGTTTCGTATTACATATCTCTCGTTGCTTGGTTACGTCTGTTATATATAGATGTCTATGCATGTTCTCACTCTGGTTGTGTTCTTTACTTACAGAATACCTCGCTTTCACTGGCCGGGTGTCATGGTCCAGCTAATCGTGTCGACCGCACACCGACGGGCCTGTCAGGCCACAGCACTATTTCGCGACGCTCTGTCCGACGCCGATCTGCTCGCAGCATTCGGTCAGCATGCCGCTCGTTGGCGTCATGTCATGTCTGACATCGAATTCTACTACGGCCCTGGCTTTCGTACCCATTCTACCGTCCCTGAGTCGTGGGACGACGACGACGACGACGACGACGACGACGACGCCGACGCCGACGACGCCGATGATATCGCCGCCGCCGACACCGCCGACACCCACGAGGACTCGGACGATTTTCGACTCGCCTTCCGTGCCCACATGCTACAGTGGGAGTGTGTTATGCACCAATTAATGCTGTTACACGCCCCGTCACCCATCCCTATCTTCCATCGCCTGCACAGAGGCCCCGTACATCTTCCTTCACTGTTCCGGCGACGACGATCGGTCTCCCTCCGCATTGCATTGATGCGTCGAATGACTGCTCGGACCGTGCGACGATCTCTCTTGTCGGCATTCAACTGTCAGCCCGAATGAACACTTATACAAACGCTCATTTTTATTTGTTTCATGTATTACTATTGTACTTGTGTTTATTTCATGTATTAAAGTTTGCACCTTATTCCCGTCTTGTATTGCGTTTTGTTGTTGGCATATTATGCTACATTTTATTTAATACCATATTATATATATATATATATATATAGTCCATTTTCGTCCTGCTACATTTTATTTAACCAACGGTCCGATTTCCGTCGTCCAGCGGTTGTTTTATAGCCATGCATGTCGGCTAATTCATAACCATTACATATTACCCTCATCTTTATCGGTTTTACTTTTATTACGTCTTTCGTTCACTCCACATAACCCGCTATAACACACATCAATAGCCGTCTCTGCCACATTGTTGCTGTTTATCGCCGATTAGCTCGGCTCCCTTGCTACATTGTACCGATTAGTGTCCTTTGATCTCGCGCTACGGCTCACAGCTGGATAAACGCCTCGGCTCACACTTAACTCCAGTCGTTCGGACGTCCGGTCGCCGTCAGCTGACCACTCGGACTGGTCACTCCGTCGGGTCAAGGTCACACGGTCACGTGTTTACGTGGGTGGGTCGGTGGTGGGGTGGGTGGGTGATATTACGTGTTTTTCAATTTTCAATTTTCAATATTCAATATTCATTATTCAATATTCGTTCCTCCTCCCGTCCCTAGGGGGCGCTTACCTTACCCACCATGCACTACGATCAACTACGCTCGCCAGGGGGCGCTCTACTGCTCTCTCATTGGCTGCGCGCACTCTTCAACGGCTGGGCGATATTAGAGGCTTTTCCTTTGATCTTCCTTTGATCTCTAGATTGCGGCGATAAGGGGGGTATGAGAAACCTCCGTATACTACTGACGGGTGATACTCCCCTACCACACACACCGAGGTAGGACGGGTGATACTCCCCTACCACACACACCGAGGTAGGACGGGTGATACTCCCCTACCACACACACCGAGGTAGGACGGGTGATACTCCCCTACCACACACACCGAGGTAGGACGGGTGATACTCCCATACCACACACACACCGAGGTATGACGGATGATACTCCCATACCACTCACGCACCGAGGTAGGACGGGTGATACTCCCCTACCACACACACACCGAGGTAGGACAAATGATACTCCCCTACCGCACACACCAAGGTAGGACGGGTGGATAAGGATAAGGATAAGGATAAATTTTATTTGTCCCAACAGCAAAAGACATAGATAAATTATATTGAGTGGCAATATAAATACATATGATACATGCACATATAGAACTGTACTATATATAATAGCAACTAATAAATCATCAATAAAAGTAATACATTATGCAACAACAACCAAAAAAAAAAAAAAAAAACATTTGCTGTGGGAAGGGAGACTCCTACTAAGACCAACAATGGTCGCTATCGTAGGAGCCACCCAAACTAACAATAACAATAAACATATATTCCCTATACATATATTTCTACATTAAAAAAGTAGAGAGCATGTTTGGTTTTTTGTCTGTGTCTTACATATAATCAATTTAAGTGTGTGATGATGTGTTGTACTGGTGTGTTTTATGTGTTATTTTCGCCTGTACGCGTGTAAGCATGTGTGCAAGTATACAAATTGAAAAGTTTAATTGTGATTGCATGAACTGTGTTATGCTCATTCATAATTTATTTAATTTAGTTGGCATATATAGCAATTTAGGAGAGTGCATGTGTCATTATATTTTTGTAGCATGTAATTTTTGGCATAACTTGAAAAGCCTTTCAAACTATGAGTCACTATCTTGTCTATAACTAAATCAGGGATATTGTTTATAACATGTGGCAAGTTGTATTTAAGAATTTTTTTTGCAAATTCATGTTTAGTTCTGTAAGTATGTAGTTCAGTTGTTCTCCTAGTACTATAGTTGTGAATGTATGTATTTGGGGTTATTTGCCAGTTTAAAAGTAGACAGGTAGATTTTGATGTCTATATTTGTAATAAAATTTAAGTTCTTGTAGTTTTAGTAAGTCTTCTACTTTTAGTGTGTTGAGTTTTTTAAAAAGTGGTTCTGTGTGTGAATTGTATTTGCTTAATGTTATAATTCGTACTGCTTTCTTTTGTATTTTCACTAATCTGTTTCTTTGATATCCCCATGTCGTAATACAGTAATTAATATGAGGTAATATCAATGCATTGTATAACATAATTTTTATTTCTAAAGGTAATACATGTTTTAATCTGTTTAGTATTCCTATAGTTTTGGAACACTTATTTGAGATTTTTTCTCTGTGTTTTTTCCAATTTAAGTTAGTATCTATAGTTAAGCCTAGGTAGTTAAATTCTTCCACTTTCTCAATATCTATATTATTTATTTTGAGAGATAATGTCAGTGTAGTTTTGTTTGGCATTTGGAAGGTCATATATTTAGATTTACTTTTATTTAGTGATAGCTTATTTATATTAAGCCACTCAACTATTTTGAGGAGTTCTTCATTTATTACTGATTCTGTACTTTTATTTTGGACACTATCTCTGAAAGTTTCAATAGTGCTAAATAAAGTGGCATCATCAGCATATATTATAAAGTTAAACATTTGGCTGGCTTGTGAGAAATCATTTATATATATAGTAAATAATAGTGGTCCTAGGATGGACCCTTGTGGTACTCCAACTTTAATGAGTGAAGTTTCAGATGTGGTATCATCAAATTCGGTGTACTGTTTACGGTTGTTTAAATAGCTTTTAAATAAAAGAAGAGTTTTACCATCTAAGCCATAGTGTCTTAATTTATTTAGTAATATTGAATGGTCAATAGTATCAAATGCCTTGGAAAGGTCAAGAAAAATACTAATTGGTAAGTAATTTCTATCCATTTTAGTAATGATTCTATCTACTAATTCAAGTGATGCATATTCGGTTGAATGATTAGGTCTAAATCCGTACTGATTATCAAAAAATAGTTTAGAATCAATAAAATATGCAGATAACTGATTGTGGATGATTTTCTCTAAGACTTTAGAAATAGTTGGAAGGAGAGAAATAGGCCTATAATTTTTGAATAATGTTGGGTCATCGTTCTTGAAAATTGGAATTACTTTTGCAATTTTAAGTTTATCAGGAAATATGCCTGTATTTATGACTTGGTTAATTACTAAGGTTAAGGATTTAATGATGGCGGGTTCAATTATTTTCAGCAATTTTGAAGAAATGCCGTCGAATCCACTACTGTTTTTTGTAGGAAGATCATTTATTGTTTTCCTTACAGTTTCTTCATTAACATTCTTAAATTTTAGAACAGATTTAACTTGTGTATTTAAATAGTAGCCATAGTTTTTATTTCCTTTATATTGAATGCTTTCTGCAATAGTTTGACCAATGTTTGTAAAATAGTTATTGAATTTCTTTGCTATATCAGTTTTATCAGTAATACTAGTACCGTTTTCTTTAAAAATTGTCGAGGATTTTTTCTTTCCTTTATTTTTTGAAAGAATTTCATTGATGGTTTTCCAAGTATTTCTTATGTCATTTTTGAATCGGTTAAATCGTGATTCAAAATAATTTTTTTTAATTGCACGAATATTTCTTTTTAATATGGAGTTGTACGTTTTGAGGATAGCGTTTGTGGTCTCATAATCTGGTGAATTAGGGTCAGACATTTTTAATTGTTTATAAAGTGTGTCCCGATATCTAATAGATTTTAACAGACCTTGAGTGATCCATGTCGAATTTTTATGTTTGTATTTATTAAATTTCATTATTTTAAATGGCATGTACTTATTTTTGCGCGCATAATTTCTTCATGCATTATGTTATAATTTAGATTGGGGTCCTCATTTTGATGTTTATGTAGTTTGTTGTAACAGTTATATGAATCTATTTCAATTTGAAATTTCTGCATGGCTTCTTCACTTTGTGTATTTATTTTTATAAATTTGGGAGGAAATTCTATTTTTGGAATATTGTCTAGAAATAAAAATAAGGTTGATGGTCTGAAAATGTTTTTGTGAAGATCCCAGCAATGCTTTCTAATAAAGATTTATTTAGCTTACAAAAAAGTTATCTATCAGTGTTCCATTGGTTTTAGTGAAACGAGTTGGGAAAGTAATTTGAGGGTAGAGACTATGTGATATTAAAGTATCAAAAAAATCGCTGTAGATTCTGTTCTCATTTATTTTAAGTAAATTTATGTTAAAATCCCCAGCTATAATGAGATTATTATTGCTATTTTCCAGAGATGATATAACTGATGAAAATTCATCAATGAATTTTGTAATATTTTCGTTGCATGTTCTTGGAGGTCTATATATATTTCCAATGGTCATTGTCTTTGATAAATTATTTCCAGTTACTTTAATCATTAGCCCTTCCCAGTGTTCGTACGTATTTAAATTCATTTTTACTTCAGATTTATATTTATTGTCCACATATATTAGTAACCCTCCTTTGTTGCTACACTTTTTCCCCTGTGTTATACAATCATATCCATCTAAAAAAATTGAGAGAAATCATCATTATCAGCTTTCCACGTCTCTTGTAAGCATATTACGCTAAATTTAAAATTGATACTACGTAAGTCCTCTACGAACATTTCAAGTTCATTAAACTTTGCATTTATAGACTGAATATTCGAGCTTAGAATACTAAAACTGTTAGTGTTACTGTTTGCTAAAATGGTGAACTTATCAATGTCATAATATGAAGAGCATCGTATTACTTGAAGCTCATGATTTTCATCATTATTTTCATTTGTACTTAAAACATTACTTAGGTTGTTTTGATTTCCTCCTAAGTATGAGAGGAATGCTTCATCGGATGTTACTGTGCCTGTACCTTGAAATTGAGAAAATTCTTCAGTAGGTATCGACATAATTTAGATAGATGAATGAAAAAATAATATTAAATATGTTGATATTACTAATATTGCTAGTACATGTATACAGTTCTGGTGATATAACAGTCCTCACTGGAGAGGATAGTATTGATGACGTAATGGCATTGATGACATAATAGTCCTTATTGGATTAATTATTTTAGACATACACGTGTTGTTATTGAGCAACAATTCATCAATGGAAAAAAAAATAAATATAAAAAATTTATAACATAAGTAATAGCAATATAACATATTTTGTTTACTGATTAACCAAAATTGGGATTTACTTGAGTCAGATTTGGTTATGGTATTAGACATTTAGATGTAGTATAACCTGTCGTCGTTGACACTGGCAAGTTACTGCTGGCAAGGTCACTTCAGTAGCTTCAGCCTGACAAAGTCACTTTCTTCAGTGATGTGGGTTTTGGCAGTTTCTGGCGAGCCGAGAGCCTTAACAAACACTTTGCAGTTCCGCACCCAGGTGAAAGCAATCTTGTTTTCTTTTTGTAACTTGCGTGCGGTTTTTGCCAGCGTAGCGTTTTTCGTAGTTAAGTGTTCGTTAACGTATACTTTTGTGCCCTTGAGTCGACGGGCATTACGCATAACCGCTGTTTTACTTCGTTTACTGACGAAACGGACGATGATGTCTCGCTGCTGGTTGTTGTCGTTGATACTGTCATTTGATCGTCGTCTTAGCGTGTGACACACGGAAATATCGTTCTTTGTTATGGGCACATCCATCTGTTTGTTGAACAATGCGAGGACATTTTCTTCAAGGGCATCGTTCTCTCCAGGTGTGTGTTGTAGGTGTGCATCAGGTGTTGTTCGAAGTCCTGATATTATGATATTTTCCATTCGGGAATATTGTTCTAGATTGTCTACACGGCTTTGAAGGTCTCTTATTTTTTCATCCTTTTCTGCGTTTATTTTTTCGAGTTTTTTTACAAGTGAGAGTATCTCTGAGATTTCTCTCTTCGATTTCAGGATTTCATCCAACTTGTCACTGATGAAGTTTACCGATCGTTTCAGGTCATTGATCTCTTCGGACTGTTCAGGCATTGTTGGTTTGTCATTGGTACATCTACTTTTCGGCATTGTCGTTGGACCACACGTTGGACAACCTACGCAGGTTGTATTTGGGCAGTTCTATAAAGTTCTCGAATTACACACAGCAGTCGCAGGCCAATTGTGTCTAGGGCAGGCAGTGTGTAGTGCGTAGTGCGTCTTTGTTCAATTTACCAGGTCTTTACAATAGGTCTGTTAATTCAATTGTCAAGTTGTGTCTATTTTAGACGTCCGCATTCATATCTTAAGTCCACTAACCACAACACTGTCACGGCCGAGTGAGCAAAGCTTCTGGTAGCCCACAGGCAAACAGGTTCAGCGATTCAAATGCTTACTTTTCCATCATACTTGCCTGAATTTCTGTGCCAAATGATTCGAGTATTGATGCACCAGGAGTTTATGTGAACACATGTACAGTTTCTGTCAACAAGCGATGGCAATAATCCGCAAAATTCACACTAAATAGGAGCACCATATTGACACACCCACATCAGTGGAAGCCAATATTCTCATACTCCCCTACCACACACACCGAGGTAGGACGGGTGATACTCCCCTACCACACACACACCGAGGTAGGACGGGTGATACTTCCCTACCACACACACACCGAGGTAGGACGGGTGATACTCCCCTACCACACACACCGAGGTAGGACGCGTGATACTCCCCTACCATACACACACCGAGGTAGGACGGGTGATACTCCCCTACCACGCACACACCGAGGTAGGACGGGTGATCCTCCCCTACCACACACACCGAGGTAGGAGGGGTGATACTCCCCTACCACACACACACCGAGGTAGGACGGGTGATACTCCCCTAACACACACACACCGAGGTAAGACGGGTGATACTCCCCTACCACACACAAGGTAAGACGGGTGATACTCCCCTACCACACACACCGAGGTAGGAGGGGTGATACTCCCCTAACACACACACACCGAGGTAGGACGGGTGATACTCCCCTACCACACACACCGAGGTAGGACGGGTGATACTCCCCTACCACACACACCGAGGTAGGACGGGTGATACTCCCATACCACACACACACCGAGGTATGACGGGTGATACTCCCATACCACTCACACACCGAGGTAGGACGGGTGATCCTCCCCTACCACACACACCGAGGTAGGACGGGTGATACTCCCCTAACACACACACCGAGGTAGGACGGGTGATACTCCCCTACCACACACACCGAGGTAGGACGGGTGATACTCCCCTACCACACACACACCGAGGTAGGACGGGTGATACTTCCCTACCACACACACACCGAGGTAGGACGGGTGATACTCCCCTACCACACACACCGAGGTAGGACGCGTGATACTCCCCTACCATACACACACCGAGGTAGGACGGGTGATACTCCCCTACCACGCACACACCGAGGTAGGACGGGTGATCCTCCCCTACCACACACACCGAGGTAGGAGGGGTGATACTCCCCTACCACACACACACCGAGGTAGGACGGGTGATACTCCCCTAACACACACACACCGAGGTAAGACGGGTGATACTCCCCTACCACACACACCGAGGTAGGAGGGGTGATACTCCCCTAACACACACACACCGAGGTAGGACGGGTGATACTCCCCTACCACACACACCGAGGTAGGACGGGTGATACTCCCCTACCACACACACCGAGGTAGGACGGGTGATACTCCCCTACCACGCACACACCGAGGTAGGACGGGTGATCCTCCCCTACCACACACACCGAGGTAGGACGGGTGATCCTCCCCTACCACACACACCGAGGTAGGACGGGTGATACTCCCCTAACACGCACACCGAGGTAGGACGGGTGATACTCCCCTACCACACACACCGAGGTAGGAAGGGTGATACTCCCCTACCACACACACACCGAGTTAGGACGGGTGATACTCCCCTACCACACACACCGAGGTAGGACGGGTGATACTCCCCTACCACACACACCGAGGTAGGACGGGTGATACTCCCATACCACACACACACAGAGGTATGACGGGTGATACTCCCATACCACTCACACACCGAGGTAGGACGGGTGATCCTCCCCTACCACACACACCGAGGTAGGACGGGTGATACTCCCCTACCAAACACACCGAGGTAGGACGGGTGATACTTCCCTACCACACACACACCGAGGTAGGACGGGTGATACTCCCCTACCACACACACCGAGGTAGGACGCGTGATACTCCCCTACCATACATACACCGAGGTAGGACGGGTGATACTCCCCTACGACACACACCGAGGTAGGACGGGTGATACTCCCCTACCACGCACACACCGAGGTAGGACGGGTGATACTCCCCTACCACACACACCGAGGTAGGACGGGTGATCCTCCCCTACCACACACACCGAGGTAGGAGGGGTGATACTCCCCTAACACACACACCAAGGTAGGACGGGTGATACTCCCCTACCACACACACACCGAGGTAGGACGGGTGATACTCCCCTACCACACACACCGAGGTAGGACGGGTGATACTCCCCTACCACACACACCGAGGTAGGACGGGTGATACTCCCATACCACACACACACCGAGGTATGACGGGTGATACTCCCATACCACTCACACACCGAGGTAGGACGGGTGATACTCCCCTACCACACACACACCGAGGTAGGACAAATGATACTCCCCTACCGCACACACCAAGGTAAGACGGGTGATACTCCCCTACCACACACACACCGAGGTAGGACGGGTGATACTTCCCTACCACACACACACCGAGGTAGGACGGGTGATACTCCCCTACCACACACACCGAGGTAGGACGCGTGATACTCCCCTACCATACA